>CM052094.1:5656702-5669195 GCA_028453745.1 Agapostemon virescens
AATATCCTCTCTACACCAAACACTTTACACTATCTACTCTTCACTATTCACTCTACAGTGTTCACTCTTCACTGTAAACTCTACAGTGTTCACTCTACGCTATCCTCTCTTCTCTGCCCACTTTACAGTACTCGTTTTACTAAATTCTCTCCACACCTCTCCTCTTTACACTATCTAGTCTTCGCTGTCAACTCTACACCATCAATTCTCTCTTATCAACCTTGCAGTACTAACTCTACAGTATTTACTCCACTCTTCGTTATCCACTCTACAGTCTACACGAGAAATTATACAGAATTATCAGAAACGAATGAAACGACATATAATAAATAAATAACGAAAGCTTGCTGAGTCAGTTATGAACTTCAACCATAACCGGTGCTTTTCCGCGTCCTTTCACCGTGAATCCCACTACCCGACCGTATCTGTTTTTTCATTATCGACAGAATGATCTCGGTACATCTTCGTGCGCAGTTTGCCGTGGCTCGCGTCGTTAGATTTTTTCGCGGTGTAGTCCATGAATACAAAGCACGGTATTACACCCAGAAGAGAAACAGCCTGTATGGAAATGATCTCGAACGCGGCCCGTAGTATTAACTTTTTAATGGAAATTTAATTGGGAGGAATAGCGTCGACGGGGCGCGTTCGCGTTCAGACGACCTCTCTCTCTCTCCCTCTTCTCTCTCTCTCTCTCTCTCTCTCTCTCTCTCTCGCAGACGTTCTGCGGCGATATCGAACGTGCAATCCGGCGATGATTAATTAGAACAAGATTGTTGCAAATTGTCGGGCTACGGCGGTTGCCCCGCGAGCACATAATAACGTAGGAAGAATGCGTGTGTGATTGGCCGTCGCACGACGCCGGCATTGAGATGCAAAATGAAAAAGAGAAAAAAAGGAAAAACTGGAAAAAAGAGGAAAAAAAAGCGCACGGGGTCGGAGAAAATGGAAGAAGCCAGCGCGGGGAACGATGGATCCTTTGACGCAGGCCTTTCCTCTCCTCCTCTCCCTTAATTTGCTCTGAATAGCAGTTGATTGATCAAGATTGAGCAAGACGGAGTAATGCAATTACGTATCTCGGAGATCCTCGACGTGCGCCGATAGAATTCGCGGGACGCAGTTTTCAAACGAGCCGCCCCCCAAGTTTCGACGGTCTTTTATGGCGACGCTGATCAAAGGGAATCGACGAATTTCGAGCCCGGTTGGAATAACTTTTCTCTCGCTAGAAGCCCGGGGAAAGGTGAGGCGAGAAACGGGGAGGAAGTGCCACGGACGCCCGCCACGGTGAAAGAGAAAGAGAAAGAGAGAGAGAGAGAGAGAGAGAGAGAGAGAGAGAGAGAAAAAGTCGGATAAGGTAAGTGTATCAAGATAGGCTGAATAGGATGGTAACAAGATAATAGCGGCTCGTTTCCACAATAATTCGAATCGCGGCCCTTCTTTGCATATCGCGGTCTGATTTCCAGGGAAGCTCTCGGAGCCACGCACGCGATGCACGCCTCCGCACAGATTTCTCCGGAGTAATGGGCTTTTTCCCTCGTAAGTAGCTGGTTTCGCCGAGGGAAAACTGGTTCAACGGGGACTAATCTAAAATAAATATACAACGCGGAGGCGACGCCGTTCCGCGACGCGGCCGTTCCGCCGAGTAGGACACCCCCGCTCAAGGACCAAGGATTACGACCGGGAAAAATCTCTCACGACGAACGCAATCTCTTCCGGATGCTAACGCCGAACACCCCCGGGGAATTGAATGTCTCAGGCTATGATTGTCCAAACGCAATTCTTGTCTAAACGATACGAAATCAAGAATTGTGTGGGGACATCAGCGCTCGAGGCGCGAATCGACTGCTCCGGCCAAGGCTTTTCCGCAGAATTCTCAGGTAAAAGCGAAACGCTACAAACTGAACGTAATCTTTTGCTTTTGTTACATCGTAACAACATTATACATAACAGCATACAAATATTTCCACACTGTAATAATTCCTAGTAATAAACCACCCCTACGTCCAACATCTTGCGACCAGACGCAACGGCCAAACCGAACCGTTTACCTGCGATCGCGCTGCTTGACCACGCCACCATCGATTCTGATTGGTGCGCTTACATGAACGATTTTCTGTATAAATACTGCACACTTTTCGCACTCTTGTCGATTTACATTTCAAACATCACTGAAACAACTTCAACTCAACTAAACTGCTCGTTTGTAAATCCGTATTATTTTCGTAAGAAAATCCAGTACGTCGGAATTATTAAATTCAGTTCTGCGTACTAATAAGTCGTGTGTCTTTATAATATTATTTGCACCACCCCTAAATATCGAGCTTTGTTAACCTCTTAGGCACTATACGCCACTATAGTGGCTTTCTTTATAGTGGCGCACTCTACTAGCACACTCGCTCACCGTTTAAGACGTACCATACTGAACTGTATTATTAATTAGTAAAATAAATTGTTAAAGTCAACATACGTGTATCATAGCTTTAAGAAAAATTGTAATTTTATGATCAAACACTTCATTTCAATGTACTCATTATCCTTATACGTTATCCTTATCAAAGGAGTAAATATCGGTCGAAAAACTTAGTTTCCCAGATTCTTTTCTAAGTCTGACTACAAGTAACTGGACGCATAGTAAGGGTGTATGTCAATTCCCGGGTGCATTGGAAGCGAATAGCGGCCGCGGAGCGACTTTGAAATTTTGGGGCTGGTGAAAATCGCGAAAATGGGCAAAATGGGGTTGATAAAAGGTACCTTCCTGAAGTCCCCTGGAAAGCTAGCCTAGAAAATGAGGCCTCTTCTTAAAGAGGAAGGTTTAAGGAAGATTTTCCCGTTTGAATCATGTCGACAGCTCAAATAGTTTCGTCGAGGGACGCCTTCAAAGATTGCCAAATATTGCCAACTGGTGAAGGGACGACCCGACCTGTCGAAAAATTGGAAAAAATTGGAAAAAATTGGAAAAAAATATTGGATCGCCGATTCTTTCGTAATTTTGGTTATACGTTTCTAGACCAATAGACAGAGTGTATGCCAATTTTCAGGTCTATCGGAATCGAATTACGAAAATTGTTGAGATCGGTGGAATCGGGCAACTCCCGAAGTTGGGAAACTGGAGTGGGAAGTCACGACCCCAACTCCTGAAACGGTCAAAAAATTTAGTTTCTCCAATTCGTTTCTAACACTGGCTACAAGTAACTGGACACGTAGGCAGTGTGTATACCAAATTTCAGCTCGGTCGGAATGAAATTGCGGCCGTGGTACGATTTTGAACATTTCGAGGCGTTCGAAATCGCGAAAATGGGCAAAATGAGGTTGATAAAACGAAGCGTCCTGAAGTCCCCTGAAACGCTAGCCTAGAAAATGAGGGCTCTTCTTAAAGAGGAAGGTTTGAGGAAGATTTTTCCGTTTGAATCATGTCGATAGCTCTAATAGTTTGGTCGAGGGACACCTTCAAAGATTGCCAAATATTGCCAAGTATTGAAGGGATACGTCCCCCCTTTTAAAAATCCTGAAAAATTGGGCAAAAATTTTTAGTTCCCCGATTCTTTTGTAAATTTTCCTACAAGCTACTAGACGCGTGGGCAGAGTGTATGACAATTTCCAGGTCGATCGGAATGGAATTACGAAAAATATGCAGATTGGGGAAATTCGCCAACCCCCAAAACGATGCTTGCAATTCGCAAATTGCAATTTTCACTCCAAACTTAAAACTTTCATACAAGATTTACCATTCTTGGAGGAAATATTTCCATTTTCAAAAATCCTCGTTCGCAAAGGGTTAAAAACCATACTGTTGTATGAAACTTCATAGTTGTATGTATGGTTGCTAGTGGAAAATCTTTATTGCATGTTATAACAAGAAAATGGTGTCAAAGATGCCATTTAACGGTAACTACAGTAAAAGCTAACGTTATGTATGGGAAAATTCCGGTTTCATATTTACAGACCCAGTAATTTCCATGCAAAAACAATTCGGCATGATCTACGCTATTAAAAACCATGCTGTTGTACGAAACATGTACGAGTACTAGTTGAAAATCTTCATCGGACGTTGAAACAAAACAATTACGTCAATGATGCGACTTGAAGGTAATTACGTGGACAGTTAACGGCACGTATAGTAAAATTCCGGTTTCATATTTACAGGCCTGGTATACACGTACAATGTTTCACGTCTCGGTTACAATAAAATGTCGTCCAACCCTGCCGTTCGACGAGCAAACCGTTTTTCAGCCAAGCTAATACTCGGCAACTCTTGGAGAGACGAAATAAAACAATTACAGTATTTCAGCAACGGCGGAATTTGCTTCTCCGGAAAGATAAACAAACAACGAACGGCCAGCTTCGTTCCGATTCCCCTAAACTTCGGGATCTGCATCGAACACGCAGCTCTCGTTATACTTTCGGGCTCGTTTAACTCGGGAACAACGATTCGATAGCGAAACATTCCTTCCCGATATCGCCAGCCAACCGAGCTCCGAGCACGTTCAAAGGCGAACTACTTTCACCTCGCAAGTGTCTCTAACTGTAGACCCATCCAGCCGTCGCGCTAATTGTTATTGTTATCCTAAAGCGATAAAAACGTAAGAAAACCAGTAAAAAGATACGGCGACCGTTTGGCCATGCCAAAGTGTTCCCCTTCGATGAACGAGATCTCTGGTTACGCTCGGACGAGGAAACAAGCCTAACATCGATGAAACCTAGTCGCGAGAGTAGAAAATGTTTCCGGCATAGAAACGGAGCCGGCGAGGTTCCAAAGGGGAACCGGAAATACGGGTTTTCCACGTCGAAGAGCAAATGAGAATCACGTATAAAAAACAAACACGTGTCAAATATTTTTCAAAGAACTATAAGCTCCCATAAGTATAATCAAAATCGGATTTTCGCATCTGAATATGTTCCCGTGTCAGGGACATTCATTTATCAATAACATAAATTTTATTTGTTTGTTGCACATACTTTTCTTATATTAACCCCTTGGGTACGGATTTATTTGAGAAAATATTTGCATGTGGAACGGAAATAATTTTTGGTTGCTTGGAGTAGTATGTAAAGGCAGTACATTTTACGTAAGAATGTATTTATTTCTAAAATATTGGTGACATATGTAGTATTAAGATGTCTTCAACTAATTAGAATTGCAAAACAAAAATAAATTAATAACAACAAAATGCTAGGGAAACCAAGTGAATGACGTATCTCAGATGTCAAATGTATCTAAAAGTTTAATTTTTGGTTTGACGTCTTAGACACGTCATCCGCTCTTAGGGAAAAAAAGTGAATGACGTGTCTCAGACGTCAAATGTACCCAAGGGGTTAAGTCGTCGAGCTTCGGAGATACAGTGACTCATTAATATTCGGACATTGTGCTACTCAAAAAATTGTTGCCAGTTTCGATCGTTTGCAATAGTAAATTTGGAGTTATTGTTTTATAATATAACAGAACATTCATTGTAGTTTGCAATAACTAATTACTACAATAATTAGTAGTACAATAATTAATGAACTAAATTATGTCGAAATTTATCGTCGCAAAAATATTCGGATATCCCCCACCAGTGCGGGATTAGTGGCAAATTAAGAAACCAATCAGGGTTTACATATAACTTTTCTACGTACTCATTGGTGGTGGATGTTCACGCCCCATCGATGAGCAGTAGTATAAGTATCTACTGTCTATAGATAGACAGCTAGAGATAATAGAGAGCTAATAGATAACTACTGTCCCTCTGCCGACGAGGGTAGGAGGTTCAGCCGCCACACGTATAATTCATTGAAACTCTCTTCACCGTTACGTCCCGTCATAGTTGAAATTTGTTAATTACGAAAATTGTGATAACAACCTAAAAACCAAGAAAAGTATTTTCTTTATTATAAAGCGGACACGACTAATCACGATGTGCAAAGCTTTTGCAATATTCTATATCGCCCTGGGTTTCATAAATTGAAAACAGATAATACAAGTGCAATGACGAGTTGACTCGTCATCGGTCAACAACGTTTGGGCATAAAGAGACGAGTTAACTCGTCACCGATCACGAATGTGTTAACTTCCCCTATCTTGGAGAATTCTACGGATATCAGAAGTTATTTTACAGATTCCCGTCTGCGGGTACAAATTGTAAGAAAAATGACTCGAACGTTGCGGTGGGAGGAGGGCATCCGATACGAGCGCCACGGAAAAATCATCGGGACGAATCGAACAAATCCGTTAACACCGGTCGACGATTCTCAGACGACGCCCGGTATTGTTCCTTTTTCCGTCGGAAAATTATGGTCGGGTCAACGGAATTTCTCTCCCATTGTCATGGCCGAAAGCTCGTATGGTTAGACTATTGAATCTCCGGGCTCGATTTTTTCGTTCGCTTTTACCCGCTTGAACATTACACCCTCCGCCCACCCCTCTGGTCCTTTTTGCTCGCGTCCTCCCTCTACCCCCTCCGCTCTTCTCCGGCGTCCACATGAAAGGGAAAGAGAATGGACCCGGCTCGAAGAATGGGTTCTGATTCTGTTCCCGGTGGAAACGGAGGTGCTGACGATGCCATTTGTCAATCCCCCGTAACTACCGATCTGTACGTACTACTTCACCAGGTACAAATTCATACGTGTGCAGGATACGTCCGCAGGATTCCCCCTGCTGAATAATGATTTCTTGTTTATACCGTTGCGAAGGATGATCGTGCCGGGAAACCGGCTCTCTCCTCTTTGAAACGTTCCGACTTCGGTTTCCGATGCGGTTTCTTCCGTTTTGTTTTATTTTCAGCGACAGGAAAATAACACTCGTCGATGTCGAGATTCGTTTTCTCAGCAGAGATTCCGTTCGACGATATCGTTCGGTCGCACACATAGACTGTTAACGGTTATAGCGAGCCGTTGCTTGATAACGCGAAAGCTTGTAAGATGGCACGAGGAAAGGAAATGTCGTTGCTGGTCGAAATTATGAATTTTAATAAATACATATATGGGTGACAAAATTGTTTGTACGATTTTTAAATGAATTTTCACGTTGATGTATTCATTGTTTTTAACACTTTACCGACCGGAAGCCTATTAATAGGTCTTTCAATAATTGCCCCATAACAAAATGAGGCTTAAAAACTTGCTTTTACATTGTAATTTGCAACAAAATTATTAGATAACGTTACTTAGGAGATTTCATCGGCGTTGAGGGGTCCATTCAAAAATTTTTCAATGATGAATTATGAACTTAACAGATTTTGAAATAATCGCCGGTCAGTAAAGTGTTAATTTGACGATGATCCAGGAAATGCAAGGAGGTTGGAAAACTACTCATTGTCGTAGATTATGTTTTCCCAATTTTTATTTCACTCGTCAACTTTCCCCGATTTTATGAAACTTTTATGGCTGTTCATTTGGCAGTCAAAGTGTTAAGCGAGGATCCAAGAATGTTACACCTATTTTCAATTATATTTGTTAACAAATTTTGGGAAATACTTGTTACCGTATTGTGATCGTTTTTGGAATTGCTACGAGTGCCAAGGGTTAACCCTCGAATGGCGCACTATTTTAACAATCTTGTTGGAGACATTCAGGCTGATTGCGCCATCTCTGTATATTAAATTCAATTACATTATGTTCGACACTAAAAGTATTCTGCCGCTACTCTAAGAAAAGTTTTCCTCGAAAACGGAGCGCGTCGGATCACGAATCGGCAAAGGAAAAAGAGTCTCTTAATAGGTCACGTAGCGATTGTTCCTTCTTCTTCCGCAAGCGGTCAAATAAGTAACACGTGTGCGAAGTCTCTACAACAAATTTGTTGTAATTTTTTTTGTTTCTATCTACTGTGCAAACATATCGAGAGAAGAAATAAATTATGTTTCTCTGAAAGACAAAAGGAGATTCAATTTTTTTTTTTTTTTTAGTGAAAGCATAAACCAGCATACATTGCTTTATTTCAACAAATTTTATAAGCGACAACGTTTAGAACTACTCGTCGCCTCATTTATCCATCTTTAAAAATCTATTTCCGGTGTTTAATATATTTTCGAGTTTAGTCTTCCCGTTGATCCTAACGTAAAATTTAATTCAATCGCTAGGAATCGTGCAATTGCAACGACGATTTCGATACTTCGGGTCGAAGCAGGTTAATCCTCGATTATAAATCTCGACGAACCACTGCGCAAACATATTCGGTCCACCGGAGGAACATTAAAATGTGACAATAAATACCTATTCGGATGAGCATGGGAAACCGGCAAAATGTCCGAGCACTGGGCAGCAAATTCGAAAGCCACGAATCCCGTATTAACTCTCTATGGATCGAATTTTTGTTTTTAATCCAAAAAAAATTGGGGGAACGAAATGGAAATGGATTTTGAAATAATCGCCGGTCGATAAAGTGTTAATTTGACGATGATCCAGGAAATGCAAGGAAGTTGCAAAACTACTCATTGCCATAGATTATGTTTTCCCAATTTTTATTTCACTCGTCAACTTTCCCCGATTTTATGAAATTTTGATGGCTGTTGATTTGGCAGTCAAAGTGTTAGACGAGGATCCAAGAATGTTACACCTATTTTCAATTATATTTGTTAACAAATTTTGGGAAATACTTGTTACCGTATTGCGATCGTTCTCGAGCATCAGTCTGGTCCGTTTTTCCGAGTCCGGGTTTCCGTCGAGCTAAATGCCAGGAGAAGGGGTTAATATCAACAAGAATTTCAGAGACGTTCGACCGAGTCGATCGAAACGGGACACCGTGTTTGAAGGTTTCCACAGCGAATGGAGATACCGCGTCCTTATCTCCGACTAAAATCCCGAATACATTCGCGATATTGTTGGTGCATCGCGAATAACAGGTCGCGTTTGAATAGCTCCGCGGCAGAGATAGCATTCGCGACATAACGCCGTAACAATGGTAACAAGCAATGCTAGAAATTAAGGTTGACAGGTAGCTATTCTAGCGACCGGACGGGTGAAATAAATTATTCGGAGTGCCGGAAGCACACGGTGCAATTCGCCGATACCGTGCCGATTCGCGAAACGAATTAACCGGATCAAACGAATTAAACGAACCGATCCCGACAAGGGGGCGAGGGCAGAGCATGGCCTCGGATATCGTGTGTTACCGGGGGTTCGGTACGGGGGTAGGGGGTGCGAACTCGCAGTAAATCCATCTTTTCGCGCAGCTCTTTGTATTCGTAGGTACCGTCCCGGTAATCGTAATAAACAGTAAATCCTGCCCGGGGAAATAGGAGCACTGATACGAAAATCCTTCTACACGGTGGATAAAGGACCATCTATTTTTTGAACATCATATTTTATGTACGACGTACTTTCGAAAGCCGGGTAATCTGTCGGGCGAAACGAAGAGGAGGACACGCGAAAAATAGGGAGAAAGCGGTCGAAGAAGAAGAAGAAGAAGAAGAAGAAGAAGAAGAGGATGAGGATGAGGAGCAGGAGGAAGAGGAGACCGACGATACCTCCACGAAAATAAGGCGAGGTAAGACTGGTAAAAGAGCGACTATGTATTATATCTCGGCTCGAGGGTGGAATGGTACCACCGCCGAGGCTTCTGCACACACGTATATCCGTAAATGTATGCAGACTTGCCAACAGGGGTTGGAGACGAGAGAAGGGGTGAGTTCTCAGGGTGGCGTACAACAAACCGAGGCTATGTGTGAACACGCGCGGATAAGTTTACGTGCCGGTAGCTGACAC
Organism: Agapostemon virescens; assembly: GCA_028453745.1. Taxonomy (NCBI): domain Eukaryota; kingdom Metazoa; phylum Arthropoda; class Insecta; order Hymenoptera; family Halictidae; genus Agapostemon; species Agapostemon virescens. The sequence goes on from CM052094.1 coordinate 5,666,378, forward strand.
AGATATACCCGGATACATTATGCATCCCGGATTTTATGTGGCATAATGCACTTGTTATCTATGCATATACCCGACAACGTCGGCTAAGTTCTCCCCCTCCTCCCCCAGTGATACGGCGCGGCCAAAACTCGAATAAGAAAGTCAGCCCGCTGACAAGCAAGGATTTACAACGCGCGCACGACGTAATTGCTTCGATCTGTTTCGTCGCGCACCGCTTCGTCACATTTTTCCCCGTGGATGACTACGCTCGAGACTTGTAACCCTTTGCCGCGATGGCATCGCCGAAGGTTACGCTTGCTTTACCCCGTCCTCGGATAATTAGCTAGCATATCCGAAAGGGATGCGATAACGGTTTACGCGGACAGTTTTTACTCCGACAGACGGACACCGCGTGCGGCGCACCTGTGACGGCATCCGGTCAACAAACATCCACGCCGATCATACTTTGTACGCTATGATACACCATACCGTAGCACTGGACTATGACGCATCCTCGAGGGCATCCGAAATCTACGTCAGCTTAGCTCGAGTCATCCCTTTTGGGACCTTTGGCCTCCAAAAGGAGACGACCTCGCCTCACGAAAGTATTCGGACACTTTTCAAACGTAAATAACTTTTTCAAAATTGAACCAAACGACTTGACTTTTCTGGAGCAACTAAAAGCATTGATTTACTGAATCATATGCAAAACTAATTTTGAAATTATTCTGATTGGTAGAAATTACGTGGGAAAGTAGAAAAGACATTTTTTAAAACATTTTTATTTCAACTCGTAATGAAAATTTAAAATATGCACTTTTCAGAACTGTGTTAGTTATACATATGCTGAAAATCTCACCGAAAACGATTGACGCGGGAAAAAATGACACGATCAAGAATCGTGAAAAATTGGGATTTTCACCATTTTCGATGGCACGTAGCTCGTATGTACGTCGATCGATTTTAATGAATTTTTCTGCATGCGTATAACTATCATAGATCTACCAGATGCTTCTTTAAAATTTTTTGTGCGTGACTCAAATAAAAAATATTTAAAAAGTTAGCAATTAGCAATTCCATGACACTCCGTGCATGTGTGATAAATATAAATCCGTCTGTCTGTATCGAAAAATAATTAAAAACGAAAAGATTGTAACTATTGTAGAAGAGAGAGAGAGAGAGAGAGTATGTGTGTGTGTGTGTGTAATATGAGAAAAGTTTAATGTAGAGAAAAACATTTTTCGCGAGGAAATCGACCCTAAGAAAATTGGTAAATATTTAGCCATTTAGCAATTCCATGACACTCTGTGCATCTTCGATAAATATAAATCCGTCTGTCTGTACCGGAAAATGATTAACGCCGAGAAGGTTGTGACTATTATAGGAGTGCGAGAGCGTAATAGGAGAAAGGGTTAATGTAGAGAAAAGCGTTTCTCTCGAGTAGATCCGCAGTTGAACGGGAATCGTGCAAAGCCAATCTGTCAGGCAGTTTCTTTGAGGCGTCTCCGCGTCAATTGTCAATTGTGTCAGTCACCAGACACCGAATCGATCGTCGTTTCCGCTGCGAGCCACGTCGGGGCTTCAAGTAAGTGCTCGAAACGCGATACCATTGACGATTACAGGAATCGGCGGTTGCAATCGACGCCGGGGCTAGACGAGAAGTTATTGTTACATCGGTGTCCGATAACGCGTCGATTCGGCGTCGCCGCTAATTGATATAAACGGCCAAACGTTGTAACAATAGGAATCGGTTGGCTTTTATTCGGTCGCGTTAAACACTTGGTCAACCGACCATGAGGGCGGCCGAATCATCGGGAACGGGTTACGGATTAATAAGGGTTTTGTAATATGGAAAACCGAGGCCCGGCGTACAATTAACCGAGTTCATTAGCGCCGGTATGCTTCGGTTCCAGGAGGCGTATGTTATTGCTAGTTACGCGCTCCTCTACGCCGTTGATTAATACAGGTGCACAAAAGCACTCGGCACACGCCGGATTCCTCAGTGTTTAACCGCGTGCGATATTAATCGCGATATACATCGTCCGTGGCCGCGCCGAGATCCGCTTTCAGACAGAGCACCGCGCGCGCCATGGTACGATGAATACCGTGATATTGTTCGATATTACAACACCTGCAGATTTACTGTTTTCAATAACGCCGTTAGAAGATATTATCTTTGAAGTGTCCGCGAAAACAAGGGAATTATACGCGGCGCCCTTTCAGCACAGATTAAACACCGATGCTCCTAAACGAGATTTTCATTCATCCGACCATAAGACGCGTCATTGTAGTTTGCGTTCGATGACCATCTACCCGTCTTATGGTTAAGTAACAGGTAAGATGTTTTCAACCATGAATCTCGATCGACTTTTAGTCACGATACAGGCAGCGCACAGTGGGGTAGTTGCCCCGAAAGTGCGGTCATAGCTATTTCAATATCCGCTCAACCTTTAAATTGCTGAAACTTTGCTCAAATTTATCCAAATTTGATGAAAAAAACCAATTTAAAGCTTGAGGTTTCTATTATTTGTGCTGTGTATCGTTTTTACCAAAATGGGTGTTTTGAGTGGAAAATCTGTCCCTAAAGAGGAGCGTATCGAATTCTACAGTTTGTTGCTAATTTTCAATCAAGTACTGCAGATTGTAATAAATATTTTTACGATATTCGTCTATTTTATGTATACTATAAAAAAGTATAATTATTTGCATTTAAAATATATTTTTTTAAATCTCACAATATAATTATACTGTTACACAACCTTCCGTGCATATATCTAATTTATCCGGTCAAAAATTTCAAGAAATAAATTTGGCAGTTAATGGGTTAACACGTTGAATG
>CM052094.1:5715179-5727011 GCA_028453745.1 Agapostemon virescens
TTAGGTAACTCACCATATATGTGTTATCGCTGGATAATTTTAATTTCCGAGACATTTAAATTACATTGTCGATTACATTTCGCTTACAATCACTTTTTGCATTCATCTACGTCCACTCAAAACGCAGAAGCATATGATTCTAATTATATCATGTTCGATCTCGACTTAATCAGAAAACTGTGAAGAAAATGTTCGTGAAAATTTCCTGAAAAAGAAAATGATTAGAATCAAAATTATAAAACAGCTATTCCACATGATATAACGACGAATCTACGTGACCGATGTATCACTGGTATTGTATCAACGAATGTTGTTTACAATGGCGACCCGGCAACGTGTTTCGAACATGCAAAGGTCGGCGAGGAGTCGGTAATGCAAATAATTACCTTGTTTTCGCTCGGATCGACCACGACGATGGTTTTCGATTTTTTTATTTTTTCCCCCCGTTCCGTTTCTATTGTACGGTGAGAATATTTCATGCGCGTCATCGGTAGTTTACCTTTCCCATCGATGCATAATATCAACATATTTCTGCATCCCGATCGAGGGCATTCGAGGTACGTTCATCTGCGCGTGCAATTTTGCGATTCCCGTCCTCCCTGCGCGGACGACTCAGCGCCGCCGGCTTCGACTACAAATCTCGCGAAAAGATAAATAAGAATTCGCAATAAAGATCCGTAATGGCGGCGCGCGGGGCCGTTAGCCTCGCGATGCTTGCGCCGTTAAGCTGTAACTCGTGCCAAAAGTTCGCCAACCCCTCCCGACAACTATTGTGCCGCGTCCAATAGGGTTATTAATATCTAATAACCGACCGGAGAAGATGCGGCCTCCATTAGGTGTTAATTAACAAAGATTGTCCCGGCAAGATTGCTAAGACCATCAGCGCAGAGCCCCGCCATTACGGTATACCCGTACGGCAACTGCGCGGCGCCCAAGAACGTTTCCGAATTAAACACTTCGTGCTTCTTTTCTGTTCAACTGCGAAATAACACCTGCCCTTTATCTACACTTTCTCACTTTGCCCACGCCTGCTATTTCTTTCGCGCGCGAGCGATTCCATTCGCCCGAAAGGGAATTAAACGATTCGAGAGACCCAGTTTGTAATCAACTCGGACGCGAACTCGACGTTACGGATTGCTGACCTTTTCATATTTCGCAAGAGAAATTTCAGAAAATATGAAACGTTTTTGTTGGGTCACTCGCACGAGTCTGGTGGTTTCGAATGCACGGGATAATCCTAGTCACAACATGCCGCGAACAAGCAGACAGTTAATTACAGTCGAGCTCGCCTCATTATTGGCGATTAAGGTTTATATGTTCGCGCGAGTACGGAAATTATAATAATGTTAATATTTTGATATAGATTGACGGAACTCGTGTCCAACGCTGCGGGGATATTGTTTAATACCTATCGCCGGCTAACGAAGCGACCTTTGAAAAATCGTGGACGAATATTCCAGAATGTTTTGATGAAACGTTCAATAGTGCGACATCCAGAAAATACTGTTCTAGCGCAATAGTTTATGCTCAAACGGTAAATGTTAATAAAGTCGAAATTTACGATCCATTAATATTCGTGTTAACGAAGTTCTACACTGAATATGAAACCTATGGCATCCTCGGTGCTTCGATAAATATGATTTAATAAGTAGTATAAGTATAAGAGAGTAACTTTCTACCGACTAACAGCGAGTATTTAAAAGCAATGTACGAATGATGTTGTAATCACAAGGACAAAAAAGAGTCTGGCATGTCGTATGTTGCGAAACAGGGCTGCAGATGGGTTTTCGTTTCAGGGGACCCCAGCAAGCTACATTTTATCAACCCCATTTTGACCATTTTCCCCATTTTGAACGCCACAAAAATTTCAAAGTCGCGTCGCGGCCGTAATTTCATTTCTATGGAGCTGAAAATTAGTATGCATGCTAGTAATGTGACCAGTTACTTGTAGCCAGAGTTAGAAAAGAATCTGGGAGACTAAGTTTTTCGACCGATATTTTAATAGCACAATGTCCGAATGGTAATAAGAGTCACTGTACATCGGTCGGATTTACTACTGGGTAGTTCTAGTGTCAAAACGAATATAAATTTCATGTGTGACTCTTATTGCAATTAATAGCGACAATTTGTATTTAGCAGAATTTCCAACCTGTTGAATCTACGTACTAAATAAAGCTAGTAAATTTCTATTTCGCTGGAGTTTGTAGAAATCGAGGTAGAAAATTCGTGCGTCGACAGCAAGATCGCATTCTTTTCAATGAAATGCATAATCAAAAATCTATGTAAACCCATGTGTTACCCCGACTGCAGCAGTCGCTTCGATTTCAGATAAGCAGGGTCGTAGTCATCGATGGTACTTAGAGCGATGATCAATTAATTTGCTGTCGCGTGTCTATGAAACATTGGAAAATTAAATGTAACCATATCTAAATGGAGAATCATCGCAGATCCCAGTAACGGTAAGGGGTGCCTTGATCCTTCGTCGGTGCTTACATCGTCACGGAGAAAGAGAAAGAGAAAGAGAGAGAGAAGGAGAGAGAGAGAGAGAGAGAGAGAGAGAGAGGCGCAGAGAGGAAGAAAGCAAGGCAGAGAGAGAAAACAAGAACAAGAGAAAGAGAATCGACCCTTCCTACCCTCGGATTGTTTCTCCGGTGGCTGGGTTATGTGCTTTAGGATAACGTTCCACGATCACGCGATGACTCTCCACCTTTTAACCCCGCAGCTAAGTACGTTTTAGTTACCCCTCGGTGAAAGCTACCCTTCTCCGTCTCCATATCCTAATACCCTCAGCTCGTACATCTTCATTCGCTCCGTCGTTTCTTAAACACTTAGATTTTATCACCGTGCGCAACGTGTTCCGCTGTCGGGGCATCATTCGTGGAACGAACCGGGTCTTACATCAGCCCCGTGGAACATTTAGCTTCATTATTAATGGACGACCCATGACGTTCCACTTCCGTGAAATTATCCAGCGTCGGGGCGATTTAATTAAAAAAATTGCATAAACCCGATTCGGGATGGAAACGTCCCTCGGGTTTCGCCGTGCTGACCCATCGCCGCTCGCTTTTCTCTACCAATTCGATTCTCATCAACACCTTTTGCCTCGTATTTCACAGCTACGACGATTAGAAACTCTCCTGTCGTTTGGAATTTACTTTGTCACTTCGAATTGGAAAATTAGCAGTCACGAAAATCTCATAGAATCAAAATAAACGAAGCCTCTCCCATTCTTAAGACAAATGATCAGCGAAATAATTTAATTTTCACATTCATTGCTCGCCAAGCATGCTTCTGGAGCGTTCGAAAATGTGCGAGCTTTGAGCGCGTGTTGAACGCGCAGAGCGCCGTACGCAATGTGTTAAAAACAGGCGGGCAATAGTCTTGAACGTGATCGATAATAAAATTGTAAAAGGGGTCCGTCGTGCGAGGGTCGGAACCCCCGCGCGAATTCGAGCAAATTTTTGTGGCGACGAGTGTTATTAAAATGAAATTATCATTGATAATCGTGTTCCCGATGGAGCGGCTCCCCGGGGAGCGTAGCAATGTCGACAGCATCCCTCTCCTGACTCGATATCTTTGACCTATAAATTATAATATGTAAATGGCGAGAGAGAGAGAGAGAGAGAGAGTAGAAATATCGAGGGGTCGCAACGCGTTCACGGGGAGATAGGTGGTCTGGCAATTACAGAGGCTTACTGTACATACAAATTGCTGGCTTGGCTGTCTCGTTCTCGCAGGTTTGTTTCACGGTGGTCTTTCTCCCTCGGTCTTTCTTCGACGCCATTTACCACCCCCCGTGCAGCGAACGGCACAGCAAAGGCACGGCAGCGAGCAACCCCGTAGCAGAAATATCGCGGGAGACGCAGGCTATATGAAAGCAGACACTAGAGTGGTATTACCGAAGTAAGAAGTCAGCTTGATAGCTTCGGCCGTAACTTGGTTTTTCGCTCCCATTCCTCTTCTCCTAATTCTCTTCTCCATAAACCTTTGTAGCCGGTCCTTACCGGCGGTCCGCTTTAAAACAACAAGTTAGGTTACTTAAAGCGACCAATTTTTATGCGGAGGACGACAGCTATCAGAAAATTCCCGCTCCTTTTATAGCCCGACAGGATTCGCTTTTAATTCGTGGCAGTTTCCCCAAGGGGGGAAAATAATGCCGTCCATGGATACTAAGGAAATACATGGACTCGATTCAACCCGCTCGTAACTACCCGACAAAGCGGGAAATGTTTCCGTAATTTATATTCAGATTGGCTCAGAACATTTCAGCGATAATCAGTCTGATGCTGGAAACGAAGGTGTCGATTAGACGGTGAAAACTATTTATTAACCTCTTAGGCACAGCTGAATTTTGCGCGGGGCTGAATTACGTGTCAATGATACAGCACTGCGATGTGTGACGGATAATGCTGTCCTCTACACGAGTACATCGGAACGAAGTGTTTGATCATAAAATTATAATTTTTCTCAAAGATATGATACACGTATGTTCACTTTAACAATTTACTTTAATAATTAATAATTAATAATTAGTGGCGCGTCGTTCAGAGAGATGGCATCCGCGAAAGCCACTATAGTGGCGCATAGTGCCTAAGAGGTTACCTAAGGCAACACTAAAAACTTCCGACACTATTATTCAAAACAACTTTCACGGTACTATTCCGGTTGTCCAGAAAGTTCGTGCCGATTTTAATGGAAAAGTGAAACGCAACGCATTTCATATATATTGTATATATCAATCAGCTGAAAAATTAATATTTGAATGAGATCTGGAAGTTTATGATAATTGAGCTATAGATTTAGTAATGGTAAAAATGGATACAATTCGAACAGGAAATATATGAACACTTTGCTGACCGGCAATTTTACACAGAAACTATGCCATGTCACCGGCTATTATTTTAGTAATAGTAATAAACTATTAATTTACTTTAGAAGTAAAGTAAAACATTCTAAATAAACTCGAATAAATTTGATTTTAAGAAAAGTATTTTCTTTATTATAAAGCGGACACGACTAAACACGATGCTTAAAGCTTTTGCAATATTCTATATCGCCTTGGGTTTCATAAATTCAAATAGATAATGCAAGTGCAATGACGAGTTAACTCGTCATCGGTCAACAACGTTTGGGCATGAAAAGACGAGTTAACTAGTTACCGGTCACCAATGTGTTCAGAGAATCTAAGACCTTCAACGTGTTAGTCTCAGCTAATAATAATGTTTTGAGAAAGAAAGAAATTTCGGTTTGTTGCAATCGACGCGAACAACTTTGATTCTGCATAAAAACCCACGGTACAGTGATAACGCCGGTACGCGTTGCCAATGCGTGGCGGAACGAAGGCAAAGTAGTTATACAAACTAATCAAGTAGATCGCTTTAATTATGGTATGCGTATCAGACATCGTAATCTGTTATAATACTCGAACAAACCCTATCAGACGTAATTGGACCAAACTCAGACTTCAACGAACCTAATATGACATAGTCAATCCCATCGATTCTGTTGAACTTCTGTGCTATCCCAGGAGGTCGGGCGAGAATCAGCTGAATCATGAACGGAAGATTTATCAGCCGTACAGGCCGGTGATAAATTAATGCCGCAACACGTGCAACCGCATATTGAACAAAAATTGGGACAAAGACGGGCCGGGACGCCATTTGCTTTTTGGTCACTCAAAATTCGAGTCTGTAAATGTATATCGTAAATATTCAAGAGACTAGACGAAATCTATCGTTGAGTATATACATTTTACAGACTACGTTCGTTTATTCCATCAACGAACTATATAACTTTGAGATATTTAACCCTTTGCCATATTACCACGAGTCAGACTCGCGACGAAGATTTTAACCCTTAGAGTACGGAGTGGGGGACTTTAGGTCCCCCAAGATTAGTTTTTCTTTAGTAACTTCGTAAATAATTTGTTTTTCTCTTTTTCCCTTTATAAAATCCTATATAAAAACTTATTAGTGGCATTCTATTATTAATTTATTTATAATTATAAGTTTATCTTATGTCAAAACATGAAATGTTTGAAAGTGGATAGTATTTTATTTGTTTATTAAAAATAAATGCTGCAAATTTAATTGAATAATCGTTTTTTAATTTACTAACAGTCTTTGTAATATTAATATGCCAACTTATAAACAAAACCAAACAATTTTTGTGTGGGAGACTTTAGTGACCCTACTCCGTCCTTTATGTTACAAAATAGACTCCATACTCTAAGGGTTAAACAGAGTCTGACAAATATTATGCCTTTCTTTTTTTTGGACGAAATCAAATTTTATTCTTCTGTAATCAATGTTTTAGCATTGACGTAAATGCAGCGGTATAAAAGATAGAAATTGTTTGTCCTCTTCTGTGACGGTTTTAGCGATGAAGACGTTATAGTAACTTTAGTTGTAAAGGAAACGGCAAGGCAAAGGGTTAACAAATTTATTCCTTATCTCAGTACGGTATTTTGATACTCTTTAAATTCCCTCAGGTCTAAATGTCAGCATAGTCAATCGAATAGCTCGATATTAATAAAACGAGCTCCAACATAATAAACTAATTCTAAAAGTTAAATAATTCTACAATCTATATGACAAAATTCAGATTCTAAATATTCTGATGCGTATTTGTAACTTTTGTGACACATTTACTTGTTGACAAATAAGACGATTTGGAAGAACTTCGATTATCCGAACGGATGATGTTTATCGTGCAAATTAACCTCTTATTCACGATGCGCCACTATAGTGGCTTTCGAAGACGCCATATTATATTACGACCCGCCATTGTAGTGATTTGAGTACACCCAATTGTATGACTAATTATTAAAATAAATTAGTAATGTTGAAGCATACGCATCATACCTTTAAGAAAAATTATAATTCAGTTATTGGAAACTTCATTTCAACGTATTCTGCCGTACAGAGAAACAGCCATGCGCAAAATTCAACCATACCTAAGAGGTTAAAGATGCAATGTATCACTTACAGCTAAATAAACGTCCTCTAACTCGCACATCTAAATCTAAATATTCAAAATGTCCATTTTACAAATATATTGATAAATTGTCCTAAACGAATCAGGTTTTGTCACTGAACTAGTTGCTGCGTTCAACGTCAGCAGCGAAAGCTCCGAAAACAAAGCAAAAACAGCTCCGTCGTAAAAATTCATGCGAGACGTCCAAAAACTCAACGATTCTGTTTCCTCGCATCAAGATTCGATCGCCGGGTTCTATCGCACTGTTTATCCTCGCGAGGAGTAGAAACGATGTTATTAAAAAGATGACCTTTCGACCTTGGACTTCAAAGTTAATTATGCGGCACCTTCGTTGCATAAATTTCCAACGAAACCAAGGATGTCGACTCACGCTACGATAGTCGCGATGTAAGTGATATTTCGCTCTGCAATTTTAGCACACCCACACACAAACACATCGAGGTATCGCGTTTAATACTCGCGAACGAGCGTGCATGCTCGCGTAATATCCTCGGAACAGTCAATCTCTGTACCGAGCGTGTCCAGTCGCGAAAATTTGTCCCCGTAATCCGGACAAGTGTCGCGACGGATGTACATTGTCCGAGCTTTGTGTACTGTACCGAGTGAATAAGTAAAATAGACATGGACACCTAGTTGAGATTCGGGTCAGCAGCACAGGACTGTCCTGTGTCCTGTTCTCTTGGGGTATCCAGCCAGAGAGAGAGAGAGAGAGAGAGAGAGAGAGAGAGAGAGAGAGAGGATCCGTGGCCCACCGGTCGAAGAGGAAGAAGGAACGACGAGAAACGGTGGAGAGCGGGTGACGGGGATGGATGCAGGACAAATTATCCACCTACCTCATCCCTTCTCAGCTTTCCAAACCATCCATCTATCCAGCCATCCTATGGGAATCCCTCTCGGAGAACCCCACGCCCTAATAGCTGCCTATGGGGACGCGATGGGACTCCCGATGGACTGGACGAAATCTCGTGCATTGTGCAATCCAGGCTCCTCTCTGGCCACCCCTGTCCATCCCTCTTCGCTCTGCCTTCCCTCTCATTCCAAGCGGTTTCAGAAGGGAAGAGTATATTCCTTCCAATTTGCCAGGGTTGTGCATTCGACGGGAGATCGAAAGATATTGGAGGAAGGAAAATTTTCCTTTCTTTCTTTTTTTCCCCCGTTCTTCTTTCTCCGATATCTTTCTCCTCTTTCTGTTCCTCTTCTTTGGCTGTTCTTTTCATCCGCTCGTTCCGCCTATTCTACCCTACCTTCCACGCCAATGAACAACCCCGGCGATTCTTCATAAGCAACGCGTTACAGGTGAATCGTTACTTCCAGCGGGGCGAAGATCATTCTGCTCGCTGCGAACCAGCCTTCGGGGAACGTAACCGCTCATAATAAGCTGATCCTCTTAATTTCTAGGTCGCCTGCGAAGCTTCGTATTCAACGAATGGCCATGGAGAAAGTAAGGCTCGGCGTGTACCCTTTCTTTTATCCACGGCGAACGAGAATTTGTATTAATACCCCTTAGAAAAAGAACGTCTATATCTGTTTAATAAACAGGACTTAAAAAGTAATGTTTTTCCAGATGTATACAGTGACTGATATTAATATTCTGACATTGATCTATTCAAAAAATTGTTGCTAGTTTCGATCGTTTGCAATAGTAAATTTCGACATAATTTAGTTCACTGATTGGTATTAAGAAAAGTATATTATTATATACTTAAGTTATATTATAAAACAATAACTCCAAATTTACTATTGCAGACGATCGAAACTAGCAACAATTTTTTGAATAGCACAATATCCGAATAATAAAAAGAGTCACTGTAGCTAGTAAGGATTTAGCTTGATCTTTGATCAAGAATATTATTATTGGTATTGTTACGATGGGAGTTGTCAGTTGCGGAGATCGAGATGAAACGATCTTCATGGAATATCAAGTCGATTGCTGTCGATTGTGGAGATCGAGAGAAGTTGGCCGTCGTATCGATGTTGTGGTATCCGGCCAACGGTGTTGTTTATAATAAGAAGAAAGACGACAGAATCTCTCGCGCCGTTGGAGCGAGAGCACTGTTATTACTCTTTGAGATATTATTTGTAAATAAAGAATTGCTTAAGAGTTGTGATATGTGTTCTCCGGCGAGGCGAAGCCGAAGTCTTCGCAACAGTATTAATATTAGTAAAAGTTGTTTTGAATAATATTGTGGCAATTTTTAATGTGGCCCCAGAACCGCCATTGGAATGCTAAGGGATAAAAGACGAAACATAGTCAGACATCTGCTGACCCTATGGCTCTTAACCGACCGGAAGCCTATTAATAGGACTTTCAATAATTGCGTTTAATAGAATGAAGCTTAATAAACTACTTTTCAATTATAGTTTCAGACGAAATTATTAGATAACGTTACCGAGGATGCCTCGTGGATTCCCAATAAAAATTGCTGTCAGCGTTGAAAGATCTGTTAGAATGTTTTCAGATATTGACTATGGACCTCAAAAAATTGGTGACCGGTGACGAGTTAACTCGTCATTGCACCTGCATTATCTATTTCAATTTATGAAACCCAGGGCGATTATAGAATATTGCAAAAGCGTTGCGCATCGTGTTTAGTCGTGTCCGCTTTATAACAAAGAAAATACTTTTCTTGGTATTTAGGTTTTTATCAGAATTTTAGTAATTAAAAAATTTCAACAATTTCATTTCTCATTTGTAGATTCAAATTAATGCAGCACACTATCTGGCAGTTCTACTCGTACTTCTAAAAGGGCTCCTTAGAAAGATTAACCTTTCAGGCTTTCAGGAAAACTAAAAGACCACGTTTTAGAACAAATAGTCACTGGCGTAAAAACAAATCCAACTAGAAGGTGTAGAGTATGCTGTTCAAAAGGAAAGCGTAGCGAAACGAGATGTATCTGCAAAACTTGTTGTGTACCATTACACGTAGGTGATTGCCATACAGTTTATCGTACCAAAGAAAAATTTTAAAAGTTATATAAAAAATATGTCCAAAGTTTAATTTCATTTCATTCAGTATAAATAAAATTTATTGGAGTTTATTTAGAATGTTTTACTTTACTTCTATATTCAATTACAAAATAATAGCCGGTGACATGGCACAGTTTCTGTGTAAAATTGCCGGTCACCAAAGTGTTAACATAAGCACTCGCTTGAGTGTTGCAAGGATGCACCCTGTAAGAATTTTTGTAAGTCTAGAATATAACATCCAACATTAGCAAAATTTTCAAAGGTACCCCATGGAATTATGTCATCCATATTACCGACGCGGCAATGATTAACCCATAGACTCGAACGGTGCCTCTAAGGCGACACTAAAAATCGCCATATTATTATTAAAAAAAACTTTTAAATCGCTGTGTTTGCATCTTAGGAAAAATTGAAGTATTTGGCGTACGAATAATACGCTTTGTATGCACGAAAGGGGTTGAACGAAGGTACAAGGGAACTGTTCTCGGTCAATGTCGCCATTTTGGAATTAAAATTGCTTCAGATGCAGTGTGTTAAAAATTGTTAGAAATACATGTTTTAAGTACAAGTATTAGCAATTAATTTCATATGTACGAAAGGAAACAAACTATGTACAATGGAGCTACTATAGGTAAAAATATTGTTTCGATTTCGAAATGGAATCGCTTCGAGTGCAAACGGTTAATAGAAATAAATTTCTCTCTTCGTCTAAGAAATTATTAATGCGAAAGTAGTTCCAATCATTGCAAGCGGAGAGCAAATTGTGTTTTGCAAGGAACAAAGCAGGTGGTACAGGAAAAGAATTTGAAAGCTGGAATGTATTACACAAACGATTGAAAAAAGAAATAAATTTTGGTTTAGCTCCTATTCGTCGCAACTGGGGCTACCAATTTTTATTTTCTCAAGGAACCACGAATTGCTCTGATCGCTCGCGTGGCTTTTCAGTTTTCTCAGTGAACTGGATTTCTCAGTTTCGATTTTCGAATGGAATAGCTTCGACTGCAAAGGGTTAACATTAAGAAAATAGAATTTCCATTTAAAGGAGAGACGATCTCTCTTTTCGGGTACACGATGGAGACCTTTGACGGCTAGATCGTAATACCCATCGACCTGAATTTTAGTATGAAAATGGTCATTACGGTCGGACAAGGAGAAACCTGGCTGAGTGTATTCATAAAAGAGAAGTCGTTATCGTAAGGTTTTACATCACGGTTCGAGGGGCTTAAAGGATAATGCTCGTGCGGTAATATAAAAAAATTATGCATACAATAATGAGACCACTGTGACGCGCGTACTCTCGCAGTATAAATCGTGGTTTCATAGGGTTACGAGAACAATATCGTGGGAAATTATTTGACCGGAGGGTTTACGGGGGGTCGTATAAAGGGATCCTGACACATCGCGCGTAAACTCGGCTTAATTTGACCCATAAAGGAAAGCGTTTACGTCGGGCCCAGCCAGTGACCTTGTTGTCTTGCTCGGTTCGCCGGGTCTCGTGGTTTGTTACAGAAGAAGGGAAAGGTCCTTGCCGCTCTCCTTCATAAACCTTTATAACGCCGTTTGCCCTACGCCTTAATAATGTCGACTGAATACGAAAATTCTCCTTGGAAAATACTGGCTGACAAGTTACACTAAATCCGAGCAATCCGCGCGATTTACGCACTCTTACTTTAACCGCAAACTCCGCCATTTTCTACCGTCAAGCTACCTTCACGCTGTGTACACCGAAAGCTTATCAATAGGATCGCCAATGGTTCCACAAAAGGACACTTAAAAGTCTTCTTTTATGTAACGAAACCCAAACGAAATTGTTAGGTTAAATTACCGAGGATGATTCGTTGGTTTACAAAGTTACGGATCATCTTTAT
>CM052094.1:5742011-5756696 GCA_028453745.1 Agapostemon virescens
CGTACCCCCCCCCCCCCCGTCGAAAATCGTGAAAAATTGGGGAAAAATGTTTAGGTCCCCGATTCTTTTGTAAATTTTCCTACAATCTACTAGACGCGTGGGCAGAGTGTATGGCAATTTCTAGGTCAATCGGAATGGAATTACGAAAAATGTGCAGATCGGGTAAATCCGGCAACCCAACTGATATTTTCTGAGAGGGACAGATATCGGTCGGAAAACTTAGTTTCCCAGATTCTTTTCTAAGTCTGGCTACAAGTCTCCACCACTTAATAGCAAAAATTCTGTATGGCCCGAACGAAGAATTTGCCGTGAGACGTATGCAAACTACGCGGCGTCCCGGAACCTGGTAAAACCGTTAAAATTCAAGGGAGATCCGTCGCACAGTGGGCCATCCGCTTGAATTGTAACGGCATGCGAACAAATTTGTCGAATCTCGAAAAACAGGAAGAGAGAGGCGCGCGGGGGAATGTACGAATCCGTGGAAACGACGCTATCCCTTTTAATTTACGACGCGAAAATGACGAAAAACGGTGCCGGAGGAAGCAGGATTGCGAACGATGACGGGGAAGAGGACAACGCGGCGAGAAGCACGGTTGAGGAGACGAGGGGTGTAGAAAAAGCGAAGAAAGGACAAGCAGCCGCGGTCGAGGAATACGAGAGAAGCTTCGGGAAACGTTGGTATTATCATAATAATGGCTAAAGCCATCATCTTTCCCGCGTCTGCTCTATACACCTAGCTACTCCCTCCGCCGTCCCCCTTTTCCTCCTCAAGGGTGCTCCGGGAAGCACATCCTAATAGCACTCGCGTTTTGTACATTTACAAATTTAAAATGATAATTTTGCCGTGGGTGTGGCGTGCCTCCGGGTCATTTGCGCCCTTTCACGACCGCGTCCACGGCCAACTTCTCTTATTTCGCCCGGCACCCCCGTAGCCTGGCCTCGCAGAAGCGTTCCCGGCCAACTACACCGCGGCTCGATTATGCGACTCGCAAAAAAACCTGACGGATAGATACTTTTGCCGGACGTTTGTCAGATGTCGCGTGCAGATGTGGCCCGCGATTACGCAGAACGCGTTATTGCCTTTCCGGTGTGGCGAAACGGGTCGCGGGTCCGTTCCGGATACCCGCGCAGGGTAAGTTCGGGTAACTTGCGTCACCTGAGATCGCTTTCGCATCGTCGCAGGCGGTGTAATAACGCGGCAGATTGTATTATGATAGATTCAGCCGGCTAGCATCGACTCGCCGAACAGGCGCCTAATGGCACGCAATTTTTCTCCTAATCCTCCCGCAAACGATTTTATTTACTGCCGGAGATGGTTAGGCGAACCACCCTGGCAAAAACTGCGAGAGAGGGATGCAGTTTAGTGTGTCACCCGGAGGCCTAATGTCCGTCGACGCGCAAAGATTGTGTCCGTGGAAATCGCACACAGGCCCGCCGTATTCCAACTGGTGCATATTGCGCGTAATGCACTTTTTTCCCCCGAAATCGAATTTTACTTGTTTACGATCTATCTATTTCTGTTATGTAGTTTTAACATTAAAACTACCGAACAATAAATCCAACGATATACACTGTTTTGTAATAATAACGAACGTGCATCTATTAAAACTTCATATAATTCTTAAGAATTATAAAGAAGTACATCCAAAAATTTCTGATGAAAACATTTTTATAATTTCAATAATTGCGAAAGAAAAAACTGGTTTGCTAGTAATTTTAAATAGGCTTAAGATATAGGGAATGCAGCGAGACAACTCGTAAATGAAGGTATTCGATAATAATCCAATAGCAATTTGGAACTTATATCGATAGCAAAGAATAAGTAGAGGATGAACGAATTCCTAAATTTTGTTAGTCACATCATTGATTACAGAGGTTGGATCTATAGTTGCTATTAATTAAATGGGATGTGAAGAATTAGAGACACTATAGTTGCATCGAACGGTTCAAATATCACCCCGACTATAAATAATAGAAAAAAATGTGAGAAGAAAACAAGAACAGGTTTGGAAAGGTAAATATCGTGGTAAGAAAAGAATCTTTTTTAAATTACATATTCAGAAAACTATAAGGTCAAAATAGTAACCAGAGTAAAGAAGATACTAATGATACGCAAAATATATAATGTCATGACCTTCGTGCAACTTTGATAATGTTAGATATATATGTGTATCATAATATATTTAAAATCATTCAAAGGTTTCATTTCAAGGTCACTTCAGGACCAACATTTTTTGTTTACGGGACCCTACATTTTTAATTTAGTAAACTTCTAATAAGTTCACAAATATTTATATCCGCATAAAGATGTATAGCTTGATTATGATATTTGAGAAAAAGATCCTCTTGAACAAAATAATTATAATGTATATGTAAATATTATATGTGACTAACCACAAACTATCGAAGTATTGATAATAGTTTATTTAATAGTTTTATTCTTACCAGCAGTTCCCAATCCGTATCATTTACAAGAACCAGGATGCCGGGCCGTCTATATGCACAAAACAAATCATAAAACATGTTAGAATTTAAACATTAACTTAGCAGAACTACGACTATACAGATTTTTAAAACGAACAGGAGTTGACTGTTTCTGTAGTTTTTCTACATTCGTAGCGATAGAATTGGATGTTACGCCGAAACTAAATCGTGCTGCCATCTCGACAACCACGGCGGAACTTCTTAGCCAGTCGCCATCTTGTCAACATATATCGTTCGAATAGGCAAGTGCGACTTAGCACAATATAACGTATTGTGTTTGTGGTGCTATACGTGTATCATTATAAGCTTTACGCGCGCTCAGCAAAATATCTTTTCATGTAACATGTGAGATTGTTGGATGAAGCGTTTATGTCACTGGTGTGCAACTATTTCATGTATTAACAACTTACACAGTGTCCCCCTGTAGGAATAGTTCCGGTCGTTCTTTCAAGAGGTTATCTTTCATCCAAAAGAGCAGCTTCTGTATGGTCCCTGTAAAATTTCCAACGCGCCGATTAAACGATCTGATTGGAAAATATTTTTGAAACTTACATTCGTCCCCAGGTAAGTCCACTTCATATTTTTTCTTTTTATCGAAAAGTAGTTCTGCCCCACCCCTGAAATTTAGCGGGTGATTTATTAGGCACCGACACCGCCGTAAGAAAAGTTGGGTTAGATATAATTCGAAACGTTACCCGAATTCAATGTTCACGCGTGTTTCACTAGTTTTGGTGGACATTCTCTTAACTTTATCTTAACTATGCTAATTTCTCGTGTGTTACTAACTGCTTTCGTGTAATTACAAAAACCAATTGTTCACCCCGCATAGAAACAACGTGAGTGACATTGCAGTTCAATTCCACGTTCCTTCCGTTCAAATAGTCAGTAGTGTACGATTCTAACGCGGCAAAACACTAATTTTCAATTTTCAAAAATCGTGGAGCAATAAATTGTGTTCTAAAAATCTCGATGTAACTTTTTCTTTTTTAATTTTTGCTCCATCTTATAGGAGCATGCGCGTCCGATCCTTGCAATGTTTTAACAAAAAAATGAGTAAGAAATTTTTTTATCGAATAATATAACATTTATTACGAGCGTGCAAGTATAATTAAAGACGATACGGAACGGTATTTAAAATTATTATTCAATTAATACATAAAGAAAAGCTTTTGTGAAATGTGGAACAAGTGCCCCTTGTATACAACAACAAGAAGTACACCCCTGTACGTTCGCGGGTCATTAATCTTACAATAATTATGTATTTAATTGCGACGTACCGATCGCGTTGACCGGATTAATAAGAATTCGTTTGTAAAGAAGATTGATCCTTTAATCGTAACGTAAAAAAACTTGGTGACATTTTAGTGAATATACGATAAAAAGTGGCTTGATGAAAATGTAGAATATGCGAACGAAGTGAAATGCAGGTGCTATCGGCGGCAGCTGTAATGGCGGTCGTCGGGAACGTATGATCACACGCAATAAATGTATATTAAACCTAGTATTGTGCCGTCGATACGTATGTGCTATAATTGAGAATCGTCGTGATTATAAGAAACATATGATTACATTATAATTATAATATATCACGTATTTAGAATAAATATCCGCAATGTCGGAGGAGAACGAACATACTTCGGGAGAGACCGAAGCAGAAATGAATGAAGAAAATCACAGTGATGAACAATCGAAGATTGATAATAGTATGTTGAACAATGAAACGGGGCAGCCTATGTTAGAAGACGAAGAAATGCCGACATACATCAGCGTATCGACTCCGTCGAAACGCGAAGATTCCGATGTCAATAATACAAAACAAGATAGGATACCGATGGATGAGGATCATAATCGAAGTTCATATCCTAGCGACGATCAAGGAGGGGGTAGCATTTACGTGGTATCATCTGGGGAAGAAAGTAATCGTCCTTACAACGATGATGATGAAGAAGATTACAGTGAAGGTAAGTACAAAGACGGTTTTGTAGGTTCTAGAAATTTTGTTTTGTTATTATGCATTCATGTTTTTTTCTGTAGACTTAGATGAAATAGATCATGAAAATGATGATGAAAATTTAATGTTAGAGGATGAAGAAGATGAAGATGATGAAGACGACGAGGAGAATATGAGATTGCATCATCATGACAATGACGATGAAGACATTGAGACAGAATATGAGCAAGATTGTTATGACAGAGCATCAGATGATTTTGTCTTGAATTCCAGACTAAAACAACATCATAAAGAAAGAAGTTTATCGTTGCAAGATTTAAGTTTTACTAAAAATAATATTCATTCTCTTTACAACAATAAAAAAAGGCACACCATAAATCTCTTTGGACAGAATTATCCAGGCCTACAACACAATTCTATAGCATACAATGTTGCACACAAAAGACAATCGTTACCCCTTAAATATCAACATGTGGAAAGTAAAGTGAAAGTATATATTAGGGATATAAAGGAACAGTCGAGGAAGTCGATGGAAAAGCGCATAGCGCAGCAGTATATAGTAAATAAAAATCACGAGGAGAATGAACGTAAGGGAGACTTTTAAATTTTTTGATATATGCAGTATTAAATTAAAGTATTACCTATTTATAATTTCTTTTCGTTTACAGGTGAAACTGACCCATTAAAGCCAACAGTAACAAACAAAGTTATAAAAGATTATGCAGAGAAGGCTATTAAGGATTTACAACGTGAAGAAAATAATGGAAATGGTAATTCAATTTATAATTCAGCACAAATATTAGAGAATGGTGGTAATAAAAAACTTGATATCAAAGTAACTGAAAATCAACTTAAGCATATTCGAAGGAAAAGCGACATGAACGCATTTGGTGATATTCAAAATGAAAAACGTGCACAAAAATGCAATGATAAATTAGTGAAACGAAATGGTTCTGTAGATGTTAATGCACATCATATTGAATATCAAAATACATTAGATAGGAATGTAAAATTTAATAACATGGATCAACCTTCTTTAGTTAACGGTCATCAGCAAGCAAGACCTACAGTTTTCAATCTGCGTACATTAAGCTACGAAGAATACATGCATGGCATATCAGCAGAATTTGAACGAAAGGAAGAAACAAACGAGCAAAGACTTAAGACTCAAGAGAAGATTGTCGAACCTGAAATCTATAATGACACAGAAATAGTTAATGTGCAAGAAATGGAGAACAGCAATACAGGTTGTCCACTGAAAATAGCAAATGTCAAAAGTATCAGGGTACTACAAGAAGAACAAGAAGATTTCACGAAAACGAATTCAGCAGAAAACGTGGAAGTAATGCAGTTGAAAGCTCAGCTTAATCAGAAGGATGCTCAGCTTAATCAGAAGGATGCCCAACTTAATCAGAAAGATGCTCAATTCAATAATTTACGAAACGCCTATCAAAAAACATTGGCTGAAAATATGAAAATGAAACAAGAGTTGGATACTTTAAGAAAGTCTTTAGCGAAATCTGAAAATGAAAGTAAAACATCCGAAACAAAAATTGCATCTGTGCAGACTGAATCTATCGCCGAACCTGCATCTATACCAAAAGTAACTGCCAACACAAAGGATACAAATAATAAAGTATCCACTAGTAGTGTTGCATCTACAATAAGTTCTGCCGACCAGTGGACAGACAGTACTGCTAGCCCAGCTATATCCATTAAATTACCCGATTTGACACCGATTCTTAATTCTGACGATAGTAGTCTGATGCTCACTGATGGTACACCGAGAAAATTACCGTATCCATTATCACGAACTTTCATTACTTCATCTCGAATTTTGCAAACTCTTTCCAACATAACACAAGGTAAAACATCAAAAGTGGAAAGCCCGTTGGTCAGGAATAATAAGAAACGAGTAAGCGAAAATTCCACGAATCAGTTATTGAATCTCCAACACAATAATTCTTCAATGCACGTTTCGACTTCGAAGAAACGAAAGGCGACAGAGATGCTTGGCACTTCTACTTGTACTCAGCCGTTTAAGATACCTCACACAAGCGCAGAATCTGAAAAGAAAAGTGCTAACACGTCGAATACGGACCTAAAATATTTAGAGGAACAATCGGGCGTAACGACAGAGCAACAATCGATGAATAAAGACAGCGAGGATCTTTCATCCATGAATATTCAAACAGAGGAAGCAGCTAATCAGGATGATGGTGATGTCAAATTTTTCATATATAGAGACAATGAGAATAGTCGGAATAAAAGTTTCTTAATTCAAGCAGAGGAGCCAACAAAAGATATGTTAGAGAACGAAAAAAATCGTATCCAAGAATGTGGTCCATACTTGTTGGGTAATCTCGAAGTAAGGATGTCTGAAATAAATGGTACAATTAGTGTTTGGGGTACGGAGGTTAACCAAGAGCCAATCAGTGATAACGAAGACGACATGGACGTGTCCGTAAAATCCACTAACAAGAGAACATGTCTTTACTCGCCGAAGTCGCCGCAGATTAGATTTAATGGTAGTCCACTTGTTTGTTCAACTCAAAAAAAGCTGAAGCTTCCGTTAAGGCTGAATAAATCACATGATTCTCAATGTTGTCACTCTATGTCGTCGAATTTAACAAAATCACCGTTCTTACAAGACGAAATGAACGAGAAGCGATTCGATAGTAATCGTACTCACGCAAGTAACTGTTCGACACCTTACGAAAGCTGCGACTCTACGAAACATCGAAGAGAGTGGTCATCGTTTAAAGCCGGTTCGAATTCACAAGAAAAATCACATTCCTGTTGTATGCATCATGCGGAGTTCGTAGATAGAGATTGTAACTGCGGTTCATATCATGAAAGACAAATGTACGATGATAGTCCTAACCATAGTAGAGATAAGTTCCATGTTAAAGGGAGCCGAAGAAGTTCCTGCAAAGACGCATTTACCCCAGAGTCGAGTAAACATTTACACGAGGACATCGGGAATCCTCAGATCAACGATATAATCTGCAAGTACAATAAATCGTGTCGACTCTCCATGCAGAATGACTCGAACAATAGCACACATTTGACGAAATGTTGCAACAGCATTAGGGACGCTGCTTGTGCATGTAAATCAGCTTTGACTAATATACATAACCACGAATGTTCCGAAAGACAAATATGTAGTCGTGGTTCTTCGCACGATGGAGAGGAAGAACCTCTTATTCCATCGAAACGTTGTAACGAGACACCTGAAGTAAGTGAACATTACACAATTTACAGTCAATATATGAGTAAAATGTACAAGATGTATCAAACTTAGTGGTACACACTAATTTTACGTGAAAGACTAACAAAGAAATTCAGAAAATTATGAATGTTTGAGATATTAGATTATACTCAAAGTTTCATCATTTTTGGTTTGTGGAACTTTCATTATAAGTCGCAAATAAACAAAACTTTTCTATCACTTCAAATTTATTATTGGTTTTTTGTTTTCTGAACTTTCGCTTTTTGTATGCAGACAAGGCAGCGACGTCTAAGTGGCAAACGAGTACGAGGAATACTTATGGATCTATTAAAAAGCTGTGGAGACTGCCGTAGCACTAATGGTAACGCCATCAACAAAAGTGGTTTGCAATTGAAAGAGTCAGTTTATATGAAGAACGGTCCTCCTCAAATAAAAATTTCTTCATGTTCCACATCTGAGCCATCATGTTCAAGTTCCACACAATGTAATGAAAGGTAAAACATTTTTTCTTGCAATCGTTGTTTAAAATGCGCGAACGAATTGTCATTGCATAAAAACTATAATTCGTAGATGCTGCCACGCTTACACAAGACGAATCGAGTCTCAACTCGAAAAGGTTCAAACAGAAATGGAAAGAGTGCGATCACGTTCGGATGCAATCCTCGACATGCTCAATATGCTTTACTCTGTTGATATGAATTAATGAAACTGCTATCACGTTCTAAGCTAAACGCGTTTTCCTTGTACAGATCACTGTTTTTTTAAGTCTTAATTCCGTTAAGTCAAGGTGTACGCACTATCATCAGAAAACTTTCTTATTTCTTTTACTTCATTGCTTATGAATACGTGATCGATTTATTCAATAAAATACATCCACATCTAAATGATTAAAAAATGATGGAAAACTATTACATTGTATCATATACATCGTTTTGTATAACAGGAATTCGATTTACGTAACACCCGGTCGCAGTCAAATTTCACACATCATTTTTATATCGTGTTACAATTCATAATATGTATCGTGTTTTTAAAAACGACGACAAAATGTAGCTGTAGCGATATAGTCGTATCTACAAAGCTAGCCAATTTTATGTTATGCCTTAGGCGAACCTTGTTTGATATAATATTTATCCGAGTATCCAATAAGATGAATTTCAAATTCATAAAATTCCAATTGAATTTCAATAAAACACTGAACAATTTCCTACTAGTAATTGCAGTCACAGGTATCAAATCCTGCACCGACTTCTCCAGGCAACATACCAGGTGGAGCTTCTCCTTGACCCTTGAAGATGTTACTGTAAGATGTTTTCAAATAATTCACGTGACCTTGCAGTGACCTTATACGACCTTGAGCTTGTTCGAACGCTTCGTTCAGGTTGTTTATTTGACCCTGCATCTTCTGCCTGATCTGTGAGTGGTAAAAAACAGTTAATAACCGAAAAAGTAAGTCTCGATTTTCAAACAACTTATATATCTTTTAATTAGTTACTTCATCTCTATCTTTCTGTGCAGCTCTCGCGGTGGCTCTGCATTGAGCCAACTGTCTCTCCATGTCCGCTATTTGACCTTGCATCGACCTTCTTGCAGTCTCGCACCTCTCCTTCGTTCTTGCCACCTGTCTCGCCGAATCTTCTCGAACCTTTAAAGAGAAAATGACAATCACTTTGCACCTGGGATAGATAGAAAGAGGACATTATACTTGATCGAGCATCGATGTCAACTGAGTAATTTCGTGCATCTTCTCGTCAATTCGTTTCTGCAACTGCGCTTCATGCTCTTCGAATCTAGCAAGCGTATTCTTCATACGTTCGTTGTCGTGCCGCAATTCGGAATTCTTTTTTTCAAGTTCCTCGAATCGTCCTGTACCGGTTCCTCTCTCCTCCTATTAGGTAATCCTTTTAACATCTCAAAACAAAGTCAATCCGTTCCATCAAATTTTTAAAAAGCTATTCGTTTTTTAAGCAATACTCTAAGATAATAACCTGAATAGCTTGATACTCGCTGCGCAGAACATCCAGCTGATTTTGTAAGGTTTGAGCCTTATCCTTGCACCCTACAAGCTCCCGTGAAAGATCCTCACAGTTTCGTTCGGCGACTAAACGCATTTGTTGCGCTTCCTGCAGCTTTACTTGTGTCTGCTTTAAAAGATCTGGTAGTGGCGCTAACTCTGCCAGTTTTTCTTGAAATTGGTTCTATAAAAAGAACAAGACTCGATAGAAAAGTGGTATTAACAAAGTCTCGACTAATTCCTAACATATAGTGGTCCTATCAATTATGCACTTTAACTCGGCCAATTTCTAGAGTCACGTTCTCATTCATTCGTGCATTGTCCATTTCCATGAGGTCAAGCTGCCGGCGTTGCTCCTCTACTTGTTG
The DNA here is from genome assembly GCA_028453745.1 of Agapostemon virescens. Taxonomy (NCBI): domain Eukaryota; kingdom Metazoa; phylum Arthropoda; class Insecta; order Hymenoptera; family Halictidae; genus Agapostemon; species Agapostemon virescens. The sequence continues at coordinate 5,752,061 of CM052094.1, forward strand.
TTGTGCCTATTATTTCAGTTATCATTTTCATAAACGCAAATAACAAACGATTGCACAATCACATATCAACAAGGGGGACCTGTAAATATTTATTACGATAGTCCTCGAGCTGTGCAGCTTGGTCTTGAATCAGTGATCGCAATTCTTCGAGTTCATCTTGCGACTCCCGAAAACGTTGCTTGACTACGATCAGCTGCTGTTCATGTTCGATCATTTGCTCCTTAAAACCTATTACGAACAGAATCGTTTATAAACTAGTTGTTACTAATCTGAATTGGAACGAGTATCTAGATCACCTTCGTATTTTCCTTTCTCCGCCTCGATCGCTTTCAAACGTTCTTGCGCGTCGACAAGTTTAATGTCCAACTTTTCTCTCTCTTCGATCGCTTCGCGTGTTTGTTGCTTCAGCTTCTCGGCATCTGTCCTCAAACACGAAACCTCGCACAGCTTGTTTTTGTAATCATCCTGAAGGCGTGCGTACTGTTCGCGTAGATCACGCAACTGCTGCTGAGGACAGGTGCTAGCACCCTATCATTAAACATGCGCTTTAATGCATATCAAACGTTTCACGAAGGTTCTGTCTTACCATCGGTGCGTTTACGCAAGGACCGGTACAGGTCGAGGAAGGTGCAGGCGGTGGCATGGGTGTCTGATTAAACATATAATTTCATAGATATTAAGAGAGAGAGAGCTGTAAACTTAAAGAAACGGTCTTAAACGAAGATGAATGTCTTAACAAATATCTACATTATACTGCACATAATTTAAAAAGATGCGTCGAGTTGGCAACAACTGAAAACCTTATATGAAATAATCATATTTGATTCGTGACACGGCATGCAAACTGTTTATCTCAAATTACGCACAGAATAATGTCGCATTGTTACTTGGTTTTAGAGAAAGAACGATCTGAAACTTTTCTACAATATGTTTATTTCATACAAAATCTCGTATATAACATTACTTGAGTAAAAAATCAGTTAACTATCGTCGATCCCAACCATTTACAGTGTAACAATTTTTATGGGTGTCGGCGTGCCAAGTTAGCTTGTTCCACAGGCTCGCTCAATCAAGTTGATCAAGATATTATACGAATACCTTAGGAAGAGGTATAGAAGGCGGTGGTAGAATCGGAGCAGGCGGTACATAAGGTGGTGAACCGGAAGTTTGATGGCTCATGGACGGTGGTGGTGGACAGCAGCCACAAGGTGCACAAGGTCCGGTGCATTTGAGCAACTTGCGTTGCTGTTCGAGTTGCTGTCGTTCCCTTTGCACGTTGGCAAGCTCTATCTGCATGTTACGTATTTCGCATTCTATAGTGCCCAATTGTTGTTCCTGAAATTACAATGGCATAAACACGTCGGTCTCGAGAACAGTCGTATTGTATGTTTTTCTTTCTGACGCACCAGTTGTTTGCTGTTGTTACTGTAAGACGCAAGCTGGTGCTCCAATTCCTCGGGACATGTCCCTCTTGGCGGAGGTGGCGGACATGGTTGCTTACTAACGGTTGGATTCCGGCAACACATTTCGTCGACTTGTGAGGATGCACCACTAGCAGTTAAGACTCCTGTTCTTGATGCTCCACCCGCGAGTCTGGGTGAATCTGTAGAGGTTGAAACAATATTGTTCTGAGTTAGAAAAAGGAAAAATTCGTTTTGCTATTATTACTGCAAATGATTCTGAATGGACTATATTTAGAAGAATTATAACTTTCGCGTGTAAACAAATACGACTCACCTCCACTATTAAAAAAGGTTTGACTATTCCTTGTCACTGAAAGTAAATGTTAAGAAAACTATTAATGTTGTCAAGTTATTTAGGTACACAGAGTGATCCCTCTAAAGATGTTCACTTAAATATCTCCCCCTCAGTTGAAACAATATTTAATCGTTGAGGTAATGACCATCTATCATCTACAATGGTTAAACTTCATGTCTACATACTGCATACGGAATTGCTGTGTGGAGATGGTGAATCGGGAAACTGCAGCTGCATACAGCACTTGCATTGACAATAATCGTCGTCCTGTTGTACCGTTGTGGTGTACGAAAACGAACGGAATGGGGACGGTATTGATCTCGGCGACTGATTTCCACCTGGACAAGGGTAACAGCAAGGACTGGTGACACGTTGATTCAAGCAAGCTAATTGACGAGACAATTCCGTGTTCTCTTTCACGACTATGCGCATTTCAGCCTGCAACCCGCATACCTTCCTCTGAAGGCTCTCGACTGCAGTGTCCTTCTCCAATAATGCTTCCTCTAATTTGTATCTAAGTGCAAAGTGCGTCAACCATACATTATGATCACTTGACTGACGTAACATACGAAATTTTGTTGAGATCTGTGCATTCGTTGTCAAGGGTAAACTAGATACGATTGTCACACATTTCTCTCCCGACTCTCTACTATTTTTTGCATTTCGTATTGGGTGGTCGAAATGAAACTTACTTGCCACCTTCGAGCTGAGCATTTTCTAATACTAATTTCTCCTGCATAGTCAGTGACTCTGTTAATTTTCCAGTTAGATTTTTCAGAGACCTATCTTTTCCCCTCTTCTTGCTGTCCGCAACAACGATCTTTGGAATCTCGTCTTCCGTGTGGCCACAGACGATTACTCTGGGAAGCCTAAGATAAAAATATCTACTGTTTTCTAAGACCTGTAGCCTCTTGAAGTATAGTAGGTTTTCGCTCATTCCACTCCTAATCAAATTCCCGTTCTTTACGCGAGCCTCGTTCGTTGCATTCTGTTTGTATCTCAAAGCAATCGCGTCGCGACTATTGTTATGTAGTGTTAAATACGAGTTACAGGCGAGAAATCTTTTGTGGTTGATTGTACAACCTTAGATCTTGCTTAAAATTCCGGTCCCGTTTCGTTGCAATAAGCGAGTACCTACTGTACCAATTTTAAGACGCACTTGTCTTCTGGATACTCGATCTGAGGCAAATCGAAAAGGTCTTCCGGCCTTGGTTTCTTTTCTACTATTTCTTCTTCTTCCATTATCATGCTAGGTCTCGTATGAGGATACGGAAGCATCTCAAACATTTTACTGAACGTCAGGCTCGACAAATCAGTCAGACCTAACATACTCTGCAATTTTCGCGTTATTTCTTCAACTTCTGCCATCTTCTTCAAGAGTTCCTCTTGCTTGGAGTGAAGCAATTGCGTATCCTCTTCTGACAGCTCTTTTTTCTGGAAATTAGATCAACGATGCAATGGAGACAATATCAGAGAACTCCGAAATGCTCATAAATTTGAAGTTTCGTTAATCACCTCCATAAGATTAAGGATATCAATCTTTAACTCTTCGATCTCTTTCATAATAACAGTGCAACGTTCGTCAGCTTTTTTCATCACTTCTAATAACTCAGGATCGGTCAAAGGAGACGAGCTCAAGATAGATTCTTGCCGACCTCCTGGTTTCATGGGAGCGCCTAAATAAAAGATACGTTTAATAAATGTGATTGAGTTTAGTGTTATTGGTTTTGGAGATTACTATACCTTCACCAATGCCAGGGGGAATTGGATGAGCCGGGGGCTGCCCCGGAAGTGAATCATCATCTTTTTTAGTCTTTGATTCACTCTCTTTTTCTGTAACATCCTGTTCTTCCTCTGCTGCTTCGGTTACAGGTTCAGGTTCATCTGCAGGTTCATCTTCAGGTTCGTCTTCAGGTTTGTCTTCAGGTTTATCTTCGAGTTCGTTTTCAGGTTCCTCTATCATCGTGTCCTCCGCCGCCTCATTCTCAGCCATGCTAAAATTCGATCGATTTAACGTGTAATTCAACACAATGAAATCTCAACTAAATAACTCACATTGACGATTTCTCCTTAACAAGACTTGGACTTGTGATTTCTGATAATTCTGCCGATTCGACGTCTAAGTCTTCTTTTATCGCTTCTGGTTTATCTTTGTACTCGTCACGTGTCTGTCGAATATTCAATTTCAATGAACATTAGAATACCCTGTTAAAAGTTCCTCATTTTTCCAAGTAACGACAAAATCACACCTGCTCGACAATGTGCGGTTCAAAATCCGAACGATGTAGAAGTTCTACAAAGTTTTTACTATCGTTAAGTTTTCCTGACTCAAACGGGGGAACTTGGCTCTCTTGGTAGTATTCGATCGCCAAAGACTGTACTTCCGGTAAGTTCAAAGGCTTTTTTATATCGAACAATGATTCCAATGAACCGAATGCATCTCTGTTTAAAATCGACTGGCCACTGTCTTCTGTACCCTTGATTTTTAACTTCTGACTGCTCCGTTTTAGATGGCGACGATTTATGTTGTGAGAGCTTTTCGTTTTAACAGAAGAGCCCTGAAGAAACGACGTCGACGAACTGGCTGCAGATCTGGATGTGTTCAACGTACACGGTCGCGGCTTCTAAAATCATGAAATTTTGTCACATTATCATTTAAATCCATCAATTTGAAGAGAATTTATTAAAAAGCTCATTTCTTTACAATTTCAAATTCAAAATATGACCAATACAAACATTTGAAAAATTGATCGATTATTTTTGAGTTACCTGTAGCATCCATTGCTATTATAATAATAGTTATAATATTTATTATATTATTTATATATAAATTATTATATTATTTATATATAAATTATTATATTATTTATATATAAAT
>CM052094.1:5756706-5785301 GCA_028453745.1 Agapostemon virescens
ATAAATATAGTTATAATTAAAAACAAGTTTATCTTTTGTAAGAAAATTTTGGTTGTAATAATAGTACTGCTGAGGAAATCTGAAAGCATTGAAATTTAAACTTTTAGTTATTTTGTCTCCTTGGTTTTAAACATCTAGAACGTAGACGTTAATGATTCATTAAAAAAAAAAAGAACTTTCAAATACAGGCTATGAAACAAAAATAGTTGAGAAACTATTTTACATCATCGTTTAACGTTCTCGAAAATTTTGGCGTTTGTAAAAAATAACAAGAATATATTTTGCAAGAAAAGAAACCAATAGTCATAATAGCTGACCACCCTATTTCTATATTCATAGCGTGCAAATTGTAGGAGTAGGGTGGACAACTATTATGACTTTCAGTGAACCTCAAGTTTCTTCTTTCGGTATACATATTTTAGTACACTTATAAAGTGTCTTTTTTACTTCTTTTTATTTGAATTTTTTAAACATTGTTCTTTGTATATAATAAAAAACTAATTGGTAAATATAACAACCGACGTTTTACCTTCATTATTTTACCTTCGAAACAACACCGTTAAATCACTCGACAATGATAATTCTTCGGGTGTTACCCCAAGTTAGGAAACGGTAATCTTTTCCTCGTCTACTCAGTGAAATCTCAGTGTTGACATCAAATAGCTTCGAACGATTTCTCAGTTCCTTTGTTCGAAATTATATTTTTGTGTAATTTTTGTACTGTAACATAAAATCGGATTAAACATTGAAACAGACGTTAATTGGTTAATTAATTTCTTTAACGCATATGTCACTCACTTTGGGAAACCAAACGTTTCAAATAAGCGAGTGAAGTGTGCTTCATTTATTTTTATATTTGATCATATCGAATATTTTTAAACGTACATTTCGATATTATTTAAACTCATAGATATTTTCTTCATTAATAATTGAAAACCAAATAAAAATTCTAAGAACAGAAAATTTAGAAATTAAAAAAAAAATTATGATCAAATGCATTCATTTAATATTATATAATTTAATTAATTTACCATTGATTAAAACGTACCACTTTATACAACACGAGCTAGAGTAAACAGCAAAGTCAGTTCAATAGTGATATTATTTTTCTTTATTAATGTGTAATAATATGTAATTTGAAATTGTTCTTTTAATTAATATTAATCGTAAAAAAAAGTATCTAAAATTGTAATGTCCTATTGTGATATGGAAAAAATTGTTTACGTTACGAATGTTTATAAACCACTGTTTATTGTTTAAAATATTTACAATTTACTGTAAGAGGAAATAAAATGTGGTATTACGTGAAATGTTTTTATGTGAAATAAATAGAATGTTTTATTAAATTGTATTATAATTCATAATCTTATACATGGTGCAGAAGTTTAACTGAAAAACAAATACATTACATTAAGACGTATAAAGTTTATTGAAATGTGTTAATATTAAAGCTTAATAATGGCGTAAGTAGTACATTTGTTGTGTACGATGTGAAAGCTAGTTTTTTAAGGAATTATTGCAATACTTTCGTTTGGAAAAGGTCATGTGAAAATACCATTGTATGTAAACATCCTTGTTGTCATCGACATGCCACTTTGATTAGAAAGAAAAGATGTTATTCTATGTTTCGCGAAGAAGAAATCTAATTTAATTTACTGTACTAATTTAATTTACTCTAATTTCTTACAAATTTACACACACGTCTTCTCTTTGATATTCTTATAAAATGGAGGTTATGGATTACAGTAAGTGATCACAATAAGTCAGTTATACATAGTACTTATGGAAAATGTCATAATTTTATTGTTCTTAAATCTATATGTGTTTATAAATCTACTCGGAAATTATTGGAACACTTTTATGTACTTTTATGTCATAAAAAATTGTATTTAGTAAGTTACTTTCTGTGATATACAGAACAATTTATGTTCCTTGAAGAACCAATTAAGAAAATAAAGATTTATAGTTAACAATTGCTTCTATATTTCTTTTCATGTATTGTGTAAATATTTTAGATAAATAAATGCACAACTTTATGCTTATATATCGATTATAATCAGTTAATTTAAGGATGTTTCCAAACATCAACAAATAAAGATTATTTTGAAATATGATGTACTAATTTCTAAAGATATTTTCGAAATATCTTTACTAATATAATTATACTAATAGTTAAAATGTTTCATTAAAAACTATAGCTGAAAATAATTCAGAAATGGAAGGTACGGAAGAAAATCATTCTGAAGAATCAGATAGTAATGACAATACTGACACTAATGAACGGACTGAATACCAAGAGGAGGATATGAGTAAGTTATTTAAAATTTAATACACGGTTAATACAGAAGATATTTATACACCTGTTTTCAAATTTGGACCAAACAGTTTGAAAAATAATTAAATAAAAGTAAATAATTTCTTTTTAAATTGCTAATGGTTACAATTGTTAAGAAAAAATGGAAGGTCATGATTTCATAATTTCTTCATCTGCATCTCTCATGAAAATTTAAGTTTCTTTAGTAGATACCTTACTTTCAATAAAGTTATTTGTTTTTAAAAGTGGTATGAATGCTTTTTACACTGACTGTATACAACATCTATTTTGTATAATATATAATGTATTGTATATATAATATCTACATTTGATGGTACAGAAGACGATGAAGAACCTAAAGCAAAGAGAGCTAAAGAAGAAACTCTAGATGAATCTGATGTCGATTCTGATCAGTCATGTCCTATATGTATGGATCTATGGACCAGCTCAGGAGAGCATCGTTTGTGTTGTTTACGTTGTGGACATTTATTTGGATATTGTTGCATTTTGAAATGGTTACAAATTTCTTGTAACAGCACAAATCGCCGTTGTCCACAATGTAATAGGAAAGCTGCTGTTAAAGACATTAGAATGTTGTATGCCAAGAAATTGACTTCGATAGATACTGCTGAATTAGATACGTTAAAAACACAATTGAACAATGCCACGGCTGAGAAGAATCGTGTGGAAATGGAATTGTCAAAGTTTGTTCTTAGACAAAAATTGTTCGAGCAACAAATAACTAGTATGAAGAGTCGTATAACCGAGTTAGAAACTCTACAGTCAGAAATAAGCCTGCACTCTAGTCAGAATATTTCGAAACATTTAATTAAAAAATTTCATTTAGATCGATCTATAGATATATGCAAGTACGGTGGTTGTCGTGTACTAGACTATAATCCATGGCACAGATTCTTGGTTGTTTCTCAGAAATCAGCCTCATTATTCTCGGGTTACGGTATTAAAACGATCGATTCGAATAAGTTCCAACCATGCAAGTTCATTTTTCTACACTCCCATGTCATAAGAGATATTACGTTTAATTCGTCCTCACTACTGCTGAGTGTTGGTTTTGATAAATGTGCGAAACTAGTGGATATTCAAAATCATATCGTTATGCACACCTATGAAACAAATTTTCCTCTATGGAGTTGCTGCTGGTCAGGTGATAATCCAAATATATTTTTTGCTGGTGCCCAAAATGGATCTATCACACAATTTGATATCAGACAAACTTCTGGTGCTGTAGAAACTTTAGACAGTCCTGGCGATAGATCACCGGTAGTTTCGTTAGCATCAGTACCCCCTAATCCTGGTAGCGGCATTAGTCGAGGAGGTTTTATTGCGTGTCGTTTAAATACGTGTTACGCATATGAACAGAAAGAGTCAACATATGTACCGAAGCAAATATTTCTTGAAGGACCATTTGTATCTGTATGTTATAATGCAAAAAACAATCATGCTCTAATATCTTCCCGTCCAAATGTAAGGCAACCACATGCTAGGCACATAATATGTACCATAGAAAAAGGTAATGACGAATCAACTATCTGTAACGTTGTACACACGTTTCATGCTGGCAACTCTCAGCAGTTATTGTCTCGACCATGTTACATAAATATTGAGAATGATACATTAATAGCTGCACATCAAGAATCCACAAGCTGTATATCTATGTGGAGCATGGCTACCGGAAAACAAGTGAACACTCTACCAGTGTTTGACCCTGTTCTTGATATGTGTACAGTCGACGTTAATAATAATTTATTCTTAGCAACACTCTCTGCGAGAAAAGTCAGGATTTATAGTCAAGGATAAGCGTCATTGTCACAAAGCATCAATCATTTTCATAAAAATAACGAAAAGTCTAATATATGTAAGGCTTGACACGGCGTGATACGTGCTTTTTGGTTGCTCTTTATTTAACAAAATCCAAATATAATAACGTGAACAAAACAGAGTAGTACGTAAATCGATTAAAACATATACACAATAGTTGAATGTAATTAATAAAAATTACTATTCATACAGCTAACTCATAAGCTATTCATACAGAATGGATTGTGCATCAAAATGACTCTTGTGTTTTTTATCTTTACTGAGTGTCTTTAATTCTTATCTTTAATAATTGTAGGCGAATTGGTGTGTGGTGGAATCATGCGTGGCGTTTTCAATCTTCATCGCTGTCTTCATTAATTGTCGGCATTATTTGATTAGTATTAAATATTTTAGAGAATATCTGCTGGCCGAACTATGTTTATATTAAATTGAGCATAAGAAAAATAATAAATAATAGCAGCAACATGTGAGCAACATCCAATAGTGCGCTTTCCATTAGCACATTCGCAAGAATAGCGTTTTATACCCGAATAACCAGTGGAATTTGGCGTATAAACTATGTAACGTTTGTAAATTTTCCTGTTAATATGTCGGAATTTTACTTCGAATTTAATAATAATATTTTCTCTTAAATAACGGATGTTATTATGGTTGTCATGTTCATTCATTATTTCGGCCAACTACGAAATAGCTTGTGATAATTGAGACGATCCTGCAAAAATGATTTTTAAATCAACTCCCGTCATTGCAGGAAAATCAAGAATCTCTCTGGAAGATATGGTTTTGAATGGCGTTCTTCGGCGTTTCCAGTGTTGTCCTTCTACTTGTTGTGCAAAACTATATATTCATTTATCTGTACTCAACATTCTGCTTATAACATCATCGAAAAGTACCACATCAGAATTTAATCTTTTGCCAAACTTATTATTTAAAAAAGCTGATATTTTTTCCCTAATGCACCATGTATGGCCTTGCTAAATTTTTTACAATGGTTCATTAACAATGATTAGTAATCAAAAAACACCTGATCAACGAAAAAAAAAAAAAATTCACCTGACCGGGATACGAACCATTTCCAAAAAGTATCCAGCGGTTTCGCAGTCAGGGATCATAGCTGCTGCATTAACCGACGCCGTTGAAGTAATTTTCGACATATATCAATATATCATACATAATATTATTTTAATTTTTTGCATTACGCAACATTAAAAATCTGAAACATTTCTTTCTGAACGCAAGGAAAGTTCGATGTTACATAATATATTTTTTAGATTCAGAAAAGATGAGCAGAACTTAAAAAAACGCTGAAAAAATTGGTTTTTATTTGTTTTAACTATGCCCCACCATTCTCAGGAATTTGAAAAAAATTTAGCATGATACTTATAATAATATCTCATTTCTAAATTAAATCTGTGGTGTTCAACTTAAGATTGCTATATGAAATCTGCAGAAGAGACTAGAGAGTATTCATAATTTTCTAATTTCAATACACATCTCGCAATTCGAGGATTTGTTTCTTTTTTCTTTAAAGTTAAACTTAAAGCTTGGCAGTCTGTAACAACTTTAAATTTTATACCAAATGAATATGCGATAAAAACATATATAACAGTTAAATATAACACTGCATGCATACTAACATAGATAAGCTATTCTTACATATAATATTTTTTTACACCATGATCCATGTCCAAAGTTTGCATAATTTAAGAAACAATACAATTACTAATATTAAATTCCTCAATGCGTGTCCTACTTGAAAGTCTGAGTACTGCTTCTATGCATAAAAGCATGTGATATAAGCTAATCTAAATAATTGAAAACGAAGGTCTACAAGTACAAGTTTTTAATCGTTGACTGCACAGAAGTTCTCTATGTGTGCACAATCTGAATAGAGAATAAATAGCTATAATAATGTTCGCAAGTTACCATTTTGTAATGACAAATGTGTGCAGTGAACATTTTAGGTGATTGCTGCAAATAGTATTTAAAACTAAAATAATAACAATAGAAATATTAAGTACATTTACATATGTTGAAGTATGTAACTGATAGTAGTTCGAACAACATACTGAACATAAGGTTACTGTGTATATACATATATATATATATATATTTTTACTAGATAATTATTATACCTGTAGAAGAAGCAAATCGTATGATAAAAGGGAACTTGTGTAAGTACGTTCAATGCTTGTACTGAAAATGTTATTTATTAATATTTTCGAAATATTAAATTACATTTAGAACGTTTGAAAAATATTGTAAAGAATCATTTTCACAAATTAATCCGTATATATTTATTATTTTAAAATGAGTAATTCTAAATCAAATCTGATCGAAATTTATATTCTAATAAACATACTTCTAACACAGTCTCCATATAAATTATAAAAAGATGTAAAAAAAAGTAGTAAAATTCCGTCTTTAACACTGCCAGGGATACGATATTGTTTAATTATATTTAAACAAAATCTATGTAACATGTACGGGATTAATACACATAATGCTGTACAAGTAGTATTTTAAACAAGTTCAAAATGTATTCTACATGTGCTAATACTTTATTATTCAGTTTATAGGTCATTGTATTGTCTTTTTAAATTATTTATGAATCGGTAATTTTTCACAAATCATCCAATTTTCGAAATACCATTACATATGTTATATATAAAACTGTATTTTCGGAAATTTTCAAACTGGAAGTTCAACATGACTTGCAATACAATGCTTCTTTTGTTACTGTGTTTAATATAGTTACTTGCAAGTCGAATGTTATTTCTAATACTTCTAGTGTGTGTAATTTGCCTTTTAAATGTGGAATGTACATCTCCAGTTTCAGATACGGTAATCTATGCATACGCAGTAATGTATATATAATTGATTAGCAAACTATAGAGCACTAAAATATAAACCATCACCGAAGATGTACAAATTTAAATATTAATAATACAGCATTTATGTTTAAGATTCTTTTTACAAACGCTAACAAGTTGTTATCTATTTCAGTAATGTACAATCAGGTCTAATTAAGATTAACGTCTATACGTTGTAAAGAAATTTATAAAAAAAAACCATAATGAAGTCATGAAGTAATTATCTTTGTATTGATATAACAGAGCATAATGCACAGATATTAATCTATGAAACAAAAAGATATTTGACACTGCACTATGCAAAAGTTAACTTGTAATTTTTACCAAGTCTGAAAGAAAATCAACAAATCAATATAGAAAACATAATTTGGTAAAATAAAAGGGAAGGCCAATGATTTAAAAATATAATTATTTATACAAAGAGATTTAATGAATGCTCAACACGTAAATCTATCCTTTTTTTTTTCTTTAAAAGAAATTTGATAAATGCATTGTTTCCTCCTTGTAACAATAAAAAGTTTCGTTGCTTAAATAACATTATTAAAATTTTAATAAACATAAGATGAAATTTTTCTTGAAGAGATTCCTTTTCAAAACGTGGCTATCAAGTTGGACTTAACAGATTTTATTAGTTACTGTTCTTCATGCCTATCTTACAAGTTAAATAAATGACTATTATTTCAAGGATATTAAACCAATTTCCTGTGAACGTTTTTTACCATTGAAATATTGTCGTTACAAGTGCTGAATTTGATTATGAAACTGCTATGGTATCAATACTTGAGTGTGGTATTACAGAAGTTTTTTGTAATGACAAAATGAGCAGTGCTTTTATATGACAGATTAACTATACAGTTATCACTAACTGAAGAGCTGCTCAGTGGCACGTTCCAAATCCCAATTATAAGATGATAAAGCAACTCTTGCATTGTGTTCTTCAATTCCCATATCTGTTAGTCGCCTTATTTTATCATCTAAATCAGGCATCTTTGCTGGTCCTATAAATATTCCTTTAATTAAATGAAGATATATTGATATTTAAGGAACTGGTATTACTTACCACCTGCATACACAAATGTCCAATGCTTAGCAGTTTGACGAAACATCTCTAGATGTTCCTTATACTGTTTGGCTACTACTGCATCTTGCGGATCATCCGGTTCTGCTGCGGATAATAAAGCTTGCAATGATAACAATACTGTACGTAAAGTCATGGCAGCAGCCCTAAGAAGTCGTATGAAGATATTAAATATATATTATATTAGACTATTACATAGTACATTACAGTTTGCATAATATATTGTTATTTACCATTGATCTTTCAATATATCCAAACAAATAGCACCTGTTACCGAAGATATATTAGGGTGCCATATTTTTGTTATAAATCGTACCTACAAGGAAAATAAAATATTTAATAAATTTTGATAATTACATCATAGATAACTTTGTACACTTCACAACCTAAATGATGAAACATGAAAGACAAATATTAATATGAATTAAGTTGGTATGAAATATTTATAATTATTCTAGTATTGTTACAAAAATAAATAAAAACAATCACAATCATTTAACTCTAAAAACCGATCCAATCATATAACTCCACTTGAAAAAAGATAACTTGGAAAATGCTTTGTCATGTTTTAGGTTATATTAATCTGGCTTAATATGAAGCAGCACAAAATTGATTTTTTTATCATTAACGTATATTAATCATATTGACTTACAAAGTGCTTACTTTAGGAGGATTGAAGGGATATGTCTCGGGAACTCTAATCTCGAGTGCAAAATTACCTCCTTCATATGGTGTGTCAGGTGGACCAGCGATCTCACCTTTTAATTCAGTATAACTATCATTTACTAATTCAACCTTTATCGCGCATTTTGCAACCTGCAACATAGTTTAAAGAAATAATTAGCAGAAAAAATGTTTTCTTACGTGGCTGTGTATGGTTAATGCGACTTGAAACTTTTTCATGGCAACTTACATGACTGAATATATCAGTAGTATGCATAACATAAAATTCGTCTATATCAAAAACAATTGAAGTTAAAAGAACGCAAGATTTAGTAATTACTTCATTGCATACATTTTGTGGATAATAAATGTTTCATTGAGATGTTCGATACTCTAAATACAAATGTAAAGTCTTCTATTATCAATTATAAAACATGGAATTTTTCAAATTGTCTACAGAATATAACCAATGACCTATTGACATCAACAGTTGATAAGAAAATGACGTAGTATTCTATAGTGATAATCTAGAAAATGGTTACGATATAGAGATTGCGATATATCGACGCAATATACCCATGTACAAACATGTGAAAACGTTTGCATCAAAACATATGTAACTGTGCATACAAAATGGATCTTCTAGACCAACATAAAACCAAACAAGAATGTCAGTGCTCTCAGAAATTGAAGGAACATGGTATGTACTATTCGAAACAAAGGTATACAAAAAAAATCATGAAAGGTCAAACTTAATCAACAGAAAAAAGAAAACGAAAAGAAAATCAAAATTTATGCCGATACGCACGATCATCAAATTATCTTTTAATTCATTGGAGTATCTCTGTAACATGCAGGCAAGCTATGTTATGTACAGTCATATTTCTTCTTAACTGAAAATAATGAATAGAAAAATTCATTTAACGTAATACAATGTATGCGTTCTTTCATCGCGATTCAAATAACAATTTCGAAATTAGGTGACAGTCAAAAGTACCATACAACAGGTGCGTACGCTTTGTTCCGCGGTGATTCTATAAGCCAATGAATCGCGGTACATTTTTGTCACGCTAGACACAAAATATCTTCGGTACAATGTCAAATAATCATACGATATTGTTAGGCGTGTTCAATACTTCCATTTGTTAAAAGTAAAATCCTATAAAAGGCGAGTATTCCTTAAAATCACACGATGCTAGTTACTCGCTTACCTCTTCGCTTTTTATAACCTCTTTAAATTCGCGTTTGATTCTCTGTGCCGCAATGTTCGCCATAGCTCCCGTATCGATGAGACGGTCAGCACACTGTCATCGTCATTCAAATAGATTAACGAAGTTCTCTGAGAGCGTCAACGTGCGCGAACTTTTCAGGTAATCGTAGTCGAATTTGTTGTCTCTTTCTATTCAGAAAAACGATCGTTCTAACTCGTGCTCTATGCCAAAATCTCCGCTCACGGACACATCCAATTTATCATTCAATCGCCGCCGGCGCCACATTGATGGAACAAGTTGACTGTCACCCGCTCGTGTCACCCTTTTGAATTTCGTCTACGTTCACGTCATTGTTGTATTACGGCGCCAAATTGCAAATAGCGAGACTACAATTTTATAGAACTTCAACTATTTGCAAACGATAAAAAAGAAATTCTATTAAAATAGTTATCCGATAAAAAAGACCGCACAAAAATCCCCAGTATATTAAGGAAAAAGCTTAGATCGCGCTTTAATCGTTACATATTGTATAATATTATTATTATAAACTATATTTACGTAAATATTTCACAAAAAATGAAATCAGTTATAATGTCTTTAAAATTCAATGAACACGTGTACATGTAAAAATTCTGATGAATGAAAAATAATAAAAATTTATTAAATACTATTCGTTCAAAATCATACAAAAATCCCCAGAATGTTAAAGAAAGCTTTAATCGTGTTTTAATTGTTACTCAGATTTTGTATATCGTATGCTATTGCACTATCTTCGAATTCTTAAAAAAAATGTAACAAGAAAACGTATACGTGTAGGTAATTGAGTTTAACGAATACGCATATTTGAAATAACACGGTTTCTACTCGCAGTTTGAAACGCTTTGTCCTAATAGTGACAGTTAATAATATCGGTAAACACGGGGTTTAATAGCGCAGCAAAAATGGCAGACGTAGTCGATGACGCTTCTAAAGGTATTATAAATTTCGCTCGTATTGCTAAATAAGCTTGTTGATTTCGGTCTGTGTTTTTCAGTCAGTAACAAATAGAAAACACGTGATAAGAAATACGTTTACGCGGTTATGCCCGACATTCAGTAGGCGGAGCATAGTAGTTACGTCACGTCCGGTTTCGAAAATGATCTCTGATTGGATAGTCTCTTCGTGGTTTCTGTTTTAGTGATGCCTGTGTCCCAGCCAGTGCGTGCCAAGAGTTTGTTACGCGCAAACTTAGAAAATTCTCGCGGACGACCTTTGCAAAGCAGAATGCCAAACATCAAAGTCTTCAGTGGCACGTCGCACCCGGATTTGGCTCAGCGTATCGTTGACAGACTCGGTATAGACATTGGGAAGGTTGTCACCAAGAAATTTAGCAACCTCGAAACATGGTAATGGTCGCAATCACCGCTATAACCACGTTATTGTCATTTTCTTAAATCGAGTTAGCGACCACGTGTCACACGAAATTTCATTCGCGTTCTTTCTTTCCGTTATGTTTTTCTAAAATATATAGAGAATTTAGAGCGTTTTCGCGTTGCGTTAATAATTTTTTTGTTAATTTATCAACCCCATCGGTGTACAAACAGCCCTATCGCGCAAGGCCGGTTTCCCCGTGTACTTGCTAAACCGCGATGTTTAAGTTGAAGGTCAACTAGTACAATTATTAATACATCATCCTAATGAATTCTCACGTTAATGAATCTCTACGAATATTGCTACACAATGCCGAGAAATTAGATCTCTTATGATAATTGGTAAATTACTATTCAACTGCCACTCCATTATTCGTTTCTTTGTTTGTTTCTATTATGTAGTACGACATTTTTTAAATGAGAATATCGGAAACGCATCGAGCAATTTATAGCTCGTAAATTCATTAATTCATGACGTATATTATTAAGAACACTGATATATTAGTGTAAAATAAAATTATGCATCGATCGTAAATAATCGTGTTTGTTGCATATGTCAATTATCGAATTGATTTATACTTTGTTGTTATCGAATTGATTATGCTTTTCATTCGATATTTTACGCTCGTTTGCATTTATGTTGATTATGTAATAATTTAATTATGAATATTTTCATTTATAATCATGGCTGAATTATGCTATAGTGTGGAAATAGGAGAATCTGTTCGAGGAGAAGATGTGTACATTGTACAAAGTGGAAGCGGAGAAGTAAATGACAATTTGATGGAACTTTTGATCATGATCAATGCATGCAAAATTGCATCAGCATCGCGTGTAACAGCAGTAATCCCTTGTTTCCCATATGCGAGACAAGACAAGAAGGATAAGGTAAACTATTCTGTGAAAATCTCAATAATATATATTACCATATTTTTGTGATCTAGTATATAGTGTAATCACAAAAACTTAACAGAATAATTCTGTAAAATTAATATAATTATATTAGTTATGATCTTACAGTTCTGTCCTTATTACATGGTATCTTTTAGCACATACACGTATGTACTTTCACTATAACATATCAAGTTCTTGTTCATTGTTGTACCTGAGAACTTTTATTGTTTCAAATTAGTTCTTTGTACAAAATTTAATCAGTAATTAATCATTTTTACCGATGCAAGTCGACATGATACTTGCATTATATATCATAGCATTTTCATGCAACTTATGTGTGTGTGATGTCTGTTTTAATATAAAATATCTATAGCTATATATAGATACATTCACAAACTTCAATATATTCTCTTTTATTGATTAATATTTTGCCATTTAAAGAATTATATATTAATTCCTTGAATTGGTTAAGAGAGTATTCTGATTGTGAAAGATGAAGAAGATCATTGTTTTTTTTAATAAACACATCAATATTATTAAAATATACATGGAAAAGAATCTGAAAATTGACTTGAAATATTATATACTTGTTTAGAATACCCTCTTAATATGAGAATTGAGTATTATTCATTAGTACAGGAAAGAATGGAAATATATTGTGTGCAGTAGTATTCCATAACATCGTTAAAGCCACTGAACTGTGTGAACATAAAAAAACTTATACGATTAAACAGCTTACAAAAAGAAACTATGCTTCAGTGATTTTTATATTTTAGGTATATAACAATCACCCAGTTGACGTATGCTATTAATTAACACGATTAAACTGCTTCGCATATGTAAATAAACTAGCTATTGATGTAGGCAAGAGTAATAATATTTATATAAAATAGTACATTAGTTAATGTACTTTTATATGTGTTTATCCCTTCAAACAAGTATCTTTGACATAATATTCATACAATATACATACATACTGCAGACATTCTATAAAAATAGATTACAATGCGATCAGACGATTTACATTTCCTGTAAAAATACGTAATTAAAACAAGGGTATCACTGAATGCAAATGGGTATCTCGTTTGAGAAGAAGTTAAATTTTTTTCTATGATATCTTCACAGGGTGGTGATGGAGGTGACAACTCAAATTCTAAGAAACAAATTGTCATGAAGTCAAACGAATGGAAATTCAGGGTAACTTGTAGCAGTCTTTTTATGCTCTATTTATGGTTTTATAGCTTTGCAACAGATCAATGGAGCAATATCATTTTTGGAATGCAAAACATGATTTCTCATCATTATATGAAACGTGCTTGCAACTCTTTTGCTTGTTTCACTGGGATATATCAAATAGTACAATTTGTACTATAAAATATTTATTTCGTCAAAGTTAATATGTATTACGTCCATAAGATTTAACTAATAGATGAGAATCAGATTATAAGTAAAATTACATGAAGAGTAACATGCAGTTCTAAAAACATATTGGGAGCAATTTGGTGTCACACCTACACATAATGGTACAGCATAGCATGAATTTAGAAAATTGAGGGTTTATCACACATCACAAATTTATTTGTTTTAAAAATTTTAGCAGGAAACTTTAAAATTTAATATACGTTATAATTTTGAAAAAAAAAACTGATAAAACATTTCAATCATATACATATTTGCATGAATTAATAATTGGAGGACATTAATATCAATTAATTCATACATCCAATGTTATTGCAGTGCTTCATTTTATACTTTATGTAAAAAAAGTATTATGAATTAGTTAGAATATCTGAAGTCCAAAAGTAATATCTGTTGATTCCTCAGAGGAATAATATTGATGTCCAGTATTCACAACGAAATTACCGAGACAGTAAACAACAAATACATTATAAGTTGAAGCATTGCGTTTGGTAAATAATCTGGGGTTATCATAGGTTTGATAACCCATCTGAATATTGCAACACCAGTATTCATCGAGGGGGGCCTTTCGTGTATTGATATTGTAAGACCTACATCACTGCATACCAAATATGTTTTGTTCTATTAAATTTGTCAAATAAAAAAATTATTCTCATGATTTATTTCAAATATTAATTGCATGATGTAATATTTTCACGAATGTAAATATAGGACAAATAATTTATTTTATAAAGATTTAATAGAGCATGCAATACCACCAAAATAATATAGTGGTATTTTAAATATATATATGTATATATGTATGTATGTACGTATATATACACATATATAATACATTTATGAATATAATAATTTAAAGTCTAGTGTTAGATAAACAATTTTTATGTCAATTTTTAAATATTTTGTAGGCTTTTAATGACCTATATTGTAAAACTGTTAAAGATAAGTCATCTTGTTAAAAGATTTATAATACATGATATTAAGATTCTGAATAGTTGGGTATTTTCAGGATTTTGTGCCCGACCTCTCTACAGTGAGTATAAGAGCAATTAGATTGTCGAGTGAAGCGTTTGTAACTATAACTCGATGAAAAATTCGATTTGTAATATCACTTTTTAGTTTCTTACAGAATTTTCTTTGTAGGACTAACAAAACTTATAATTGTTGCTATATGGCACAATGGTACCCCTATGAATGAATGAATGAATGAAATATTTGGTCAAAGCATATTGATATTTGAATGAGAGGGCAAAATATTAATATAATAGCATTCTACATATATTTTTAATAATTTATGTACATATAACGGGGTACACAACTGTATGTTATATGGGGTACTAATTACTATGTTGCTAAAAATGTTATTGTCCGAACATACTAATAAGACAAAAATATGCCTATCTAATTAACAGAATAGTGCTTTGGCAAAACGAAACTGTGATTGTGTTGCCTCATTAATAGTATGCAAAGCCTTAATTTAGAATTAATTAATTTGCGAATACAATTTTTCGTTAAGGTGTTAACATTAGTCAGCTTTTGTGAAATTTATGCTCTCAACAAACAAGTTTATTAAGATGACCCAACTATAATCATTCCCCTGAGCACAATGCATTTATTATTATTATTTTTCAAACTTCATTTTGTTATATTGTTTTCATTGTAATGATCTGTTAATATGTTCATCATGTCTTTTTGTTATAATTTCAAACTTACTAGACATGTTTGTTGTACAACTTCACCATCCTAAAATTTCCTGATATAAAATTTAAGATTCAAAATGCACTGTGTTCTGTTTTCCACCTATAAGTTTGAATTCCGCTTTACTTATACTTTTTGTTGAGTCTAACTGGGGTGCATTTGCAACATATCGTTTTTCTTTTAATTTTTTTCATGTACATTGTACTTTTATAACAAATAGTTCAAAATATGGCCATTGTATTCATATTTTGTCCCCTCTAAAGAATTAATTCTTCAAATTTTGTTTTTTGACATGTCTTTTTTTTGCAATAGACGACGTATTGAATTTTACTGTACTTTATTTCTTAATTTACAATTTTTGGTAACGTTTACAAAGACCTTTTTAACAGCAATTCTTTTAAAATTGCAGGATATTTCCAGTTGCAAATGGACTTGAGAGACTCGTATAAATTTATGAAATTGAAATCGACAAATATTTGTTTTCCAGAGTCGTGCACCTATTTCGGCAAAATTGGTAGCAAACATGTTGTCGGTAGCAGGGGCTGATCACATCATTACAATGGATTTGCATGCTAGTCAAATTCAAGGTTTTTTCGACATTCCAGTTGACAATTTATTCGCTGAACCAGCTGTCTTAAAATGGATTAAGGAGAACATTGTTGAATGGAGAAACAGCATTATTGTTTCCCCAGATGCAGGTGGTGCTAAGAGGTAATAACAAAGTCCATTACTTTTCTAATAAATTCTTAATTTCTTTCATAAATATTAATTTTGTTTAATTAGAGTAACATCTATCGCTGATCGATTAAACGTTGAATTTGCGCTTATACATAAAGAAAGGAAAAAAGCAAATGAGGTTGCCAGTATGGTACTGGTCGGAGACGTGAAGGATCGAGTTACCATTCTAGTAGATGATATGGCTGATACTTGTGGCACTATTTGCCACGCAGCAGAGAAACTTATAGAAGCTGGTGCTATAACAGTCTATGCAATTTTAACGCATGGCATATTCAGTGGTCCAGCAATCAGCAGAATTAATAATGCATGCTTTGAAGCTGTTGTAGTAACAAATACTATTCCTCAAGATGGTCATATGAAGGACTGCCCGAAAATACAAGTAAGCAGATGACTCTCGCAAAAGAAATATATTAGATTGTTGCATATGAAATTTTTGATTTTTTTATTTTATTTTTTTACACTTATACGAAAAAAGTGCACGTCATTCGGCTTGACTGACGTTAAAATAAAATTGATTTAAAATTAAAAGTAAAGATAGGACTTCAAAGAACTTTTGCTTATTATTACAAGGAACTCTACTACTTACTGTATGTGTAACTTAATAATAATAAAAGTTTCTATATATTTTTCTTTATTTTTGTTTTAGTGCATTGATGTATCTATGATGTTTGCTGAAGCTGTAAGAAGGACTCACAATGGTGAATCTGTATCGTACCTGTTTTCGAATGTACCGTATTAGATCCAAATTTTCCTGATAATGTACTCTATGAAACTGTGTAAGAAGAGTATTTCTTTTACACTTGTTTACTGATCCATAGTTTAGTTTAAACTAATTTGCCTACAAGGAAAAATCTTGAAATAACTACTAATTTTTCTCTTTTTAATTTGTAAACCGCGTGTGCTTCTATTTCTATCTTCTTTATATATATATATATATATAGATTGTGTGGGAGTGAGACGTTAGATAGACAAATTGTATCGTCTGGTTTGATAAGAAATAAGTTGGTAATTTGTAGAAAAGAAACAAGAATCCTCAGAATGAAATTGTCAAAAGAGAACTAAATTTTCACTAGGCTGCTACTTAAAAACGCAAAACAGACATTATCTTGTTTAGAATACAGTTTCAACGATGTTCAAAACGTTGAAACTGCAGTACATCTATTATCACGATGTGAACTGACGTTACGTTTATCCTGATTATGTAATTCGGGATTGTTATTGTTAAAGATAGATATTATGAGTGCGTATAGAGACTCGTGCAAAGTAGTACGCCATTTAGAGGCATATTTCATTTTTACAAACGTGTGCAAAAAGTTCGCAATATTCATGTTAAAATTATCACCTTGTCATATAAATCGTCGAGAAAAAGCTAGCTTTTTACGATTCAAATATGATGTGATATTGTATTTTAATACATCATATGCAATAGAAATAATAACGTTGAGAGAACGTTATATTTTTTTCGACTATCTTTTACTACCACAACTTTTTTTAAACGAAAAACGAAAACGTGCTATTTATACGAACACGTTTCTATTGCAAAAAAAGACTCTGTTCTCGTTCAGCAGAGAGATCTAACTTTACAGTCACGTGCTCGATTAGCTTTGGACCAATGTAATACGAAAATAGTCAATATAAATGCAACATTGTTTATATGCAAACTTTTCTTAATTCGACAAAACATGCCATCTGTTATTGAATTTGATATTACAATAAATATTTCTAGAAAAATGCAATTATAATTTTTTATTAATGTATTTGAAAAGTTATGTACACAATTATATTGCTTTTAGTATAAAGTTGATTTAAATGAATGCGATAATTCTAATCTTTTACCATGTTTTAAATATTTAGAAATAGTACATTATATTAGAAGTTATAATTTCGTATGAAATGTAATTGAAGTAAGTGCTCTTCAAGTACAACCATTTCATTAGTTAATTATCAAATTTAGAGACTAGCTCCATTTCCACTATTAAATATATATATTGATCTACAGTCTACATGTTGCACTATAATACTAAAATTTTACCATATTTTATTGAATTGTATCATTCATTGTTTAATCGATTATACATAATGAAAACTGATGAAATATGGTCAGTTGTAAAAAGTATGAAATAAATCAATATGTTTCGTGATTGCATTATAAAATATTTTGTGCGATTTATAATATAATTAAGATTCCTATGTATATAAGTTCTCGAATTGGCAAGATTGTGTTACACAAACAATTAGATTTTATAGCATTATGTGCAACGATTTCATAAAATATAAGAATCTTATAAGATTCTTATAATTTCTTTGAACACACATCGTCAAAAATATATTAAATTAATACAAATTAAAATTCTATTTAAGTAGTAAAGATATTCTATTTACATATTACTTTATGTAAATGAGAGTACTTACAATCATTATTTTTATGATCATAAAAAAATTGTATACGACAAATTGAATTTCAATACTTTCTTAATATCACAATGTAACTAGTACTATCACAAAATTATAATTTATTAAGTCCACTTCGTAATTTTCATTTTTTTGTTTTTTTTATATTTAAACAGAATGTCTATTACCGAAAAAATCGAATTTGTAAAAAAGATCGTAAAAATATACTGGTCAATAAATTAAACAGTCTACTCTCTGTTAAACTAAATAATCCTATTCGTGTAGAAAATGCAATTACGAAAATCATGATTATGCTTCTCGATCTTTATGATTTATGAAAACCAGATGATAATGTTATATCAAAGACCACTGGTAAATTACTTGGCAAGTAGTTTAAATCACATGTTGATGCATTTATATATATTATTTTTCCATCAGATGAGATACCATATCCTGTTAAAAGAGGAAGTATATAGATAGTTTCATTTTACAATGAAAGAAGAAGATAAAACATACCTTCATGAATGTGACCGAACACATGATATTTTGGTTTAACTCTATTTTGCACTGTAGACAATAATTCTACACATCCAGCTCGTACTCCACTACAACATAAGTCTCCATGCCCTACAGGAGGAGTATGAGTTATAAGAATATCTGTATCTGATGGAATCATCTCCCACTTGGAAAGACAAGCTTCTCCCCGTGGTACATTAAATGCCCATTTACAAAATTCTGGTTGCCTGAGATGTAAAGAATATTTATATAAATACAAAGCGTGGTTGTCACATAAACACAAGCTCTTTCAATAATAGCTTCCAAAAGTTTTTTGTAAATAAAATATGTCTAAATTTAGAGAGTTAATAAAACTTTTACTTAAAAAATACAATACATTCTTTTATAATTAATACAATATTGTATTTCATATTTAATTGTAAAAGATTGTACTTTAATTTTCAATTAAAGTTTTATTAACTCTCTAAATTTAAACATGTTTTATTTACAAACAACTTGAGGTAAGTTCTGTTGATAGATCCTGTATAGTTTTATAAAATATATGTATACAATAAAATATTAACATATTTTGATGTACTTTGGTCAACCTTAATATACTTACCATGGTGTACCATAGATTTTTATTCCATGTATTGTAATTTCAGAATCTTCTAAATAAGTACAATTTGTTAAATAATCTTTAACATTCCTAGTTTGTATGGCTTCTTGCAAAGTATCTTTGGACATTCCCAATGTAGGTATGTTATCCAAAATGCTGGTCCCTGTATGTTTTTGACGTTCTCCACTAGTATGCATCGTAAATGGATGAGTAAATGTAGAATCAAAACTAAGCTCATGGTTGCCAGCAATAACAATTTTATTTTTATGTGGTAAATTACCTAGAGAAAAGATCTTTCAGTATATATCAATAAAATAAGTTTTTAAGTATAACAATTTGTATTTTGAATTATTCACCGATCCAATTATTGAATTCTATTACTTCTTGTAAACTACCACATTTTGTAAAGTCTCCTGCATGAATGAAGACATCTCCCATAGGTATATCGAACTTTATAAATGGTGTTAAAGAATGAGTATCACTCATACACACAACACGAAGCTGAAAAATAAGATTAAATAGATTATAAGTAATAAAATTGTTATTATTCCTTTCTATATTACACATAAGATTGCAACTATGTCAGTAAACATGCTAACAATTTTTAGGTTAGGTTTAGGTGAATAAGTTACGATATTAAAGAATAATGTTAAAATTGAACCTTGTCATTTGGAGCTTCGGTAGTTGGAAGTTTAGCATTTATTTTAATAACTTTCTGCTCCTTTGACAATTCAAGCCAGGCTGCTGTTGGATTGTCAGTTAATGGATGTATCTCTATCTTCATGCTGAGACGCGTATGATATACAATCGTCTATTGCAATTGTTATTTTAATATCAAATTTAAATTGATGAGCATTACTCTCGATCAATTTTACAAACGTAATAATCTCACTTCATTTTGTACATTTTATCGACAGAAATTGATTATTGTGTCATCAATAATAACTTTAGGTTGGGCTACTGTCATTTATTTACTCTCTTATTATAACTCAAATGATTAATTTTTGTTGCATAATACTGTTGCACTATTTATCGTTTAATATTTTTGCAACATTCCTTCTAATCTTTCAAAATTTAAAGCAACAATCTATTTCATTTAATATTAAAATACCGGAGGTATGATCAAAATTTCGCGCCTATTCTTGTAGACTTGCAACAGGATTTTTGTTCACATGGGCATTGCACTATACAGCACAAAGTACTAAATGATTCTACATGTACAGAAGCAATTGTAGAGTATTTATGTATTTATTATATACTCTTAATTTTACAAATACATTAATGATTCATGATACGTAAACAATACATTTGTAATAAACAATTAAATTGTTCCTTGTGTCCTTCATTGTTAAATAAGAAATTTTACTTCAACTTACAATTATAATTTTGTGGAATTATGTCAAAACAGCAACCAATCAGTACTTCACTACACGATTTCTTGAAATCCATGTAAAATGTTTTATTTGCCATAGTGTTCATAGAATAATTTGTGTAATGCAAATGAACGCCTCGGGGACATTAAAATATTTGCGTACAGCTTACAACTTCTTGTAGTTTAGTGTTCAAGTTCGAAGTACCTATGGTGAACACAAGTTGACATCGTACATTCCTGTACTTTGATCACCGGATCTTTTCTCTGGACTTTGATACCTCTTATTTGTTGTTTTGTGTTTTTCAAGTGTATACAGTGTCCGCTTCTTCTAATTACAGTGAGATTCGATAAAGTAAAAGAACATTATAGAATCACTTTGCGAGTCATTCTACCATTGACCGTTATCTGGTATACAAGAAGTTTCGTGATACAAAATATTTTTGTTAGTACAGCGCAAACGAAAAACGTCAAATATGTTTTCGCGATCGGTAAGTAATTCACTTGAAAACAAAAACGTACGCTAATTTAATAGAAAAATTAAAAAAAAGTAATAACGTAATTTTTATATTTGTGCGTAAAAATGTATTGCAGTGTTATATATTATCAAGGTAATTTAGTTAAAAGAATATATGTTTCGTAGGTGCTAAGAGGTGTAACATGTCAAAAGTTTATTCGAGCATTCTCGTCAAAATCAGAAAATGCTATGGGCTATAATTTTGGTTAGTGTAATATATGTAACTATGTATGTTGAGTTAAAGTTTTATACATATATAACTTTATGGTTATTTTTATTTTATTTACAAATATATTTTATTTCCATATTAGAACTGACAGATATGCAAAGGGAAATGCAAGAATTAGCACACAAGTTTACAAAAGAAGAAATTATCCCAGTAGCTGCTGAATATGATAGAACTGGAAAATATCCTTGGGATATTATTAAAAAAGCATGGAGTCTGGGACTTTTGAATAAAGAAATTCCTGCACACTGTGGTACGATTATAAATTTGTTAACTCGTTAAACATTAAAGGTAAAGCATAGAAAACCTATTGATTTATAAAATGTTGTTACAGGAGGAATGGAAGTTGGTGCTTTTGGGGGATGTTTAGTTGCAGAAGAATTTGCTTATGGTTGTACAGGAATATCAACTGCATTAGAAGCATCAGGATTGGGTGTAAGACCCTATACATAATAATGGTTGCCTTAAATTTATAAAAATGCATGCATTGTACATATTATATATGTTTTAGCAAGCTCCGGTCATTGCAAGTGGTACAAAAGAGCAACAAAAAAAGTATCTTGGAAGACTTCTAGAAGAACCACTTGTAGCTGTAAGATAATTGCATATGAATCTAAATGTATATATAAGAGAGACTTTTATTTTCATAATGGAAAAAAATTACAGGCCTACTGTGTTACCGAGCCTAGTGCCGGATCAGATGTAGCGGGTATTAAATTAAAGGCTGAAAAGAAGGGAAACGAATGGGTCCTCAATGGTACAAAGATGTGGATTACAAATGGTGGTGTTGCGAACTGGTAAATCAGTTAATCGTAAAATATAATACAAATCCTATATGATGTGCATATAATATATATTTATTGTTTCAGGTACTTTGTATTAGCTAGATCAAATCCTGATCCACAAGCGCCAGCTAGTAAAGCTTTCACAGCTTTCATTGTTGAACGTGAAAGCGAAGGTTTAACGCCTGGCCGTAAAGTAAAGTTCTTTATTATCTAAGAGTTATTTAATTCAAAGTGATATCATCTCTTGTTGTGAAATAATTATATTTTGTTTTGTGAAGGAAATCAACATGGGTCAAAGAGCTTCTGATACACGAATGATAACTTTCGAAGACGTCCGTGTTCCAAATGAAAATGTGTTGGGCAAAGAAAGTGAAGGTTTTAAAATCGCCATGCGAACCTTTGACAAGACCAGACCTGCGGTATATTGAAAATAATAATTTTTTGAATAATATGTAATACTAAAAAGTTTAAATATTGCTTTCCTATCGTGCATTATTATTTTTACAGGTAGCAGCTGGATCTGTCGGTTTAGCTCAAAGAGCGCTAGATGAAGCCACGAAATATTCATTGGAACGCAAAACCTTCAATAAACCAATAGCAGAACATCAAGCAGTGTCATTTATTTTAGCAGATATGTTGATCGGCGTTGAAACGGCTCGACTTGCTTGGATGAAAGCTGCCTGGGCAGCTGAAAAAGGTCTTCCAATCGCAACGCAGCTTGCCAGCATTGCAAAATGCTATGGTGGCGATGTAGCCAATAAATGTGCGACGGACGCTGTTCAAGTACGTAATTATGCGTAACAAAATATATCCATATTTATTATTTAAATTAAAATGAACTATTTTATAGATTTTTGGTGGTGCCGGTTTTAACAGCGAATACCCGGTAGAGAAATTGATGCGAGATGCAAAGATTTATCAGATATACGAGGGTACGGCTCAAATTCAAAGACTGATTATTTCACGTAATCTCTTAACCCAAGCTAAACAAAAAGCTGGTTAAACGATCGAAGTACATAACAAATTTATTTTATTGTCGAATTAATTGTTAAAATTTATTTTTTAATGAATTTTGTAATCTAACACATATATACATAACAGAGTTATGAGAGTATAACGACTTTAAAACCGTTTATTATTGTAAAAGTATTTTATCATTGTTACGATATATCAACACATATTTTTATACAAATTTGTATATTCCGTATTAGGAGTAAATGTTTTACAACTCTTTAATATGGTGTTATCACTGTACAATATCTTTTTCTACTGTTTAATAAAGTTGCACAGAAATAGTGTTATATGTTTCATATGTCTGTTCAATGTTTCATATTTCGCGGTTTTGGATGCCAGGTAGCGCTGCAAACGTTGTCCGAAAGCGTTAGTCAAGTGTATTGTACAATGAAAAGGGATTACATCGCATTATGTCCGTCAGGCCATAGTTTTTACATGGTTATATTTGGTGAAGTCGTGCGTGACGAGTTATGCAACATTCGGTGTAAAAGCGCCCCATAATAGGACGTCCAGATATTGTGACACCTGACCTACTTAGACAGTATCGTCGTATTTAAGACAGTGGTAAATTAGCAACATTTATAACGCGAAAAACGCATTTGACAGCCTTTCAATTTGCAGATTCTAAATGCTTGCAAACACGAGACAGCAGAGAAATCCTTCGGAAATTGCGTCTTTTCGTAATACATTATTGGAAGACAGTGCCGTGTCTAGTAGACCTTGGTACCCATATAAAGCTATGGTCGATACGTTCCTTCTCTCGAATTACTTTCCCTTTTTCTTTTACACGATATCGGATAATTAAGATCGAACAATCACGATGCTCTCCGAGTGCTTGAGACACTGTATTTAAAGCGATAAAATACATCCGAACACTCTTCCTTGATAAGTGGCATTTACGACAGTCGTTCAGTATTTTCCCTTTCGATATCCACTGCCGTGCCTGCAACTCTTGAAATGGGTGCAAACTACATCTTATAGTATTTATTATACATTGAACGTATTTGAACTATCACATAGAGAAGACCTGTGGATAACACATTATATTTATAACAAATCAAGATTTTATATATACACATTTTAGTAGTTTCGCACGATACACGTGCAGACAACGAGAGTAATATTTTTATCAAGAATTATGAGATCGCATGTGGAGGGACGTTTAATTAACACATATATAAATTAATTATTCGAGGATATTCAAAGAAGTAGTTTCAACGAATGAGAGAATTATATTTTTGCGTTCACACGAATTTGCACTTGTAAGTATTCAAAGTGTACCGTCGAAAGAACGGTACGGTGACAAATAAATTACAAAAATCTTCGAGCTACCGTCTCGGCTACAACCGACTCGAATTTTCCAAATACGGCGCACACAGTATAGATAACGTAAGAGCACACAATACGGCCGGAGAACTCGTTAGATCGCACGAACATCGAACGCAAGGCCATGGAATCGGCGGTCGCATAGATGTAGCGGTACAATGGCATCGATCGAAAGTCGATTATCGAGAAAAGTGATTTCGGGCCGTGTCAGTGATACAGAAGACGATCCGCGGCGGGTCCTTCCGGTGAGAGTACGCTCCTGGAACTCGTGCTGTCAGAGCGCAACGGTGCGCCGGACGCTCGCTTGACTAAGGGAGTGCCCGTCCCGATGCAAAGTGTAAGTGAAGTGGCCTACAGACCTACATTTGTCTAACGTTCGATTTTTTTCGGGCCGCCGGACAGGAGGTTAATAATCCACGCGGGGCTCATTTTTCCGCGGGCGTGTGTGATGTCGCTGTTGTGTGATATACCGATGTTTCGTTGAAAGAGACGGTGTAGTTTCGGTACGCTCAGACGGCGCTGGCCGGCGCGGGGAGCGTAGTAGTAAAAAGAGAGGAGGATAGCAAGAGCTTGCGCACACGAGGAGAGAAGGAAAGAGAGAGAGATAGGCGACAGAGAGCGGGACGGAGAGGGAGAGACCGCGGGATAGAGGGAGAGAGAGAAAGAGAAAGAAGGAACAAGACCGACCGAGCGCGCGCTTCTCTCGGCTAGACAGAGAGAAAGAAAGCGAGACAGACAGATAGATAGACGGGGGTGAGAAAGAGACCGAGGATACGTAAGAGAGTGTAGGTGTTCCTCGAGAGAAGTGCGTGCGCTCGGGAACGACGTGCAGGAGGAGGGACCCCCGTCTGTCTGTCTGCTGGAATGCACGAGGGCCGAATGGCTACAGGGACAGGGGAAGGTGGGGGCCACACGGCCCTCGAGAACACGACCGCGACGGCCCTTACGGAATCATCATCTTCCTCCTCCTCGGTACCGACAATACTAACTGAAAACACGACCGCGGCCAATCTGCCTCTGACGGGACCTCAGCAGCCGGGTCTTCATCAGGTACAGCAGCAGCAGCAGCAACAGCAGCAGCAACAGGCGCAACAACAGCAGCAATCGCATCCGCGACCACGGGTCAGCTTGGTCACCGATCTACCATCAGCGAACGATGCTGCAGGTAACCTCAACAACTCATTTCTATGCCCCCGAGTTCTTTGTTGCCGTAGCGCACCGCTTGCCAAACTCCTTTCTTCTGCTTTGCTCTGTCTGCTTCACTCTCACTCTTTGCCGTTTTCTCTTTCTCGCTTTCGCTTTCAACTGTCTCCCTCTCTTTTCGCGTCCACAATCTTTCGTCCTTTCCTCGCATCCTTCTCTCGCCTGACGTTACACGTTGTCCCACCGCTTTTCCCCCCTTCTCGCTCCTCCCCTCTCTTTTACTCATTCTCGCTCTCTCTCTCTCTCTCTCTCGCACGTTCGGCCGTCATCTCTTTCCTATTCTCTCACTTTTTCTCTCGATCGTTCGCCGCTCCGGCATCGATCTCGCTCGCTCTTTCGACTCGGTTCACTTCCGAAGTTACAGGTACACACGCGGTCTCTCATTCTTCCTCATTGCCGCAACGTGTTAGCATGATGTTTTTAAGCGATTCGCCGACTACGTTTAGTTCTCCATGACAGCCGTACGTCTTCTCCGTTCGCGCGCAACCAGCAACAACGCAACACGCTCGTGTTTGGATACACGTTTAACGTCGCACTTCGTATCGACGAGTGCTCGCGATGAAATTTTCAGGAATGAATTTCCCTCGACGACGGTCCGCCAGCAGGCAGAGTTGGAGCTCGTGAATACCGTGTCTCATGCTGACGTCTATCATCGGCGAACGTGTACCTTAAAGCTAACCTCAAAAACCAATGACAGGAATGCCGAGTTCGTGCGCAGGCCATAGTGCACGAACGATTCGGAAAACTTTTATGAAAATGTTTGACCGTTTACAGCGACGGCTAGCAACAAGACATTATTAACATTATTATTGATAATACACAATCTACCGATCGCAGGCTTCGGCGATGAGTACAGACGTTGCAACAATAAATTTGTTTTTACAAATTTGCTGCCCGAGAATACGATAGCCACGCCGTTACGTCGCAGTGGAAAAATCATTCGTTCGTCGACGATCGAATGAAAGCAACTGCGACGCGCGCCGCGGCCATTCGAATGTTCGCGGCTTCGGCGGCCGCGCCATGCGGTATGCGCAACAGGCGTTTCGGCGCAAATTCCAAAGAGAAGAGGCGAACGGGCTCGCAGCCTCAGATTTAGAACAGATAGCCTTCGGCCGTTTCTTTATGAACGTTGCACCGACCCTTTGTGGACAAAATAGCGATTCGATGAAACCGAGCCACGGTTGCTTTTATTTACGTCGTCGACGCTACACTCGCCTAACCTCTTCGTCCCTTCGCCGTCGTCCCTCCCCTCCCGTTCTGCTGTTATCCGTGCATCGTACGATCCGCGGAACCATCTTTTCCAGCCATTTCTAGGGTTTTCCAATAAGGGCGGGTCGATGTTGGAATGGAATAACGGAAGCTGCGTGTCAGATATTAACCCTTTGCACTTGAAGCTGTTTGAACTACAACACCAAGGCATTTTTTCTGACCAAGAATATTTTCATTTTACACGATACGTTTCGTCTTATGCATACGAAATTCGTTTTTAGATTCGTTTAAAGATTGCTTTAACACTAGAATTACCGCACCAATCAAAATCACTGGTTCCTGATTTTACCGGTTTACAATTACTGAAGTCATAAAAACATTTTCGCCCGAAAGTTTCGAATGAATTTCTTCCTTGAAGCATACATTACGATAAAAATTGTACGAGATCTGATTGGATGGAATTTTGTCATTATTACAAAACAATATACATCGGTCGGATTTATTACCTGGTACTTCTAGTGTCAAACAGTGCTGCAGCTATTTTCAGTGGTGCCTCAGAGTCACCGTTCGAGTGCAAAGAGTTAACGCAACTTTTTTTGTTATTTGAAAGGCTCGTGTATGCCATTATGTATGGAACAAGACATTGTTGAAATGTCCGCCGCAGCTTCGCACGGTGGCACGGATCCGAGAGGTCCAATTTTCAATGACTCTGCCGCATAGATCCGACTGAACTTGAACGATGACCTGAGCTACGTTGACTTTGAGGGCATCGGCCGATCGCGGCTTTATTGGCATAGATCTGCGACTTCGGAAGAGCCCACAAGAAAAAGTCTAGCGGGGTTAAATCGTACGATCTTGGTGGCTAATTTATGTTACCTCCTCGAGAGATAACCAAACCCTGAAATCGTTCATGCAGAATGTCCATCGTGTCGTTCGCTGTGTGGCTCGTAGCGCCGTCATGATGGAACCACATGTCGTCCACGTCCATATCGTTCAATTCGGGCCAAAAGAAATTGGTTATCATCGATCTGTAGCGCTCGCCGTTGACGGTGACAGCCTCACCAACGTCGTTTTGGAAAAAGTACGGACCAATGATGCCGCCGGCCCAAAATCCGCAGCAAACGGTAACTTTTTGTGGATGCTTTGCCACCTGGTGAACCTCGCGTGGGTTGGCGTTGTCCCATATACGGCAACTTTGCTTGCCAACCCTTCGCACTGCAAGCAATTTTAATTCCAAAATTGAGACATTCTTTTTACTTACAATAGTTACATCGTGCATAGATTACTTTCTTTTGCGTATACAAA
>CM052094.1:5799567-5823451 GCA_028453745.1 Agapostemon virescens
AATGTTCTCATGTACAACAATTAACGACACTTTAGCGCAGTTTTCTTATTTTTTTTATTCCGTCCAAGCAACATTTTGACTCATTCTTCTTTTCTTATTTGGTAAAAGCGCTGACTTTGATGCATTTTTCTTTTCTTCTTCAGTTGAAACGTCGACTTTACTGCATTCTTGTTTTTTCCTTTTTTAATTACAACGACTTTGAAGCAGTCTTCTTTTTCTATTTGACAAAAGCGACAATTTTTTAATACGCGTGCAGAAGTGTTCTCGCTGAAGCAACAACAAAGACCGACTCTTCGGCGCATTCTTCTTTTCTTATTTGGTAAAAGCGCCGAATTTTTTAAGACACTGCTACAATGTTCTCATTGAAGCAACAATGTTCTCACGTACAATTAGCAACCCTTTGGCGTATTCTTTTTATTTTTTTATTCCGTACAAGCGACATTTCGACTCATTCTTCTTTTCTTATTTGGCAAAAGCGCCGACTTTGAAGCAGTCTTCTTTTATTAATCGACAAAAGCGACAACATTTTGAATACGCGTGCAACGATGTTCTCACTGAATCGACAACGTTCTCAAGTGCAACAACAACCGACACTTCCATAAATACGTTCATAAACCTTCATGCAACGCTTGAAGAAATTATACCTCGTCCAGTCAGAGCTGGGTAAAATTTTATAGAAAATAGCATCTGCTTGAGAGTTCAAACAATTCGAATAGTTCGAAACTGGAAGTTCGAAGTCGCGCTGGGTCTTCGAGTTCTCGAAGTTCTAATCGCTGTCTCGAGCTTCCGTTATCGCGCGACAGGAATCTGGGCGGTAACCGGATACGTTTCGTATCCATTAGGAATCGAGGAACGAAAGAATTCTAAATAAAAGGCTCGCGTGGCGTATCGATCGTGTGCGGTATCTTTTTCACGGAAGGACACCGCCCCGATCGAAGAAATGAAGTAACGAAGCCCGGTTCGAGTAGCCGATCCGCCCTTTTCCACGCTTCCGATTAAACGGTCACATCTGGGTCAAGAATAATTGAACAGGCGCCGTAAACACGCGTGTCAAGTGGTTTTTCTATTTTTTTTCCCCGCCCAATGTTTAACCCACATGGCTCGACTAAATTTAACCTGATCTCCGATCTTTCCCGCTGCAATTCGACGACTCTGGTCGCTTCGAGTGGATTCGCTTACATTCTATCTTCTTTTTCCAGAAATTAGGAGAACTATTCGTTGCCGTGTTTTTTTTTTTTTGCTACCTTTCTCTGTCTCGTAGTTAACCTTTTGCGGTCGCATTTCTGCTCTCAGCCATCACAGCAAAGGAACCATACTGATCTTACACGAGAACATATTCAGATGCGAAAATCCGATTTGGAGAAACTTATCGGAGCTTCTAGCTTTATTGTTTAAACGAAAAGACTTGTGCTAAAATTTTCTTGCGCGACTACATTTCCCATTGAAAAACACGTAATTTAAAAAAAAATTCAAATTTTTCCGACCTCCGGTTTCCGAGATATCTGAAAAATACCCCAACTTTGAGGGCTGTTTTCACCCCTTCAAAGTGGATGGTTGCCGATAAGAAAAAAACACGTATGAAATATTTTGCAAAATCGGATTTTCGCATCTGAATATGTTACCTCGTTATATTAGATTGGTGTATGGGTCATTCCACGCCAAGCGGATCACTTTTGTACATCAAGTCAGGGATTTTGTTTAAATTAAAATATGTTATAGTCTATGCGAAAATAGGGGGGGTTTAAGTCATCATTCTTCTATTTTCGAAATTCTTTAAAAGATACAGAACCTCAAACTTTGCAGTTTTTACAAAACGACCTTCGGGAAAAATTTTTATCTCCGTTATTATTAACCGCAGAAACTTTTTTTCTTTAGTTTTGATCGTAAAAGATGGCTCTTTTTAACTAATATTTTAGTTTATTCGTATTGTCATTTTTATAACGAAAAAATATTGAAAATAATTTTATTTTGCAAATTTAACTAAATGCTCACATTTTTAAAAAATCGAAAAAATATGTACATGTTCTGTATTTCTTTGCCTTTCGACTCCAATTGTGCATTTTGCAAGTCAACAATTTTCAATCGGTATTCGTTCCATGAATTTTCATTTATTGGACAATCAAGACTCCTCCGATCGGCGATCCGTAACAATACCATGTCGTCGAGCATGCGAACGTCGGCTTCGTTAAGATTTATCGAAATCGTCGCGCTTTTTTCACGGTTTCGCCTTTGACACGGGCTGACGGTTCACCTAAGCTGACCTAATTCGATGTATCATCGCCGTTTATAGACGGGCACGCTTAGTTGCGTGCTAATGTTGCTCCGTAATGCGTTTTAAGCTGCGTGCTGAACCATCGAACGAGCGAATATCGCCGTAAGCTTCGCTGAATTGTCCTGAATTGCAGCGAAGATGAACTGTCGATTCGTTGTACTAGCAGCCGCTTTAACCCTTCCCGCTCCGAGCAATTTTAATTCCAAAATTGGGGTACTTCTTGATCTAGAACGTTTTTGTTGTACGTGGTCCGTTTCCTTCCCAGCATGTAAAAAGTCAAAGCAAGCCAGTTATTTAGGCAAATGTCACTTTTGCATTCAAGCCAATCAGCCGTTTCCAGAGCGAATCTTTTCGCACGTCGACGATATTACTACGTACAATGTTGAAAAACAATCTTCATAAAATGTTCATGAAATGTCAAAAGCTCGTATTCGTCGGTAAATCTGAAGACGCGGAATTCTGAGATCTCTCCTCTCGTATCTAAGCTCTCCGATTAATTCTGCCGATAATCCGATGACCGATTTCCACGACGACAAACATCGACGACGAACATCGACCGGCCGGTTTCTTTATGGACGAAAGATTTGTGTCTCGCTGACAACAGAGTATAAATCGCGAACCCGAGGCGTTCTATCGTGACGCAGAAATCGGCGGAGCTGCCCGGTGGCAATGTCAACCGACTGGTTGTTCACGGTGGACGACGGTGACGCGTTTCCTTTTTGCACGAGGTGAACGAGAGAAATCGGTGGATCGAGATGCGTTTCCTTATGGGGCCTGTCAGGCCTCGACGACGCTTCGTGCTCGCCATGACCGTCACGGTCACGCGTATCCGCCGATCTCACGGCGATCTTCTTTTCCCAGTCGTCGTTCATCTCCGCATACTTTTCCCAGTTCTTCTTTCTTTTTTTTACTCGTCCCGCGGTACAGTGAAAAGCGCGTTTTCTCGACGAAATTTCAATATTCAGAAATCACTGTCAGAGTAACAAAATATACAATTTATTTAACATTTAATCGAATAGCAAATACATGGGAAAAACTTTCCATTTTAACACTTTCCGACCGGAAGCCTATTAACACATTGAGCGCCGACAACATACGAACCATTTAATTAATTCCGAGCTCATTTGCTTGTTTCTGAACAACGAGTAGCTAAAGAAAATATTTAAAATCTTATACATTTTACTCGTCATATACAATTTAATAAAAACAGAATCGTTCAAGCTTTCGGATTCAATTCAAGCGACAGACTTACAAAACCCGCAATATCGCGGGGCCGGCACTCAATGTATTAATAGAATTCTCAATAATTGCACTTAACAGAATGATGCTTAAAAAACTACTTTTACATTGTATAGTTTGTAACGGGATTATTAGATAACGTTACCGAAGATGCCTTAAGGATTCTCAATAAAAATTCCTGTCAGCGTTGAAAGATCGGTTAAAAAGTTTTCAATCATGGACTGTGGATCTCGAAACTTTCCCGACCGGAAGCCTATCAATAGGACTCTCAATAATTGCACTTAATAAAGAATTTGGAATATTAAAAGATTACAATCCCATTGCGAGAGTTTCAAATGGATATGGAAAAATTAAAGTTAATGTTACAGTTAAAGTTAAAGTTAAAGTTGGAAGTTCGAAGTTGGAATGTTGAAAAGTTGGAAAGTTGGAATGTTGGAAAGTTGGAAAGTTGGAAAGTTGGAAAGTTAAAGTTAAAGTTTGAAGTTGGAACTTGGAAAGTTGGAAAGTTGGAAAGTTGGGAAATTGGAAAGTTGCAAAGTTGGAAAGTTCCAAAGTTGCAAAGTTAATGTTACAGTTAAAGCGAAAGTTAACGTTAAAGTTAAAGTTAAAGTTACAGTCAAAGTTGGAAGTTCGAAGTTGGAATGTTGGAAAGTTGGAAAGTTGGAAAGTTGGAAGTTGGAAAGTTGGAAAGTTGGGAAATTGTAAAGTTGCAAAGTTGGAAAGTTAATGTTACAGTTAAAGCGAAAGTTAAAGTTAAAGTTACAGTCAAAGTTGGAAGTTCGAAGTTGGAATGCTGGAAAGTTGGAAAGTTGGAAAGTTGGAAAGTTGGAAAGTTGGAAAGTTGGAAAGTTGGAAAGTTAAAGTTAAAGTTTGAAGTTGGAACTTGGAAACTTGGAAAGTTGGAAAGTTGGGAAATTGGAAAGTTGCAAAGTTGCAAAGTTGCAAAGTTGGAAAGTTAATGTTACAGTTAAAGCGAAAGTTAACGTTAAAGTTAAAGTTAAAGTTACAGTTAAAGTTGAAAGTTGGACAGTTGGAAGTTCGAAGTTGGAAAGTTGGAAAGTGAATGTTACAGTTAAAGCGAAAATTAATGTTACAGTTGAAGCGAAAGTTGAAGCTGAAGTTGAAGAAGTTGGAGAAGTTGAGGAAGTTGAAGAAGTTGAAGAAGTTGAAGAAGGTGAAGAAGTTGAAGTTGAAGATGAAATTTTCCAAACTTTTCTCGTCTCTCAATTCCCTGATTAGTGGTTCCTGTTAAACGCCGTATCTATTAAACCGAACAACGTTTGAACGTTTGAACAACAGAATGAAGCTTAAAAAGTACTTTTACGTTGTATAGTCTGTAACGGGATTATTAGATAACGTTACTGAAGATGCCTTGAGGATTTCCAATAAAAATTCCTGAGTAATTTCTAGATTAACTCACTACATATTCTTTCTTTCCATACTTGACAAGTGTATGCGTTGACTATTGCTTGCGATGTTATCATGAAAAAATGTGTAATCCTATTTCGAAAAGGCTGTAGCATTGTGCTGTTGAAAATCAAGGGGAATCGACGCGTGACTCGCGTGGTCATCCGGCCATGATCAGTAGTATCTACTAGCCGAGGGCAGACCAACGCTGCGGGCCGCGCGAGCCTTGTAAGGGCCGAGGATTCAGGGCTACGGGGTGACACAACGTCCAATCGCGGAAGGTGAATTAACCGTGACTCCGATCCGCGGCGAACCTCGCTCCAGTTCTCGGTTTGCTCTCGTCTCAATTAATTAAGAACCGCTTAATTGCCGACCCGGCGATCCGCCGAATCAACGGTCTCGTTGTTCCGTGAAACGCGGATCGACACGATCGTTCGACACGCAGGAAACACGGGAAGATGTCATTTTTTGAAGACGCGTTCACCAGCGACAGTTGTGCTCTGTGAAACGTGCCGATTTCCAGAGATCGTCGAGCCCCGTTCGATCGATTTACCCGAGAAATTGTTCGAGAAAATCTAAATGAAAATTGTTGGAAAATGAAATTCAATTTATACGAGAATTATTTTATATAAATTGTACGAGGATAGACGTTGTCGAAGTCGGACGTTGAAGTTTCTAGGAACTTAAAATCGAATCATTCAAGAAATTGCTCAGAGAGGATTGGAATTTGCCAAGGTTCAAAATCAGATCACATAAAAATTTGTTAGAAGAGGACGCCAAATATGTCAGAAACTTAAAATTAATTTGTACAAGAAACTGTGAAAGCAGGACATGAAACATTTCAAGAACTACAGACAAACATTTGGTTAATTTTATCCAAGATCGTTTTTCCATATACATTATTCGAAGTGTAATGTCAGTACACGTTATCCAGAAACCTTGTGAATAATTAATAAAGGATACAGGGTAGAATAGAAATCGTGTCATAAATTGTTAATTATTTTCTTGTGCGCATAGTTGAAACATTCTCAAGAAATAGATAAACACTTGCTCTGTTATTCTAGAATAGATTAAAATACTGCCAGGGACGCTTAAGATAAATATTTATTTATCAAAAATAAAATGTATCGTTTATTCATATTATTTCATGAGAAACGAACAATGTTTTTTTATCGAATACTAGTCGAGTATTAGTTTTATATGTATAGTACTAATTTAAGCTAAGAATTCAGGCAAATTATTTCAAGATTTTTTTAACGAATATTTTCACAATATTAATAATTTTAGAAAGCTTGTAATTAATTATTCCCTAATGACTTACTTATCCCAGTGTTTGAATACTGTAATACAATGTTTTACAAGATAGTAGGTTAAGTTAAGAATTCGTTCAAGCTATTTAAAGATCATTTTAGCAAATATTTTAACAATATTAATAATTTTAGCAAGCCTGCAGTTAACTATTCTTTAATAACTTATTTATCCCAGTGTTTGAATACTATGAAGCATTGTTTTATAAGGTATTACGTGAAGGTAAAAAATTAAGCTAAATATCAATAATTTAACAAGTCCGGGCTGTCCTGCAACATTTTAATTCATCCTACTATTTCGGAATCACGTTGCGTACCGCATAAAATTCGTTTTCTCGGCAAATGTTTGTGGCACAAGGGTGTTCTCTGCCATTTGCGAGGCCGGATACGGCCATTCGGAGGAATAATAAACGCAGAAGGGAAGGTCAGCGACGGGAAAACAGAAACTGCTGAACGAGTTAAAATAGACGCCGGGCTACCTATGCCAATGACCCATATTCTCTCTATTCTCGGCGTGATGCGAATTAAATGGCGCCGCTTAATGCCACCGAGTTCGCGAATGTGGAATTCCTTTCTTTTCCTTCTTATTCGCCAAAAATTGATACCGATGTATCGATGACATTCCTGACGACTTCGTCAGAGCCACTCGACACAACCTTTTCAACGACTTTCACCTTCAACGCATTAACAAAACTGTTTGTCAACGAATTAACATGTTAACCTTTTCAACTATGTTCACCTTCAACGCATTAACGTAACTGTTTGTCAACGAATCAACATGTTAGACAACCTTTTCAACTACTTTCACCTCAAACGCATTAACAAAACTGTTAGTCAACGAATCAACATGTTAGACAACCTTTTCAATTACTTTCACCTCCAACGCATTAACAAAGCCGTTAATGAACGAATTAACATTGCATGGCTGAATAAATTAATTCGGCATCGTGGGCAACTCAGTTTCCTTCGACTCCCTTGTTTTATTCGTGCACGTTATAACGTTCTTCGCCTACGGTTCTGTTTTTTCGCTCCATCCTTGCAAAAATAGCAGTTATAGTCCACAATTTTATAGTTAAATTTTTATCAATTCACATTTCGTTTCCATTCAATTAAGTTTTCTCAAAGAAAGATCAAAGAAGTTTTTGTACATCGTCGAGATTCTCTTTTTCAGGCATTCGCTTTCCATTCTCTTCTTACCTTTCCGCGGGCAGCGTTTATTTCGCGAACTGGCTCCGAGGCTCGAGCAGATCGTTCGCCCGTTTCAATGGCGTAATCGTCGCATTAGCATGTCGTATCGTTACGTCGACGCTGACGTCGCGTCGTTCATCTTACTCATTTTTATTTCAGGCTGTTCGCGACGCAGAAATATCTAGAAATTACTCAGTATGCAAATGAGGACGCTTCGAAGCCACAATTCTCAATTCAATCGCTAGCGACGCTTCGTTTCCGTGAAACACGCGGCGCTCACGATTACGATTCTTTTCAGTCACCTTTTCGACCTTCAAATCGCTTTTTAGCGAACTGAAGATTTCTTTTCTGAAAAGTCTTACAAAATGGAACGAGTAGAATGTAGACCGTAAATAAATAGACAATGATCTTTGGAGAGGAACGTCGGATCGATTGGTTGATCAGTTTTAAAAATACTCGAGCCGACGGGTTTCTAAATCTATTCACGATCCAAATTCTGTCTTGATGTCTATCTTGTTCTATCCGGGATATCTGTTAACTCTTTCAGGCATGGTGGTATTAACTATTTGCACTCGAACGGTCACTCTCGGGCACCACTGAAAATAGCTGCAGCACTGCTTAAAACAATCTTTACATCGCTGTGCTTGTGTCACAGAAATTCGTGAAAATTTAATCGTTGCAGGGACGAGTACTAGTAAGGATATTTCGTATGCATAAGATGTAATACCGTGTCCGTAATTATGAAAGTGGTTTAAGTCATATATTTCTTGTTTCGAGATATTTAATGAATTGCATTTGAATAAATTAAAAAATATTTTTATATTATGCAACGTTTTAATTTACAATTTTATTACTTTTGGTTAATGGAGACTCATTGTGAATATGAAATTTTCTGCGAATTTCATACGAAAATGTTGTTTTTAAAGTTTGAATCGACTTAGACCATTCTCGAAATTAACTGAATGTCCTATAAATTACTTGAAGCAATAAAAATAATTTTAATGAAATAATTCATGAACGTTTATTAATTATTTTTAAAAAGCAATCCATTTTTATCATTTTATAAAGTAGATAGATTTTATATAAATAGATAGTATCTTTATGTTTTTCTTCCGTTATTTTTGGTCTTCCTCTTTCAGGTGAAAGATCCAAAACGTGAAATTTATAATCATCTAAAGACGTTTTATAGAACATCTTATAAGATTCATTTTTTAAGAATCTTATCCTGATTT
Organism: Agapostemon virescens; assembly: GCA_028453745.1. Taxonomy (NCBI): domain Eukaryota; kingdom Metazoa; phylum Arthropoda; class Insecta; order Hymenoptera; family Halictidae; genus Agapostemon; species Agapostemon virescens. The sequence goes on from CM052094.1 coordinate 5,808,213, forward strand.
TTAAGATTACGATTAGTTAATTATGATTTTGTCTTTAAGATTATGTTTATATAATTTCTTGAAATTTTTTACTTAGACCACTTTCATAGTTAACGCTAAATGAATTCCATACAATGTTGAAATTACAACTGCTGTCTAATGGTTCATTTTTGGCAATATCGTAAAAATGACATTGAATTAATTTAGTTTAAGATGATGTGGTGTGAAATAACTGATAAACTCATTTTTATTTTAAATTTGACTTAGACCATTTCCATAATTATGGGCTCATACATACAGGGTGTCCCAAAAGTCCTTTAACAGCGGGAAATGAGGGGTTCCTGAGGTCATTTGAAGCAACTTTTTCCTTAGCGAAAATTCAATCTGCGGCTTTGTTAACGAGTTATGGTCGAAAAATGACTGACCAATGAGAGCGAAGCGCGCGACGCAGAGACCCGCTTGAACGAAAGCGTTCGGCTGTCAGCCGGCCAGGCGCGCGAGCAGAAGCGGAGCATCGAGCTGCGTTCGAGTGAAAGAACAAGTCAGAGAGCGCGAACTTTCCGAATTTTTTTTTATTACGCGACGATAATAATTTTAAGAAAAACGCTGTTGATTCTTATTTCAGAATGTCTAAAGAATAATCACTAATTTTTCAGATCCGAAATAATAAATAATTTAGCCGTGTTAATTTACTGCCGTTTTAATTTTCATGAAATTTTTATACGACACGTACTCTGAAGATAAACAATAAGTAACCCCGTCGAAATACGTAAAGGATATTTAAATTTAAATAATTCTGTGTCCGAACAGAATTTAACGTACGAAATTCGCAAAACTAATTTAATAATAGATAATCGCGTTAAAGAACATGCAGGATATGTGCGTTTAAGAATTGTTAAAGAATCTCATTAAGAGTAAACTCACCCATTCAGTTGTAAATCCATTGCATGCTTGTAAATCTGGACAGTAGGTCAATAGGACAGGGCGTTGACCCCTTACAGTGTACGGTGACCTCATCAGCTGATTCCTATTCCATGTTTATTCCTATTCCGTGGCGATGAACGCAGGTGACGGACGAAAGCCAGCTATTCCAATGATCACTTTCATTGCACTGTCACTAAACACTGACACCATAACGTTTTTAATAATAGTTGAAACGATGTTTCCTTCGTTTCAATTTATGGCTCTGAAAAGAGCCGATTTTTTAAAGAAATACTTAACAGAATGCCTAAAATACACGTGTCTCACATTTTTTCCAATCCGTTGTTCTCACCGCACAAGAACATTTAAAAAGATATTATAATGCAATAACGCGCTCGCGACGTCCTTTCCATGGGAAGAAACTGTGGAAGACTGAAGAAATGGTCGCGTTTTCCTGCAAACGATCGTGTAACACGAACTGAAAAAGGACAGAGAAATTTCTTGTCCTTAGAAACAGAGAAGGAAAATACATACCTCTCGATAGAACCGTTTTCGGAGAAGGTCATCGTCCCTGCGACGGCCTTTAAACCACCGACCGCCAAACCCTCGACTTTGTCATGTTTATGACCCCCCCATGAGGCCCGGTCGCAAGCGGCACGCACTGGTAACAAGACCCAGTCGAGAAGAATGTATCGCGTCCGATAGAAAACACTTGTTTTCCAGCGACCACCGTGCTTCAAATGACCTCAGGAACCCCTCATTTCCCGCTGTTAAAGGACTTTTGGGACACCCTGTATATCGTGTAGAATGAAAATATTCTAGGTCAGAAAGAATGCCTTAAGGTTGGAGTGAAAACAGCATATGTGCAGCGAATATGCACTGTGGGATATTTTTTAATCCACCTCGAAATTTTGTAATTGCTGTGTGCAATTTTATTTTGTATTATGTTATTTTTGGATTTATTGTTCGGCAGTTCTAGTGTTAATATGCGAATATGCACTGTGGGATATTTTTTGACCCACCTCAAAATTTTGCAATCGCTGCGTGCAATTTTATTTTGTATTTATTGTTCTGTAGTTCTAGTGTTAATACGCGAATATGCACTGTGGGATATTTTTTGATCCACCTCGAGATTTTTCCATCGCTGCGTGCAATTTTATTTTGTAACGTTCCGTGCCTCGAAGGGTTAACGGATAAAAATGATTGGAAGAGCGAGTTCTTGTTTCGATGCCTTAAAATTTTCCTAATTGTTTTTCAGAATGCAGCTGACATCGTGCTGTAGATGTTACTCGCTGAAAGCGGGTACGATCTTCACCGGAGTCCTCGGCATAGTGAGTAGAAATCGATCGACAACCATATTTTCGATGTTCAATCGAATAATTTGATCTTCGCTGTCGTGTGCAGATTCTCTCGATCATCTCGTTGATCATGATCTTCACTCTGAACGTAGAATGGAAGACGATACTGATCGACGTACTGGACCAGAGTATCGTCAAGATCATTTTCGCGATAAATCTGTGCATGACGATCCTGATCTCAACGTTACTCATCGTCGGCGTTGTCAGAGTAAGCAGAAACCGTAATTAATCCGCCGATGGCGATATCGCGTGCCGCGAAAACAGAAATCTCGATATTAGTAATCGTGTTTCTTTTCAACGTTACAACTAAGAGGTGGTGCATTGATGTTTATAGAAAAACACGTTTATGATGCTACCGTGGGTGGTCCTGGGAATCATCCTAGCAGTTGGACTGCTGATCAGCGTGATCTACACGTCCATCATGTTCTTCGTGAATCACGAAACCATAAATGGTATTCTATGGCTCGTAGTCGGCCTCATAGCTGTCGGTGAGTACCTTCACCCAAATCATTCGCTAAACTTTCCAAACGTTCAGCTTCGAAGGTTCTGAATTTCAAAGATTTCGAAGATACCACTCCATTTTGACTAACAATCTTACGCTCGCGTCTGAAACCATTTACGGTGAGTAGACTGCGGTTTTAAAATCCTAATGCGACTGATTCGAATGATTGAATAATAGAAATAAACGTCTACGTGGCTCCTGTCCCTTGCAATTAACGCAAACAATTTTTACTTTGCATAAAAGTCTACATTTAAGATTAAACTGAAAGATAGAAGCGTCTACTTATTGCTTAGAGCTAGCTCCATTTTATGCCAAGCCAAGGATCGAATTGTTTTCAATCAAAGTACGACAATGTACATATAGAACATTTCTAAATAGTGGAACATTTATAGCTGCACACCCTTTGATCTTCGAAACATAATTCATTTCTTCTTTATTGTAATCCACACGTAGGATCGTAAAATCCTGATGCCACCGATTCGTGTCCTATTCGAAACAGTAACAGCATTGAAATAAAATTCTAATGCAGTCGATTCAAATTATTGACGAAAGAAATAAAAGTCTACATAGCTCGTGTACCTTGCAATTCAAAATTGAAAGTTAAACCGCGGACTTTTATGCGAAGTAAAAATTGTTTGCGTTAATTGGAAGGTACAGGAGCTACGTAGACATTTATTTCTTTCGTCCATAATTTGAATCGATTGCATTAGGATTTTATTTAAATGCTATTACTATTTTCAATAGGATGTGTGACGGTCCCTTAAGATAAAACTGAAAGTTAGAAGGGTTGTTTTTAATCGAAGCAAGACAATGTACACTCCGCGACAAAAAGATGGCACACCCGTAAAATATTGCTATTTCTGAAAACTGTGATGAAATTTGATATGTTTCTTTCCGTATATGTACTTCGGTGGAGCTTCAAGGCTACTTACACCGGCGGATTTAAGCGCAGGTTACAGATTCTAGTCTAAATGTAAAAATCGGCGATCACTGACGCGACAAAATGATGGCACAGTCTTAAAATTCTTTCTCTACAGTTGACACCAGACCGTCAGACTGTTTGTATCGTGTACTGTGTGACTGTGCATTAAATATTTTGTATGTTTCTTATTATCTTCTATTGAAATTACACTGTGGGTAGTGGAAAATCTTTATCGGGTGCTGAAATAAAAACGATTTTGACATTGTATAATAAGAATTACTCAGTTTCGAAAATTGCACGTATTATACATCGGAGCAGAAAAGTAGTGTATAATTTATTAAAAAATCCTAAAACATACGGTACAAAAAAGGGTTCCGGTCGACCGAAAGCAATAAGCAATCGCGGAAAACGTGCAATTTTAAAAGAAGCTTCGAATTCTTCGAGAACAGCACGAGAAATTGCTAAAGCAGCTGGCGTACATACAAATATACGAAATGTACAAAGGATAAGAAAAGAATGTCTGCACTTAGTTCGAATGAAGTTGAGAAAAAAACCACCTTTAATCGCTCAGCATAAATCAGAGCGTCTGAAATTTGCACAAGAACATATACATTGGAGAAAAAAGTGGCGTCGTGTTATTTTTAGCGACGAAAAAAGGTTTAATTTAGATGGGCCGCATGGTTTCGGACACTATTTTCCCGATCTGCGGAAAGAACAAAGAATATTAAGCCGCAGACACGTGGGTGACGGAGGAGTAATGCTTTGGGCCGGAATTGGGTATCGAGGAGTTGCTGAGATCAAGTTTATAAAGAAAACTATGAATAACAAAATTTATATAGATTTGATAGACCAGCAATTGTCTAAATTCGGACAGACAATTTCCGGGGAAAATTTTATATTTCAACAAGATAATGCAAGTGTGCATACTGCAAAATGCGTTAAGCAATACATTGAACAAAATAAAATTAGTGTTTTAACGTGGCCAGCCAGATCGCCAGATCTCAACATCATTGAAAATTGTTGGGCACAACTAGCAAGGCATGTTTACGAAGGCGGAAGACAATTCCAAAGCCTTGCAGAATTAAAAACATGCATAGAAGAAACATGGACAAAAATACGGCCAAAATATATTTAAAAACTATATAAGTCACTTCGGAAACGTATGTTGTGTGTTCTGGAAAATAAGGGAGGCAACACAAAGTATTAAACATAATGTTATATATTTTATGTACGTAAATCACGTACTTTTTTGTATATGTGCCATCATTTTGTCGCACCGACTTTTTGTTATTTTTTGTTTCCATAAACAAACAGACATTTTCTTTAATTTTATTGTTTGTAACGTAGTTTATTTTGTAGTAAAAATGTATAAGTACCAAGAAAGACTAGATTTATTATGTCTAAATGATGAAAACATTGAATTTTCGTAGTGTGCCATCTTTCTGTCGCGGAGTGTACATACAGAACGTTTCTAAATGGTGGGACTTTTATGGCTGCGAACCCTTTGACCAAACATAAACATAATTAATTTATTTTTTCCAGTAATCTACACGTATCTGTGGTTGGTGGTCTTCAGCTACTTCCAGCAGCTGAGGTACGACAAGTTGAACAACAGGATGGGTCCTTACGGCAGGCCGTACAATTACCGACGACCTTGAAACGGACCGTAACAGAGAAACCATGCGACAAGAACGAAGGCTCGTATCCCTCCGAAGGAATTAGACTGTTCTCGATCGACGATCATGATTCGACAGTCTAATTGCTTCGCAGAGGGGTCGCTCGAAATCGAATCAGCGCAATCGCACCAAAGCACGAGGCACCCGCGGCTTCCCGTCGACGAAAGATTTCTCGAAAAATCGCGTACCTAATCTTGTTTCGTGATGCAACGCTAATCGCGAACGGTAGATTAGAACATATTTATGGCACCAAGAGATTACTCCCTCGAACGATTGATCAACGTCCACGAACTTTCGCGATGATCTCGAACGCTCGATGTCAAACCAGGCTCGAAATACGTTTGACTTGAAATCAACGGAGAATCGGCACACGACGAACTCTTCGTCTCTGCTGTACACACTTCCAAAGCTGAGAATTTCGAACTTAAACATCGACTTTCACTCGAAACGACAGCTCTGGAATCGAAGCACCGACAATTTTGCAATGGTAGAACCAGTTGGGTTTCCAAGGGAACATAAAATAAGACTGCAGAGAATCATAGTCTGTTTCGTTTTAGAAGAGCCGGGAACAAGATATCAACCCTTTGCACTCGAAGCAGTTTCTAAATCCAACCCCAAGGCATTTTTTTCTGACCTAGAATTTTTTTTCTAGCCATTTTTTTCATTCTACAAATTTTTACAAATCTCATTGACAGAAGCACAACGACGTAAAGATTGTTTTATATAAAGAGTGTATTGCAAACGGTCAACCCTTAGCACTCGAGTGGTGATTCTGAGTCACCAAAAATTGACACACTATTATTTAAAACAATTCTAAACATTGCAGTCTTTATATCTTAGAAATTTATAAAAATTTAACTACTAAATAAATTTATAATAATTTATTTAATAGAATGAAGATACCCTTCGTCAGAAGAAATGCTCTGATTTTCTAGTTGAAACAGCTTCGAGTGCAAAGGGTTAAATAAGTGGAATTTCTGCGGCACCGTTCGGAGATCGAGAATACAGTCAATTATCAATATTCGGGGAACATACTTCATAATGCGCGCAAGGAAATTATGATGTCTGTTCGAAGGGACGCGCCGATGATCGTTCGAGGGTTTGTCGTTCTACACGCGTGATGTGTAATATAATTTTTTACCAGTCGCATAAAGGAAGGAGTCTGTTTTTCCATCGATTCGAGAAACGGGCCTCGGCCGTTTCGATAGCGTTTCGGCGGCATCAAAATGGCGGCGACGCCGGTGGCGGCGATTCACCGCGGGACGGGAATAGATTCCGTTTTCAAGGATAACGAAAATGTTAAGCGTATGCAAAAATATACGCGTTGCCTCACCGGCCAAGAACCAGTCTCTCCTACGCAAGGTTAACGACTGACTTATTTATTTCACTCCGTCATTTCCCGCCCCCACTTTTACACGCTCGCTGACCCACAATTTGTTGCTGCGCCGCACGGAATAAATTATTATTCTTGTTTCTAACGTCGTCCTACCGATTTCCTCCACGCCGAGGACTCGACGATCGGTTCCGTCAACCCTTTCGCCATAATGTCGCCTCTCTGCGTGTCCAGATGCATTTTCCGAGTCTACGAGAGAAAGTGAGTTTCTGCAAACCGCGCGTACAAGACGTGTATCTTAAAATGGCGGAGGGGCTGTCGAGGTAGAACGAGGATTTAGAATATTCTTTAGCTAGAGAATTGTTTTAGATATAGTTTAACTCTTTCAAGCACAATTATACTAAAAAGTGTCCCATCTTTTTAACCGTTTGCACTCCAAGCTATTGTAATTCCCAATTGAAGACATCTTTCTGTCCTAGAATAATTGCACGTGATTCATTTCCTTCACTTCAATTTTTATTAATTTCTTAATTACATGTATCGCCTCAGAGGAGCCATTGGAGTGCTAAGGGTTAATACGTGAGTCTGGGATATTTTTTGACCACCTCGAAATTTCGCAATTGCCACCTGCAATTTTATTTTCGAAAATTCCGTGCCCGGAAGGGTTAAAGATCCGTTCACCTTAATTAAAATTTATTATTTATCATACAGAGAATAAACTTTTCTATCGTGTTTCTACTTTAATAACTTCGTTCTTTTCTTTTTTATTTTTTAAATGATTTATCCGAAGTAACCGTCGACGCGTTTATCGACACACAAAGCAGGCGTTTACTTGTGAAAACGGTAAAGGAAGCAACAACGCTTCGGAGATGTGTTCCAAAGTCTGATGTAAAATTAACGGTTAAGTATTCGAAGTGTTTTATTGTTAACCACTGATGTTTGAAGCTGCCAATAAACGACACAAAGTACAAATATTATATAAGGTAGTTTCGAAATAAACGAATTAAGAGAGCAACAAAGAGTTATACTCTGGTTTCCTCGGTGAAAGGGAACTCGTGCGCGGAGGCAAACCAGACATTTTCACAATGCCTTTGCCAGAGGGATTGCTGCAGGTTTTAATGAACTATTTAAACGCGTTTTCTACGTTCTCACGAACGAACAATGAAAGAGTTGCCGCTGCGAGGCCGGTGGCATGGCTGTCGCAACCGAAGTCGGTCGGCGTTGAAGATCTTCTTACCTTCCGAGGCAGACTCTCGAGGGATTTGTTTCTGAAAGGAAAGCAGGATCGCAGGACGAAAGAAATGTAATTTTCACGTTTATCAAACAGGTGAGATTTATCACGTTATCGATTAATACTCACCCGACGGAACTGAAACAGCCGCTGGGATGAGCCCAGCCTAACACCAGTCGTTCAAAATGGCTGCCGGTGAACTCGCGGAAGCCTTCCATTCCGCACAGAAGAACTTAAAATTCCGGGGAAAAATTAAATCACTAAATGGAAAGACGAGTTTGTAATTATACCGCGGAACTTGGAGAAATGGAAACATGGAGAAATTAAAATTAGTTTGCATCGATTGCAAGTTGTAGAATCTGAATCGGCGCTAATTCTTCCTCTGTAATGATTTCAACTTTTCAATATTTGATATAAGACTCCCCTATTTTTGTTATAAATGCATAAAATCCGCCTAAGCTTATAATAATGATAAATTGATGTTACCTTTTACCTTGAGTGGTAACACTTATTCAGTGTTCCTTTTACCTTGTTCCATCATCAAGTCCGGTGTCTGGTAAGGGAATCCAGCTGCTTCGATGTCGGTTAGATCCTGAAGGATCGAGGAACAGTAGGAAGCTACTAAATCGGACGTGCGCATCGGTAGACCATAATCGCATCTTAGCTAAAATAAACGAAAAACCTTTAAAAATGCTTCGACCCATGAGAAACTGTCGTCGAAAATACCGAGGTGGTTTTATTAGTTGATTCACAATCGATATTTTAATTTTGACTAAGTTTTTCTTCGTTCTAGATAGACTTTTCTATTCTATGTAAATTAACCCTCGCGTCGACTACAATCTTAATAGTAGCTTTCAATGTTTTTCTCGAACTTCTTTAACGTTTTTTTTTTTGACAAGTAGTAAGACCATTGCAGATTTTTATGTTCAGCATTGTACACCTTTATACGAAATAAAAATATTCTGTGTCGATTGCAAAAGATGGGATACGCGTTTTAACTCCATCTTGAAAAATATTAATAAGACGACGATCGTATTAAATTGTTGCTCGCGAAATGTTTCACTTTAGAATGCCAAAATTTATATCTTTATTGATTGATTTTTATCGATCGACGTACTTTCGTAAATGGTAGAAAAAAAAAGTATTGCAAAACGGAGAAGGCAATATTGTAAACGTGGATCACTAAACAATTCAATTTCTACCGTAACGCATTCAAGAACCTTGAAATTATCTTTAACCGATAAGTTCGTTCAGAGGAAAAGTGGCGTTCGTTTGAAGTTACTGCGTAAAATTGACAATATGATGACAATATTATAAACGTGGATCCCTAAAGAATTCAATTTTTACCATAGCAATCAAGAACCTCGAAATTATCTTTAACCGAAAATTTCATGCAAAAAAAAGATGGCGTTCGTTTGAAGTTACTGTGAAAACTTGAACATTTCATAAGCAACAACCTCATACACCTGTACTCTCGGAACATCTTAGTCTCGCATTTCAAATAGCACGAGCCCATAAAAATCCAGAGTACAGTGATTACAGATGAATGAACAATCAAGAGATAAAAATTTGCGTTAGACGCAAGGGTTAAACGATATGAAAATCCTCGAACCGTCTTGGCCACTTGGACGATCAGCAGTCTGTGTGTCAGAGGATAGCCTCGGGTTAAGTCCCGCCTCGTTAAAATCTGATTACACGTATCGGGCATGCGATAACGAGAATTCAACGCGTTCGTAACGATTTCGCCGAGACATCGGTCGCTCTCCTCTTCCTTGGGCGTTCCTTGCATTATCAGTTTACGGACATCTCGATAAGCTACGTCGGCCGTTCTGCTGCTTCCATCCACGCCGCCATCTTGCCAGAATATGGGTCGCATCCACAGTACGGGATTGTTCAACGTGTGGTGCACTGCAATCGGTTTGTTTCTAAAAATGCATACTGCGAAAAATCGTCAATTTTAATGGTAGAAAATAATTTCTTTATTTACGCAATTGAACGTCCTTGTTTTCAGGAACGAGAGTGTCCATCAGGTACCGTCTCGTCGAGTCGCAGAGCTTCAAAATTCTTATCAACGTTTCCCAACATTCGTTCTCGAGCTGCAGCGCATTTTTGTGCACAAGCGTGGTCACTACGTTAGCTACGTCGCAAAAATATTATTTATTTATCTTACACATTATTTTTCATATCTTCATATAACGAGAGTTCGGCGACGAGAACTTTTTCGATTTAACACTAGAACTACCAAACCAGTCATTTTGACTGGCACCTAGCTTTTTCTTTCGCAATTGTTGTTACTTCTTTAATAACGTACACGTTATTATTACGAAGCAACGTACATCGTTGGATTTATTGTTCGATAGTTCTAGTGTTGAAACGCATTTTCGAAGTAACGATTTTTCGTCTTGATTACCTTCGACGATAGTGATGGAGAACGTGGCATCAGCGTTCATTTGATCTGGCCTCTCGTGGATATAATCGATCACTTTTGTCAGTGCCGTCAGCTTTTCCTCTGCAAACGACACAAGCATTCGCGACAGATAATTAAACAAACAATGTCGTATCGTTTCGAATTACGAGAAGTTTATTTTTTGGCAGGATAATGCCGCAGTACACGCTGCAAAACTAGTAAACTAGTAAACGTGTACTTTTCTCGAGAAATAATTCGCGTTTTGGATTGGTCAGCAAGGTCACTCAACTTTAACATTATTGAAAATTGTTGGGGAAATCTTGCCCGAACTGTATATGGAAATGGCAGAGCAATTAAAGCAAACAACTGTTAAAAGAACTCTATAAATTTTTGCCAAAGAGAATGATGGCTGTTATTAAACGTAAAGGAGAAGTCACAAGATATTAAGTATTAAATATCATTCATTCATTTATTTTTATACAGATTTTTAAGTTAAATGTGCTATCATTTTGTCCCACTATACTTCCTTCAAAATTCTTTTTTCTTTAATAAAATTATATAGACTGACGAAATTCAATTAAATTTCATTCGTGTACGTTCGCAGAGTGTTCAAATAGAACCACTAATACTGGAGTTATGAGGGACTACGAAATGAAAAGTATAGAGGAAAAAGGATATTTCACTTTATTTGTCTCGCGTGTTACTTCGCGGGCCTATGGTTAACAACCAACTAACGCGTCTCGGACTCCTCGCCCGCTACGCGCTCACACATACACAAACGCACACAAGTCTCCTCGGAGACACCTGCAGTACGAAAAAATGTAAACAAACGCTCTCGCCCAGTTCCTCGACTTCGGAGAAACACACAAAACAAAACACGCGCTCGTCGCTCGCTTTCTTAAAAGCTACTCAATTTAACACAAAGGTATTTTACAAGAATATATAAAAACAGAACCTTGGTTTTAATGTTGAATAAATAAAAATTCCATTTTATTTGTACGTCAAGGGGTTAATTCGATCTTTTTGTGCACCTAAATGCTACCAATCATCTTCCGCGTCCGCCATACCTTCGGTCGGTGTCTTTTGACAATTCTAGCTGCGAAAATCGCAATGGCGGATGGAAGAGCAACGACTCCAGTCGACGATCGAGTTAAAATTATATCAAAGTTGTATCAAGCAGTTATACCAAAATTAAACCAAGAGAAGCCACAACCGTCTCACCAAAGTTGTCCGAAATGATTTTTCCACGAGCCCAGGGGGTGAACCCGCAGAGTAGCAGGATCGCCCAAGTGCCGGTGAGCCCTCGAAGTCCCTTCATCCGGGTTGCCTGCGTTCCTGAGGAGCATCTTCGGTTTTCCAGCGACTTTATAGCAGCTGCCCCACCGCACGTGCCCACGAGGACCTCGTCGAATTGATAAGAATAACGGTGTCTGTTCGTCACGTGCACCGGAAACGCGACCGCCGGTTTTTCTTCATGACGCTCGACGTATTCGATCCTGGGCTATCCGTCTATCGAAAGAATCTCTCGGATCCGAGGCATTCGAACGGATCCACTCGAGGGAGCTTCGATTAGGTTCCGAGAGGGAAATCATTCTGCCGGGTCCATAACTCTTCCGCTTCGACGCGAGCACGGGAAGTTCGAGAAAAGAGAGTGAAGAGAGACCGCGTAATTCTTGTAGAAGTTTATTTAGAATCCCCCGAATTGGCAGTTATAAGGATTTATAGCGATGGTTTTACATCGGACGGGGTTTTACAATTAATTGGTCGAGCGAAATTTTCATTGGGAGATGTGACGATGACTCTTCTCGGCGCTTCTTACGATTAATCTTACGATGTCGGAACGATGCGAATTCAGAAGCAGTCTTGATGGAAAGGGTTCACATACTTCTCCGAAACGCAGCCGCTTAATCCGTGACCTAATTTCACGCATTTCCCTATGGTCTTCCTGGTCTGAAACGAGAATTATGATTTTTATTAACTTTCAGGTCACATTTTAATATATCGACATTTTACCAAATAATTATAACTGTTTTCACGAGACGGCGCATAAATCTTAATTCTATAACGTTGCAAAAACAACCAATATTAATATTTATGACCGTTGCTAGGCTCATCAACCTGAAATAACAGAATAAGTGCTGTGCAAACTGTCTGCAGTAAAAATAAGCGAAACCGTGTATCGTACATTTTAAATTGTTATTTCATCAAATAAATTACTTTAATTTTGTGGAATTTTCGAGGTTGTTGATCGGGCAGTTAAATGGTTAATGCGATGTAACAATGGACGGATTGAATATTGTTGCATTACTTTCGTTCCGTTAAAACTATTAGTGAAGTTAAAGCTATCAATGAAGAAGCAAATTTTGAGTCTTGCAGTTCATTCGAACAATGTCTAATTTACTTAACCCTTTGCAGTCCAAGCTGTTTTAATTCCTACGATAATTCCATTGTACCCGGTCCATTCCCTTTCAAGCTTATCAAATTTGTCACTGTTACTTTTACTGATTTATTAAATGCAAACATGGTAATGTAAAAATTGTTTCGAATAATAGTTCGGCAATTTTTAGCGTCGCCTAAGAAGAGCTCATTAGAGGGTGCTAAGAGTGAAAATCGAAAGCTCCGTCGAAGATAGCGAATTCAATCACAGGTAACTTCTCCTTTCCTTTTGTTTAGATTTGTGCTATTGCAAAATGGTTTACGGTTAATATCAATGTGGCAGGTATTCTTCAATTATTACCGACTATCGTCGCTATCGATTCAGTGATCGAAACACGTCGAATAAAGAACGAAAGCTCGAAAGGCTTGAAACTTACGACTTGATATTCTATTTCGCACAATCGAGTCCCACGGTCCTCCAAGTTCTCCTGTATCGATTCGATCTGAAATTTAATGGAAACGCGAATAAATGAAAGTTCGCAGAAAACTTACGATTTAACGAATTAATTAAACGTTTACCACATTGGGAAGATTGTGCGTCATGATTACAGGACTCTGCACGTTGTTCATCATTTCGTTCGACGCCAATGTTCTCGCAGCGAGAATCATTTTGTATTCCCAGAGAGTGATTAAAACGATAACGTAAAGGAACTTCGATGCCCTGGAACGATAGAAATAAAAGAAATCAGAACGGAGCGAATGTATTGGGTTGTCCGGTAAGTTCGTGCCGATTTTTACGGAAAATTTAAACGCAACGTGTTCAAGTTTTTGATATACAATATATTGTAATATTTATATTACAATAGAATTATGTAAATGTTACATATAACTTTTTTTAGAATATAAGAAATAGTTTCTCATTACTATCCTGTAGAGTATATTCATTTACAACTGTAATATGTTATTTTATTTATACAGGATAATACATATGTCCCACCATCGGTCAAAATATGCTACATTTCGATGTAGATATTTAAATATCTCTGTTACTTGCGATTATACGAAAAAATGCCACCGGAAAAATTTGTACTGTTCCATAAAGTAAATATAATGGCAAAATAAACAAATTTTTTGGAAATCATATTTTCGAAATTTTTAGGTAATCGTCATTTTTATTTAAAGGAGGTCATTTAATTTTTCCATATTCCTATTCAGAAAATAAAGACAAATTGAACGATATGCCATATGCCATAGTTGAGGTGAACTTCAAAATTTTCAATTCAAAAGGGGCACGTGATCCTTTTATCCGATCGAGCTGAAACTTTGCACAAATTCTTGTCTCACCTAAAGGAACAATTCTGGCGTGTGTCGTTCATTTTATACGTTGTTCAAAAATTAAGAAGCACCCTAGTGCACGTATGTCGTTTGTTTTCAGTAATTCTAATATATTCAGACCTGTCTTTATGAAAAAGAAAACTACCGAAAATCGGCACGAACTTCCTGGACAAACCAATATAAGTGGAACCGAGGAACGTTTGAAAATTAATCGAATGCAACTCACATGTTCCAGGTTAATACGAAACGTCTGTAAAACGGACGATAGGAATCTTTGAGAAAAAGAATCGCACTGTCAGTGGTCCAAGTAGAGATGTCTTTTATATTGGTAGAGAAGCCAACCAATTTCCCATCAATTAAATAAAGGTTTCATCCCTTTGGATGGGGTTGTAATCATGCTCGAAAGATATCAATTGTGACACATTGTAATTAGGTCGAACTCACGATGATGCTAATGTTCGACGAAGAACGTGAACACTATAATAGCAATAATTTGTTTGTTGTAATTTATACTTCCGGCGTGATACTAAATAAATATGGCCTGTAAATTGCAGTGTCTGTAGGAATGTTAATCTTCGGTACTTGTACGATAACTCTGAAGCACTGATAACTGTTTTCAGAATGTTATTTGACGGAATTTTTACGTCTAAGAATTAATGAAAATTGTTTAACTGTCCTAAGGATGAATAATAGTAAAAATCTGTAATTGCACAAGAAGAAATAAATCGTAGGAAATGCAAATATTCTGGGTCAAGAGAAACGCCTTGGTTTTAGAGTTGCAACACCTTCGAGTGTAGAGGGTCAATAGGATAAAAATAATATAACTGTGTTTTTATATTCTTTTACTGTTTTACATGATATTTTTACAGTTTCGTTGTATATACATACTATCGTTTTGTTAAGTGATTACTTCGACACACCTGTACGCAATCAACGTGTGGCACGTAACGATAAAGATAGTTGGAAATATAGTTTACGTTTTTGTTTTAGTCTTTCAGGTCGAAGTATTGTATCAAACCAGGAGTTAAAAACAGTTATGATATAGGTTTGGCTTCAAATCACGTCACGTGGTCAGTTGGTCACGTGTCTGTAATCACATAATCACGTAAGTCTGGCTACAAGTAACTGGACCCATAGTAAGGGTGTATTTCAATTCCTGGGTCCATTGGAAGCGAATTGTGGCAGTGGCACGACTTTGA
>CM052094.1:5824210-5847807 GCA_028453745.1 Agapostemon virescens
GGTGAAACTCGCGAATATGGGAAAATGGGGTTGATAAAAGGGACCATACTGCAGTCCCCTGAAATGCTAGCCTAAATTCAGGGTGCTCTTCTTAAAGAGGAAGGTTTGGGGAAGATTTTGCCGTTGGGTTCATGTCGATAGCTCTAATAGTTTGGACGGGGGACGCCTTCAAAGATTGCCAAATATTGGCAAACGCTGAAGGGACGACTCATGACCTGTCGAAAATTGCGAAAAAATGGGGAAAAAATTACTGGTCTCCGATTGCTTTGTAATTTTGCATACACGTTTCTAGACTCGCGGTCAGGGTTTATGGCAATTTTCAGGTCGATCGGATTGAAATTACGGAAAATGTGCAGATCGGTGAAACCCGACTACCCCCAATCTGCTACTTTCTGAGGGGGGTAAGCCATCGGTCGAAAAACTTAGTTTCCCAGATTCTTTTCTAAGTGACCGGTGATGTGGTCAGTTGGTCAAGTAGTCATGAGGTTATGTGGTGAAATGGTGAAGTGGTCATGTGATCAAGTAGTCATGTAGCATGTGATCAAGTGATCAAGTGGACGTGTGGTTAAATAGTTAAGTGATGAAGTAATTAAGTAGTCATCTGGTCATGTGATCATGTGGTCTGGGTTAGGTAATAATGGGTGGTAATAATCAACCGTCAATAATATTGTAGATATAAAATTTCATGTCACGCTGTAGCCTGATGAACGAACACTGGAGGAAGCTGTAAAATTTCCAACCAATAGGTGGTATAGTTATAAGTTTCTGTGACAAGATGCATAATGTTCCGACACAGCGAAATCGTAATCAAAACTCGAATCTAGTTCGCCGGTTGCACGTCCTGTTTGGGTAGAGGGCGTAAGAAGCCTGCTACCATATCTCGATACAAGCTAAATATCCACGAGGTTCTGATCTTTGTTACAATAGTGCAATCAGTATAGTGGATATATCGAAATCCCGGTCGTGAGCATTTTCGTTTCCTCTTTGGTTATATTTACAAGTTATTTTATAAATTGTAAATAAGTACGTAAATTATTCAATGTATACAACATATACCAGATAACACAATGAATACTATAGCAGTTCTACCGTTACTTTTGCTTAGTTTAATGGCAAGTACATAAGTTATTTCTTAACCTCTTATTGTCCACTATGGAGATTTATATGAAATATTGCATACAGCACGCAGTATAATGACAGAATGAAAACTATGGACAGTTTAATCATACAAACTGATAATATATTTTCAGACGAGTGGTGTTAATACTGAATTTTCATCAGATGATTGTAAAAGCTTAGGCTTTAATAAAGCCAATTTACTTTGTTCTACGTGTGAAGAATTTAATAAACGTGGCTTATCAGATATATGGCAAGTAAAATATACATTATGAGGGAGACATTTTAATATTAATTTTCTACTGTATAATTTACCATATATTGTTCAACCATTCTAGGGATAAATGCAAAGAATGTTGTCTAAAAGATGACGATTACGATGCATCTGTGTCAAAACGTTATCCACGAGCTATTCTTGAAGTATGCACATGTAACTTTGGTGCATATCCACAAATACAAGGTAAATGAAAACGGCGTAAATTATATTTTGTCTTTACATATATGTATGGTATATTTTCTATTGTACTGTTTTCAGCCTTTATAAAAAGCGATAGACCTAGCAAATATAAGAATTTGCAAATAAAATACATCCGAGGCTTAGATCCAATTATTAAACTATTGGATGCTGATAACAAAGTTGAAGATATTTTGGATATTCATAAATGGGATACCGATTCTGTTGACGAGTTTCTAGCTACCCATTTGTCTATGGATTAATATTTATAACAACTCGCACACTTGTATTTGATTAAATTCTGTATTTTAATTGTAAATAATAATTTTTCCGCCTAATTAATACTTATATTTTGATGACTTCATTTATCAAATATTTATGGGGAAGGTACAAAGTCCAATCCATTTTTGATATCATTTATTTTTATATTTTCTACAATACTGATGTAGAAGAATTGAATATTGGAATGAAAAGACTTTTAGATGATTTTTTAAAAATACGATATCAATTTTTTATTATTCGATTGCTTTTGTAAACAACCATTTTTCTTCGTACTACTTTAATTAATACAAAAAAGTAATGACATATGTATGATTGAGAGATACAATAAGTGACCACAATTGTATCATAATTTGATTTTCTGTAAATTAACGTATTATATAAAGTTAATAATATTAGGTATAAAGGTAAAGTGCAAATTATTATATGAAAGTAAATGTTATGACATTTTTATAAGGCAATCAACGAACTATTTGCATTTTCCATATCAGTATTTTTTACAATACATCTTTGATCACGTAAAACATACAAGTTCTATAATAAAATCCTATCGCGTTATCATAAAGACAATAGAATCGTTATGATATACTGTATATAGACTTTGATTATAAGTATTTTATTACACTAGACATAAACTGAATAAAATAATATTAATATCTTAATTTTATTGCAAGATACTTTGTATGTTTCTTCAACACATGCCTAATAGGAATGAACCTCATTATAAATTTCATAGGATGGTTATTATTTAAAAAAACCATTGACATTATTTCAAGTACTCGAATATTAACCACATTTTCTGGTATGGAATAGTTACAAGATACACGAGAGTATAGCTGTTACGTTTAATCTTCTCAGTTTCGAATCTACCCACTGTATATTTAAAACTCTATGCACTACAAATCATTTGTAAGTGGTACAGAATTAAAATCTTGTTTATCAAGTAAGCTTGGATAAATAAATAATTGCTTTCTGCGTATTTCCCAACGTACAGAAATACATGTGTAACACGTATGATTCGTAATAATGTTATTTGAATATCGATGACTGGAAAATAGACGAAATTGTGAAATCTAACAACGGACTAAATAGTATAAGAACTACTCAATATATCCAAGCTTACTTTAATCTTAAAATAGGTATAGTACCTATTATCGCCGACCTCTTCGTGATCGCGGACTACCGCGACCACGTGTGAAACCACCTCGACCACCACGAACTGGTTTCACTTGAGGAGTCTGCTGCTGCTGCTCTCTTTCTACCACTCTCTCAACCACTCTCTCGACTACTTTTGGAGGAGTTTTTTCAGGCTCGGGATGTTGCTGCTGCTGCTGCTGCTCCTTCTCATCCCCGTCATCAATTAAGTTTCCTATTTCTGCGTCATTATCATTATCTATTTCAGCCCACGCTTTATCGGCCGGTGTCTTTTTGTCTTGAGCATTAGAGTCATTTTGAGTAGTTTGTTGACTTTCGCTCTCGCCTTCCCGATGCTCTTCTTCCTCAGATTCAGCATCAGCCTCGAGGGGATCGTATTTTTCGTCCCCGTCAGCCTTCTTTTGTGCATTCGCGTTCTCTTCGCTATTTTCTTGTTCTTCCTTCGCTTCTTCATTATCTTTCTCCTCAGGATTAATAACCTTACGACGCTTCCAATTTCCTTCGTAATCTTCATTGTTCTCTGCAGCAGCATCCTAATGTGACAAAAAATAAATAAATAAATAAAACAATAGTTTCCAGTTAATTTTATTACTTTACGAATACCTTCATTGGCATTAGTTTTGATTAAAATGTACCTCTTCTTTCTCTGTTGGTTTTTGTTCGGCATTTTCATTAGTAGACGTCAATGATTTTACTTCTTGCACGAAATTTCGGTAATGAGTGATGCTGCGTAAGTGAGCATTCATATCTTCTTCTAACATCATGAACCTTCGACACTTCTCACAGTAAAATCCTTGAACGTCTTTCACCATAGATTTCCCTATAATGATATACATGATACATAATAGATTTTCGGGTTCTCGTACACTTCTAAAGGTACTTTAAAGTAATATAAAACGTTCTCGAGGAAATTTACCGATAGAAATTTGATTTTGACGGCAGTATTTGTAGGATGGTATTTTGAATTTCTTCTCAGTCAAATTCTCAGTGATATCTGTTATGTATTCTTGTTCTCCAACGGGCTCTTCTTCCTTTTCAGGTTTCATCTCAGTGCCAACATCCTTCTCTTCATCTTCGGCAGTGCGTACTTCGGCTTCTCCTTTAGCCAGTTTATCTGCAAACAGAAAAAAAGAATGCACATTTAAAAAATACATTATACATTATTTATATACTTGTATACTTTTTTATTTATACGTTTTTCTCGTACCTTTTTTTTTATTTTTCCGCTGTTCTTCACATTGCACAGCATTCTTCATATGCGCGGGTGTTAAACAATGTTCATCATACTCAATACGCGACGGGAATTCTTTCAGGCAGGGGAAACATCTTGGATGCAAGAATGTCTTCAACTGTTGATGTTTGTCACTCTTTCTATGTGTTGATAAAGTACCGTAAAAATTTAAGTCGCACATGGTACAGTACTCTCTAACGTTAAGGTCCACGGTAACCTAATAATAGCGACTGTAGTTAGAACACATTTAATGAAATAATTAGAGATGTACAAGAATCCGAATATGACGGGATAGGTCGAGTTCTTGGAAATTTTGGAATTCTCTAATATTCCCGAAAATTCCAATATATTCTCAGGAATCTCGAAATTTTTTAGGATTCCGTCCTGACTTGACATTTTTTAGTTCTCACACACCTCTTGAAATAATACAAACTTTCAGTTTTTCTATACATACTTTCTTTCCTCGGCGTTTCGAGTTAGTCAAGCTAAATTCACGCTGTTCTTCTGCTATTCTCAATTCATGCCTCATTAAGTCAACTTTCAGTTTGTACATTTCATCTAGCTTCTCCATCATCAATTGATGTGCACGTCCTCTTAAATGATTCTCGAAGGACTAAAAGAATTATTAATTCATGAAACCAATTTACAGGCAACATTAAATATCTGCATTTCTTAGATGTTTATGACACATACATATCCATCCCACATGTGCTTGTTACAAATGTGGCAGAACATATGGCTCATTGGAACCTCTGCATAACGGCTCTCAGCATGTCTAGCTTCGGACTTCTTTCCCGTCATTTTTGCGTCTTTCTCAGACACAGCTGCATTTGAATCTTTCGTCGCCTCTTCCGTAGACGTTTTCTCTGTTTTCTGTTCGGTGTCTTCTTGGAACTTTTCACCCTCCTCGCTTTTAGCAGCTTGAGGATCCGCTTCTTTCCTCTCAGGTTTCACAATGCGTTTCTTCTCTTCGGCCTCTACATTGGCATCGCTATTATAGAAACAAATGCACAATTTTTCTTTATATTTACGACAAATCGCAACCAGCCTTGTAGTAGTTTCTTTTTAAAGATGATTTAAATAATTATATCGGTACCATTTGTTATAGTCATAGCACAGGTAAATAAAATTTGTAACGTGAGAACTAGAAAGAAATTGGGCATGATATATTCATGTATAGTGAAGATATCTGATTTGCCTATTATTATGTACAAATCTACATATATCGAATAATGTGTACAGTAAGAAGAACATATTAGGATATATTCGTATGTAATTATGGAATATTATGTGTTACAATATTGTAGCAATTCTAACTTAAATTTGTAATATGAGTCGAGTTTCATCAGCAATGGGGGGAGGGAGAGAATATAACATACTCTAAATGGATATATGTGTATATACATAAATCTGTATGTATTCGTTTAAAAAGTCAGTTTAGAAAAAGGGCACAATGTTGATATTTATAGAATAATATATTGTATGCACGTAAGAAGCACCGTACATACAAAGACAGGTGATAGAATGAGAACTTACTGAAGTTTGAAGAAACTATTCACAATCACCAGGAGCTTACCTTTTCACAACAGGTGCTTCTGCTTTTTCATTATCAGAGGTCTTAACGTCCTGCTGTTCCTTTTTGGCAGTCTGATTTTGTTTAGAGGCAGGAATTGGTTTAGAAGATTTATCGTTGCGATGCTGAGTTTGGTTTCCGTTCATACGCTGACTGCCAGACTGGGGTGCACGAGATTGTTGTGCAGATGGACCACGTCGCCCAGCAGGGCCATCACGGGCGCGATTGCCCATCTAGTCATGTAGGTCAAACGACCAAACCGTCATGAGAAGTATCTGATGTAATTGCGATTCTTTCTCGAATCGAATTCGGTCTTTTACAACCTCTAGGATTGTTGATGGGAGAAAAATATTCTACACGATTTGGAAGCAGGACGTATTTCAGTGTTTCAATGAACACCAAAGGTCAGTATTTTCCACATTTTCGTGGAGGGGGAAAAAAAGGAAAGTAGTAAATAGATAATTGATGATGCTCATAATCATGGCATCATCTACCTTTGCACAGGCAATGATCATAAGAGATCATAAGATATGATATTTATAAAACGCATACATATTTCCCTTGAACGTAGTTCAATAAAGCTGAATGAAAAATAATCAACAAGAAGAAGACATTAAAACGGTCAAAAATGCAGCTTGCAATCAATATTTTTGAGTAAACAATTTTCCATCAGTCTCAACTGTAATGATGAATAGAAGACTTGGATGGAATATCTAAATGAACCAAGTCAGACGGAAAACGTATCTGCTTGTCATTACTGAAATTTTACTGCATAAAACCATACAGTTAACATCCACTACTAAAAATGAGAAACTGTTCTGAAATCAATACACGTCTCATTACCGTGTTCTATAATGAAATAACATTGGGATAGCAATTAAATACACCTACGAAAATCATATATGGCAAAACTATATATATCTCATTATACTTCACAGGATAACCATGTAGTAAATTATCCACTGACTGAAAGCCTCATTAATGAATCGATCAATGAACATAAAGAAGGAGAATTAATACATTTTCTGCTTAAGAATTGGTGTTGTTGATGTCAAAGCAAGAGTGTACACTAAAAATTGCCCTTTTGCAATTTGTATTACAAATGATGTTCAGATGACAGAATGATAGCCATTGTATAATCATACCTTGTTATATGGTTGGGGCCGTTGATTCTTCATCGGGTGCCTTACACGCCGATCATTGAACCCTCCAGATTGAAAGTTTTGTTGATTTGGGAAATTTGGCCCAGGTCCGGAAAAGTTATTACCCAGACTGAGAAGCGACGGTACCTGCTGTGAATACACAATTATGTGTAAATTTTCATACCAATAATAATAAATTATTTAATTATTTTAGTGCCATGTAGTACAATTGTGCTATCCAAATTTTATGCAGAATAATGTCCACAGCACAATTATGCTGCACAGCTCTTATAGGTGTAAATACAGAACAGTGCATTTGTGCTGCTTGGAACTACTCAACATAATTTTTCAAATGATCCCTGGCATTAAAACAGTTAATGTATTATCGAAATAATGTGTGAAGATTTTACCTGTTGCTGAACATCTTGTTGATTACGAAGCAGATTTGTCAAGAGATTACTAGCTATTGCCAATTGTGCTTGGGGTGATGCTAAAGACAGATTATTGTTTGGTGTTGGTAAGATCCCTCTTCCAGGCATCATTCCTCCTTCCCATGGATTCATTCCTCCACTTCCACCACCTCCTCCCCCACCCCCCATTCCACCACCCATGTTGCCACCCATGCCTCCTCCGCCACCCATATTTCCAACTCTTCCACCGCCACCACCGCCACCACCTGCACCACCTCCTCCTCGGTTATTAAAATTTCGATTTCCGAAGCAATCGCGTTTTATTCCTCGATTGAATGACATGATGTCTGAAAAAGTATATCCACAATATTATAATTTATCTATCTATTGTATTGATTACATTTAGCATAACTTGCATATATCATATTTTTGATAATAATGAAAAATTTTTTTGTCTACTATATTTTTTACTTTTAAAAATATTCTGAGACAAGCGGCTCAAATTAGAAATATGCTATCTCCTAATTGTTCTCAATTTTATAAGATTTTAACAAAAAGATGTTCATTTATAAATGGAGTATGAATGGGCGTCTATTTCCGATACGGGAATTAAGCTATGTCTCAGCAATTATACCGCCGAAATTTCTACTTATATAACAAAAATGTACACAGCAATGCATTGTACATTTAATAGATATAGAAATAAGGACCTCATACAATAGAAGGGAAATAAGTAATCTGAACTTTTTCACTTGGTAATTTACACAACGAATGACGCCGTACAATGTGACGAACCGTTCAAGTTCCGCAAAACTCAATATCGAGAAATTTTTCTTTCATACTTTCACAAAAATGCTGAACAACATTTCGCAATAGCTATCGTAATAATTCTTGCAATTGAAAATCAATTATAAAAGTTTACTTACTGAAGAAACGGCGAACTTGAGCACGGCACAAGAAAATGAGGCAAAACGGAAATGCTCAAGGAAATGGAGTCACTAATGTAAGCGTCTATCACGGACGATGGCAGCATTCAAAATGGTCGACTCTGTCAGGGACCTCTATTTCTGATTGGTAAAATGTATCAAGGAATTCTGCTTCGGACTGGCTTTTGATTGGCTGATCTGTATTTTCATTTTCTTAATATCTATGTAAATATAAACAAAATATTTATCCAAATATTGCCACTATACAAAAAATAATTAAAATTTATATATTATATGGAACTAATAAATTGCACGTTAATGGTTTAATTCTTTCACGTAAAGAAAATGTATCGAATATTATGAAAACTGTATTCCTCCAGAGGCTGTGAATGAACTTAACAGTATTGCACGTGCAAATCATATTCAGCGCTCAAGCATTTGTGATTTTATAATAATTTGGAATAACTACATGCCGATAATGTTGAAATTTTATTAACAATTCGTTGAATAATGTTAATAAATATTTTATACTAAACTTAAGGTGCAATTACACATCATTTAATACGGTTCAATACATATTTGCCTGTAACCGTTTACCGGTAATCTTCGGTGTTATAAATTAACAACTTATTTTGTTCTTTGAATATTTATAGAAAAGGAATATTAAATTGAACTATAATATATAATGACAAATCATAGATCAATTTCCTGTGCTCTTGATTTTTGTGCTGTGCCAAACCTTCATGGTTGTCTGTATACAGCAAACTTGTCCAAGTAAGTTAATAAAAACAATATTTAGTAAAAGTTATAACTGTATCATTTGATCGATCACTTCAGAATTTCATATATGACTTGTTTACAGGTATGATTTTGTATTAGTTCCACTTATTCATCCTTTGTATAAAAGGGAATTCATTTCTGGTCCTGCAAAAGATCGTAATGGTCCTTTTACCAGACCAGACATAGTATTATGTAGCTCTGGTAGGTGAATTAATAAATATACTTATTATTGTAGAATATTAATTAGGATTTAATTTACAGACTGGAATCAGTTAATTATTGGTAAACTATCGCCATACATTAAAGTCGATTCAAAAAGTCCTATTGTAAAGAGAAATAGCGAAGAGACTTTAAATCAAGAAATAGCATTGGCAAGACACTTGGGGCTTGTAGGAATCACTTTTAGATTAATGGGTGGAATAGAACATAATGCAAATCTTGCTAGAATTATCTGTGATAAAGTATCAAATATATGTACTTTGCAGGTATAAATGTTAATTAAGTATACAAATTATATATTTATAATATTTAACATTTCTAAATTTCATTGTAGGTTTGGATACAAGTACCTATGGAAAATCCACTTAAACAAGCTTATTCTTACAGAAAAGAAGAGTGTGATTCAATAGAAAGCACATGGGAATGGTGGAATGCCTTTAGAATAGTATGTGATTATAACAAAAAGATAGGTGTTGCATTGATTATAAGCCATGATCTTCCTGAAGAAGAAGAGGTACGTTATATTATTTCTAGAGATGTGCGAGAATATGAAAATGTTGGGTACCTAGTGGTTGGGATGAGTTGTATTCTCTAGTATTCTAGGAGATAATTCCAAAAATTTTCAAGAATCCTGATCAATTTAAGAACCTGAATGCGCTTGGGGATATCAATATATTCGAGAACCCATCTTGTATCCAAATCTTAAATAATTCGAGTTCTCACATATCTCTAATTATTTTCCACATATAGGGTGTTTCATTTAATTTAAGTGTAATTCAAATATATATTTGAGGTGCTCTATTTAGTTGAAACACTTGATTGGATATATGAAGAAATGAAATTTAATAAAGTTGATTTGATTACAAGATCGACAGGTGGCTAGGAGAACCAGTCAGATGTTTGATTGTGCCTACAACATTATTTATCATAAATAGAAGAGGATTTCCTGTTTTAAGCAAAGCTCATCAGACATTAATAAAGAAGTTTGCAATGTTAGATGTACAGTTTGCACTCACAGGAGCAAACCGTCATCAAAATATTAGTTTCTATTATAATTACTTGGCGTACTTATGGACGGTAAACAATATGAGAAAATTTATTATTTTATTTTATTTTTATTTTCCCACTTGAGCTAGCAAATTGTTTATAGAATTATGAGGTAAATAGTCCAGTCGAGAAATTTGCTCGTGGATATGAAGATTATTTACAATGTCCTCTACAACCATTAATGGATAATCTAGAATCTCAAACATACGAAATATTTGAAAAAGATCCTGTTAAATATACGGAGTATCAAACAGCTATTTATCAAGCAATTCTTGGAATCGCGAACAAATCATCAAACAAAACGGATAATAAGGATGAGACAATGTAATGCACAATATATCACGAGTACGTGCAATTGCGGGAATAAATATGAAAATAATTTTTTAATTGTAGAATAATTATGGTAGTTGGTGCTGGGAGAGGGCCTCTCGTTTTTGCATCTCTAAATGCCGCATCAATTGCAAAGCGGAAAGTCAAAGTATACGCCGTAGAAAAAAATCCTAATGCAGTATTAACGTAAAACATTAATTGATACATTGATACAAATTATTTGTTATCAACACAGTCGGAAGATATTTAAAATTTGTTACATATATAGATTACAGGCACTTCAGAGAGATATGTGGGAAGACAAAGTGTCGGTAGTGTCATGTGATATGAGAGAATGGGTTGCGCCTGAGAAAGCTGATATTCTGGTGTCAGAATTACTTGGCTCTTTTGGTGACAATGAATTATCTCCCGAATGTTTAGACGGAATTCAAAAATTCTTGAAAGGTACAAATTTACTACACTACCGTATTTACTACATTTATATTTGAATATAGTAACCATTGTACACTATCCAACTATGTTAGATGATGGCATAAGCATACCATGCTCATATACATCTTACATTGCTCCTGTACAATCTTCGAAGCTATATAACGAAGTAAGATATTGCAAAGACAAAGACAAACATCCATTGGCACATTTCGAAATGTCCTACGTAGTTCATCTACAAAACAAATATGACATAGCAATGCCACAACCATTGTTTACATTCAAACACCCAAATAAAGGTAGACAACATTTCTGCTATGTTTGTTTACTACGAACATTCAACATTCATAGTATTGTTGTAATCACAATTTCAGAAACTGTAATCGATAATTCACGATATGCGGTCAAAACATTCGAAGTACAACAAAATTCTGTACTACATGGCTTTTCTGGATATTTCGATGCAGTTTTATACAATGATATTACACTGAGCATAGAACCCAGTACACGTAGTCCGAAAATGTTCAGTTGGTTTCCTATATTTTTCCCAATTAGGGTAATGCATCAATATATAATACATTTGTGTAATACTATAAAATCTTGAAAAGTTTATAAATAATACTGTACTTAATTTCACTTTTGTTTTTACAGGAACCAGTACAGGTGAAAGCAGGCGAGCAAATAGTTCTTCACTTTTGGCGTCGGTGTAGCTGTAAAAAAGTCTGGTACGAATGGTGCATCAGTAAGCCCATTGTAGGAGCTATTCATAATCCTAGAGGACGTTCTTATACTATAGGTTTATAATTTAGCATATTTATCATTATTTCGAGATTTTGGTAAACATCTTTGTAATACATTTCTGAAAAAAATGACGTGCAAAGTTCCTTACACGCGAAATGTACCTTTATTTGAACATTTATCACTTTTTACGATTAAAATAAATATTGAGATCTTCGTAAAAATTACTGAATTAATGTGGAAATATTAAAATACCTTTTAAAAAAAAAAAAAGTATGTATATCATACAAAAATGTGACAAAAATTTCTATATGTTTATTAAAGCACTGGTGCAATTTGTTGTCGGATAAAAATAGAAATTTGGTCCAGAATAATACATGGAGATAATTCAATAAATGGTGATCTTAGAATAGAGATTCACGATTTTCCTTGTGAATTATTCACATTGAACCTGGAGGTCACCGATACTCTACATTCCTGATAACATAAATTACAAGTTATCTCCCAAGTTTCTACTGACCCTTTAACCTCACGTGATTTCAATAACATAAAGTATATTCCAAAACTGTCGAAAATCTGACATTTGTTACATTAAAAGCAAAACAATTAATTTTCTATTTAAACACATGTAAGTATTCAAAATTTGTATAATAAAACATATTAAATGAGTATTCTCCTATATTTTATGGTTTCTTTATTAGATTTTATGTTCTTTCATTAGATAATGGTCAATCTCCTGTTTAGAATTTTATACATCAATCAATTTCTATATACTTCTCAAGATCTTTTCATAAACGAAATATATATAATACTAAAATTTTTTATCCCGAAAATGAAATTTTCGTCATGACCCAAGCATCTAATTGATACCAATGTAATTGCACCATATAAGTGATACACAGTAAACTTTAATTAATTAGTGAAATTATAATTTTAAAAATTGGGCAATGTTGGTTATTTAAAGTTATCATTTTGGATAAATATTTTATATTTACATAATTTCAGATGTGGCATATAGCATATTTGTTTCGCGTTAGCGGAGGCTTATATGGTGATGAAATATATTCTACGAGATAAAAAAGATTGATAATTTGAGAAACATCTACTGTTTCGTACGCATCATTTGATCATTCATTCGTATCGCGCCTCTTCGTTCGCTCCATTACGGAAAACTTAGGAACTCTATTAAGCACGACACATTGCAGACAGTAACGCTGCAATAAGGTTAAGTTATCAAACCCGATCGAATTAATCAAGATTATACCTGGCAAATTATAAAATCAAAATGGCAAAACTCATCGCACAAATGGCAAAATGTACTGCGCATACGTTTCCATGTGCTTCGAGGACAAGTTTATTCACACATCCTGTTTCAAGAGTATCTACACATTTCTCACGTTCTATTACAACTACTCAATGTTTAAAAGCCGGTAAGTTTGAAAAGTAATTTGATAAGAAAAACTCATTGTTAATAAGAAAATTGTAATAGTAAACGTAACCAACGTTGGGGATTATTCTGTTTAAACAATTCATTTGATTGCTTGGTTAATGTTTCTAATAAAAAATAACGAGTCAATAGATCGGCAATATTAATCGTTGATCATCGATATTTGATTAAAATATTAATCGTTAATCGTCAATTTGTTGATTACGTACTTATAAATTAATACTTTATTTAGTAATCACAAATTTTAGGTTTGAAAAATTGATTTTAGCAACAATTAAAAATACTGTTTATTGTTTGAGTATTTGTTCAACTTATGTTCATTAGTCTGAATTTATAGATTTTAGATAATATGAAATTTTTTATTTTTAGAAAGATTGTACGCAAAAACACATGAGTGGATCAGTGTTGATGGTAAAATAGGAACGGTTGGAATATCCGATCATGCACAAGATTCATTGGGTGATATCGTGTATGCTCAGCTTCCAGATGTTGAATCTGTAATAGAAAAGAACAGTAAGAACAATCATAAATGTATCTTTTACAATAAGACACTAATATTTTTATCGACCTACTTAATAAAATTAAATTTTTATAGCCGAGTGTGGAGCATTAGAATCAGTTAAAGCTGTTTCTGAACTATTTACTCCAGTCAGTGGAAAGATAATAGAAAAAAATGAAACTGTTGAAAAAACACCTGGCTTAGTTAATTTGTCGTGTTATGAAAACGGATGGTTGTTCAAAGTAGAATTAAGTAATCCAGAGGAACTCAAAAGTCTACTGAATGAAGAAGCTTATAATCTACATCTAAAGTCTGATCAGCATTAAGCATCTTTTGTTGTAAATCTATACAAAGTTATTATTTAGTAGTAGTTTAATTGACTCTGTTAGTAATACTTTAATCTATTATGAATATAAAAAGGATTTTTATTTATTTTAAAGCATGAATTAACAAACATTTGTTTAAACGTTAGTACGCTTTACATCATACGATTGTAAAACATAGAAAAATTTTATTGTTTCTAAAATGAATCGTGTGATTGAATGAAAAAAGAAAAAAAACATTATGACACAAATAAGATGAATTTAAACTACGAAAGTATTTTATAAAACAAACGTATCGTATTCTTCGGTACAAAACTCATTGTATTTGTGAGCCATGCAAAGGCATATAATTTCTACATAAGATTAGGTGAATGTGCTTAATGCGATACATGAGGTGTAATATATGAATAATTATGAATTAAGAATATGAAGCTGAGTGCAGTAGTTAGTTGATGTCTTTATTAACCACTGTGCATTTTCTTATCTTGTTATCATATTTGTACAAAGCAAACAAATGTTTTAATATACACGTTATTCGATATACGAATGACACCGTTGTTGTTACAAATTATAGTAAACTTTGTGTTGTACATAAACGCATTTAAATTATAATAACATGTGTATATAAAGAAACGATTGAATGTTTTCAAATACTATTTGTAAATTCTTGAAAATTGTCTGCTTAATAATTTACATAGTACCATCCTTTACCCTCCTTTCGAAATCTATCGTTACGTCTCATGGATATTGTACATATTTTACAATAATACCAAAGACAAGGAGTGCAATAAGGGGAATATCATTGTTTAAAAGGAGTTCAATCAGTATAATATATAAAAAATAGCACTGTCGATCCTAAAAAGGAACAGTTATTAGTTAATAATAAAGATATATTTACAATCAATTATTTTTTTTTTCTACATAATTTACAATTGCCAACTCCTAATGGCAGTGTTAACAACGCAGAATAGTTCATCTTTAAATGTTAATTCCAATGATTTATTGGAGCAAAAAATCACATCGATATTAAATTAGATTATTTTGCCAATTATAATTAGTAACTGTACATATTTAACACAATGCTTATTACACCAGTATTATCGTACTTTCTAGTTACAATTATCAATAAACACGTTGTAACAGAATCGAGCGGACGATTAAATAGGATGGACACATACAAAGATCATTGATTTAGGGATATATTTAGAAGAGACAATTTTCGTGTTTTTTTCTTCCTTTTTTTCCGAGATAATTATGTTTGCGATTTCCGTGAAGTTGTTCCAAAATTATCAGACCGACACGTTCTACAAGAAGTTTCGTGGACAGATGAAATTACAATAAATAAAGTGTTACGGTTTTCACTTATGGTTTACCCAAACAGCAACATGGGATTTGAAGTTCTTTCAAAGCTTCATTGGTAATCGTGAAATTTCGAGTCAAATATATTATTATACATTTCATGTACAAGTATAATCTAATTTGGAATAAACATAGTAGTAAACTAAGATAGTAGCATGGAAATATATAACGGTTACAATACTTGAATGGAACTTTTACATTCTGTCGTTACGCATATTACAGAAGCCGTAGACATCAAGTCTACGTAAGGTAACACTCATACATTCCATTTAATTTGCTATCTGGGTGTCTATTCTGAGGTATGTGGTTCACTAAAAATGTAAAAATGTAAGACTTAATACAGTTACGAAGAGGTAGACATTCATATGCGAGTTAAATAAACATTAACCGTTTTGAAAGTATTTTTCATTTTTTTTTTTGTTTTGCAAGGAATCGACAACCGATAATAATGCAAACATTCTTTCATTTCGATCGATTGATTTAAAAAGAACCAGGCGATTTGAAAATTTGGGAACACGTTGATTACATTTTGTTATCTATATCGAAGATTTCAAAAATTTTTTGACCGTGGACACAAATCTTTACTCACACGATAAGTACATGCATGTTTTCGAAAATATATACGTGTATATATATATATGTATATATATATATTTATTTATTTATATTTATATTCTTTCATGGTAGTAATACTCGCAGCTAACTCCTCCTGGTTTGATTCAACACTTGATTTTCTCTTAATCTAATGTGGCATCGAGTTTTTCTTTCATTATTTATTTTTTGTTACGTACATCAACAAATTGTTTACATCTAGATTTAATATCTTATTACGAAGTCGGTGGAAAAGTGAAAGTAGTAAAATAGCATTTTTTCCAGGTACTTCTTTGATAGAGGATATAAACAGTAGGAGTTGCAAAGGGTGGTACTACCAGCCTACCAGTACGAGCAAAGATTTCTGTTCTTGTTGCCACACTTGAGCCTCGAATCTAGCACGTGTAATTACCGATGGCTTAGATACCACAGGCGTCGAAAAGACAACCTTCACAGCACTGAAAAGTTTCTGACTATTGACTAAACAATAATAATAATCTATTAGTGAAAAATTACTACGGTTCGATCGCTATCTTAACATTCAGTAAATATTTATCTATTTAACAATTGCGATAAGACAATATTGATCTTATATACTTAGTTAATAATCGCTAGATAATGTAGGACCACATAAACCTTGCTCCAATGATTCTTTCATTTCTTAAACAGAATCTTTATTATGATACAATATACAATAATAAAATATCGCATTTTTCGTGGTTATTTTTTTTTCCGCCACCTATTGAAAAAAATAATAAAAGAGAAAATACATGAATAAAGTTCTAAAATTAGTGAAGACATTAAGTAGCTAATGATTTTTTTCTCAGTAAGCAACAGAAATATATTTATTTCATTAAACTATACACAAAATATTATAATTACATATTTAACATGATTTATACTTTACAACATAATTGGAATGTGTTAACTAGTATTTACAATATAATAGCCCTGCTGTGTGCAAGTGTGACAAAATGCAGATTTTGTTTTAATTAGGAAGTTCTAAGGATGCCCAGGTGGCCGTGCGACATATATGTATATATAAGTATATCACATGAAATTTTACTGTCGTTTCAAGTATGCCCATTGAATCCCTTGCAAGAAGCACGATTGACTCTATTTCGTCGGTAAATCTTTGTTTTGTCGTTTATCTTTTCACCTTCTTCTTCGTTCGTGTTACTATTAGGATATCGTTTCTTTCTTTCTTTCATTCTTCCTTTCTTTCTATCTTTTCTTTTTTTTTTTTTTTGTTCAAAATGAGAGCAAGGCTTCAGTGGTATGCTTAAAAATAATCGCTTCTAGTATTAGAAAAATAGCTTTGCTTATTTAGACAAAAGTTGCCTGCCCTTTGACCAATATTTTGTTAACCACCCTTTGTACTGTTTTCAAGGCATCTTGCTTACTGTTTCCCTGCGCTTGTACCCACCAACAGGGGTAGTAATTCTCCATGGATACATCTCTAAAACTTCAACATCAAATATAGAAAATATATGTCATTATGTTTATATATTTAGATACAGTTTATAATACATATATTATGTATATATGTAAAGTATGTACGTCTATACTTGATTTGTTTTTGCATAGGTATTTTATGAACCAGGGCCCCTTAACTTGGTCCAATACCTAAGCAGCGTTAGCTCTTAATAGGTACTTGAGGTCCACTTTGACAGTAAGGGGCTCTACCGTGATTTTTGAGATATAGCAATAGACTAACTCATGGCAACACTGCCAAACAAATCTATCGTTTCATTTTCTTTTAGCATGAAGCATCTCCATGAGAAGTGTTTGAGTCGGTGCTCCACCACTACAATGCTTCTGGTAAAGATGATCTTCTCCCCTGCTTGCTACCACATGAATTTCGGGTAATACTGCTAGCAGCTTGTTAAATTTATCCTGTTCACAAAAATTTACAACAATTTATAACCAATTCTCACAGATCTAAACGAATCGTATAAAGATACAAGAATAAAAACGTACCGTTACAGATGGATAACAGGTTAACGTGTAATCCAAAAGAGCTTGTAGAACTTGTTCATGACCTTCTTGTACATGTTTCTTGTTCACTAGTCCACGAACTTCTGCACAAGCCAATGACAAAAATTTCTTTACACATTCAAACATTTACGTACACATTATTGTTACAATTAATATTCTTCTTTTCTCTCTCTTTTATTTTATTTATTTATTTTTTTTGTTTTTAATTATTAACTTACCATGATTGAGCAGCATCAGGAATTTCATGCATATATAGTCCGAAAGATCGAATTTGAGTTCCTGAAGTTTCGACGACAACTCGTTGAAAAGATCTGCCAGGGAAGGAACTCCAAGTAGGCCGAGACAAAGGAGATCAAACTTTTGGCCATTATGAAGTGTAGTCTCGTCAGGTAGATTATTATGTAACCTTTGATGAAGGTGGTCGAGCACCAACATATCCGACCAGGAGTGTTGCAGCAGCTTCATTTGGTCATCAACCTGTCAAACAATTTAATAAATTGTTAGATACGTCTGCAACGTGTTATGTCACCTTGCAAAACTTTCGTTCTCACAGCATGTAACTCAATCGAACAAGTTTCCATAAATAAATACAGAATTCGATGTTTTAAACATCCCAACTTTCTCGCGATAACAATTCCAATACGCATCTTGATCGAATCGTCGGCATTACATTTCGTAACAGCGATACTAATTTTTACAAATATCTCTCCCTACGCTACTATGTCCTTTAACATGCAATTTATAAATTCTAAAAACATCGTATTTACGTTCCACATTGTCTAGAGAATATTAAAAGTAGGACTCGAAACCGTGACAGATATTTTTATACCTTTGTTTATATATAGATATGGATACAGACATATTGTGCGCTTGTGTATGTATATGTAAATATATTTTTTATTATATATATATAATATATATATATATACGTTTCTGGATTATGGCGGTTGCCTCAAAGCAGGCCCATGTTAACACTAAACCTACCATAAGGGGTCACAAAATGACCCTTTCCAGATTTTCTATTTTATAATTACTGACGTTAAAATATTGTTCTCGCAGAAATCGATTCGATGGATTTTTTTACTTCAACATACGCTGCAATAAAAATTGCACAAAATCCAAATAAATTAATCCTTGTCACTTTTATAGGACAATATACATTAGCCAAGTTTACTGCTCGGTAGGTTTAGTGTTAACACTATAACTACCGAACAATAAATTCAACGATATAAATTTTTATTGTAACATGTTGTTCATTAAAGAAGTACATTCGAAAATGACTAGTTCGGTAGTTCTAGTGTTAATTATGAACTGTCTTCTTTATCGATTCTGTACTTTTTTATTTATTTATATATATATATATACATATAACATTTTGTAAATATACAAAAGTGCTAGATGTAAATATTTTACTGCAATATTCCACGTAAAGATTTCGTTTACGGACCGATGCAAAACCGAGTCAATCTATTCTTTTAGTCACTGTTAAACGAGGAGACGTTAATTATTAAAAAAATTTCTTAAGTTACTTCTAACTATGATATATGTAATTATAATATTTATCATTTTGTTATTCTTCTATATTCCTAGCAATAAATAATGACTTATACAAAACTTGTAGTTATTACTTCAGTTATGCTCCTTACTGTATATATATATATTTTTTATTTTATTGTATATACATTTGCTGTATATGCACACGCTATACACATACATGCGTGTAAAAAATTAGTATATATATATATATATAACACACATACATTTATATATATGTATATACATTTTATATATTTTATGTATATATATTGTATGTACATAATATACATTATGTATATATATTGTATGTACATAATATACATTATATACATGATGTATATATATGTACACCTATATTTTATATATACACTTTATATATATGTATATACATTTTATATATATATATATATATATATATATAAATGTATGTGTGTTATATATAAAAAATAAAAAGCTACAGAAACGGTTAAGTAGACAGTTTATAATTAACATGGGCCTGCTTTAGGGCAACCGCCATAACCCAGAAACGTATCTTGTTATGACCTAGATATGAGGCGATGCTTGAAATCATTCAGTGATTGTGCAATGCTGTTGGTTACCTCACATCCCCGCTCATACCACCAACAGGCCAGCGACGAGTTATTTATCGGTAAGAACTAACTTCTCGTGAAAAGATTCTCAACAACGGTTGAAAATCGTTATTTTTTATCGCTCGATAACGATGCTTTACAGCTACCGATCGTCGATCCGTAGGCAACGAAATCGTTGTATACATAGAATTTCGAGGACTGTCATAGAGCCTAGGAGCAAGGCAGAGAGAGAGAGAGAGAGAGAGAGAGAGAGAGAGAGAAAGAGAGAGAGAAAAATCGTTGATCGATGGATCTACTAAAACGGTAACATCTCCACTGCCACTGCCTCCTACGTCTATGACGTCTGCCACGGTGAGATTCATTAAACATAATGTTGTACTATGTTTCTTAGCCCTCGAATGGTCTGGCGCAGTCTCGAAGAACGTTTTCAGATGCTACAGCCTCTTTATACACAATAAGGAACTTTTTACTTTGTCTTTTAGATTTTATAATAATCGTTTTGTCGCATTCTTGCTTCAACAAATGATAAATACAATGATAAACACGATGCTTCGATCGTACTCTCAGCTGCACGCCATTTTGTTTTTATTCCAACTTATTTCATTCGACTATTATGATAGTTGAACTTAAATTTAAGCTGGTTTTTTTTTTTTTTTATTAAAATCGTGTAATTTGATCGAAGATCGTATTGTGTCTTTAAGAGAATTTTATGGAATTTTCAATGACAATGTTAGATTTGCAGCTTAAAGAATTGGTTAATCCGTTCAGCGTTGTTAATCTAATTTGTTTAAAAGTATTACGCTCGCAAGCATCCTTTTAATAGGAATGATAAAAAACATTCTGCTGCTTTATAAACTCGTGTAATTAAGAATTAAAAATTACGCAAGCGGCTATTAAAGCGCAGTTTGTGAAAGTAGAATTTTATACGATTGGCTGTGAACGTGGCAAGGGTTTGACCAACTCGACTGCTCAAAAGATGTTGTTTGCACCACAAAATGGCGGCGCTACGGAAACGGAAATTTTAAGTGGTTATCGTCTTGTAGACCAAAACTAACGTGAAAACACTTTTTACAATTGCAATTTGAAATTTACATCTGCAATTAATATTTTACTTATCGGTCGTTACTCGATAGTCCTTATCGCGAAGTTAAACTTTATGCAAGAGAGACTCATCTCCGTCGTTTAGGCGAATCGAATAAAAAGATGCGAATGTGCGGCTGCAACCGCCGCCATTTTTTAAAGTAACAGCAAACAAGATATAGTCTTGCGTTCTCGAAAAATTTCTATAATAAAATCTCGATAGAACAATTTCGATCGTTTTTTCTTCTCGTTTGTTAAATAAATCAACGAAACACCATTTAAAAAATCCGTTTTCCCTTTCTCAATCTGAATTCGAAATTCTCGCTACTTCGCGGGATTTAAAACGTCTTTTTAGATACCTTCGAAAATATATTTCCAGCAATTCAGAAATAAGACAGTAATTTCTCATAAACATCGTCGATCATATATAGTCGCAAGAATAGTCCGAAGGTTGAATGATCATTAAGACTTTTTACGCATGTCCGACAATTCGATAAGAAAGTTTCTTGAACAAACTTAGTCGCTAATTGTACGACAACAAGTAGCAGCAGGATTAACTGCCGAACATTCTTTAATTCGATAACAAAATCAGGTTAATCTTTTCATCGATCGATGCATCTTTGCATTGTTTAGAAAAGAATGTCTCACAGGTCCTTAGCTATTTGCATTACAACGTCGAATTAATCTACTACATATATATTTAAATTAATACCCTTTTAATTAATAAATTTGTACTGTTGTCGTAAATGCACAGGGTGTCGCGTAAACTTTGCAGAAACCCAAAATGGAAGATTCCCGAGACTCCGAGCGCCATTTTGCTCTGTCAATTCGCGCTTTAACACTTCGCACTCGAGTTATCAACGAAAAGCATGGCCAATCGCAGCAATGCCGCGTTCAACAGGATCTGCCTCCTCATTGATGAACCGATCCCTGATTGGTCCACGTTTTCCGTTAATAACTCGAAAGCAAAGCGTTTCGGCGCGAATCGGCAAAGGGAAAAGATGTCTCTTAGAACCATCTCAGGAGTTTCCAATTTTTAAATTTCCTTGAAATTTTACTGGACGCTCTGTATGGTCGTTAAACAATAAGCAAGCTTCCTTCTCTTCAGAGATTCGAGACTTTTGGGTGTAAGTCATGCGACAGCGATCATTATGAGCGTCTTCCGACCCCCTAACGAAGCGTTAGGGAAATAATTCTACAATTACACTGGCTTACACCCGGAAGCCTCGACAACAGTAAAAATCGCATAATTTCCTTCTTTGATTAACACGTTCCGTGCCAGACCGTTTTCTAAAGACTTTCCATTCCGTACTTTTACGATTAAATAAGTAATAAAATCTCAACAGGGAACATATTCAGATGCGAAAAATGGGAGCTTATAGTTCTTTGAAAAATATTTCACACGTGTTTACTTTTTATCGGCAATTATCCACTTTGAAGGGGTGAAAACAGCCCTCAAAGTTGGGGGCGCAAAACCATATTGTTTTTAGATATCTCGGAAACTAGAGGTCGAAAAAATTGGAATTTTTCTTTTAAACTCTGTGTGTTTTCAATGCAGCCGCGCAAGAAAATTTTAACAAAATTTAACCCTTTCGCTACGGGCGTCTTCTCCGGCGCGGCACTCTCTCTGTACGAACCGCTGTGCCAAAAATGTGCACGGTCCTCGACAATGATCGTCAACGGCCACGTTTATTGAAAATATGAAACTTCCCTTTAACCCTTTCGATACGAGCGCTCTGTCCATCGTGACAGTCTCGTTGTACGGGGCAAAATGCTCCGAAAATGCACACGTAGCGCGTGGTCGTTCCTCTTTTGGGTTAAAAGTAAATAAATAATAAATTTAGTCACTCCCATAAGTTTCATTAAAATTGGATTTTCGCATCAGGAATATGTTCCCTTGTAAGTCATATATTTCTTGCTTCGAGATATTTAATGAATTGCATTAAAATAAATTAGTAAGTATTTCTATATTATGCAACATTTTAATTTAGAATTTTATTAGTCTTGATTAATGGAAACTCATGAATATGCAATTTTATGTGAATTTCATATGAAAATGTTGTTTTTAAAGTTTCAATTGACTTAGACCATTTTCAAAATTAACTGAATGTCCTATAAATGACTTAAAGCAAAAAACAAATCGGATTTTCGCATCTGAATATGTTCCCTTGTAAGTCATATATTTCTTGCTTCGAGATATTTAATGAATTGCATTAAAATAAATTAATAAGTATTTCTATATTATGCAACATTTTAATGTAGAATTTTATTAGTCTTGATTAATGGAAACTCATGAATATGCAATTTTATGTGAATTTCATATGAAAATGTTGTTTTTAAAGTTT
>CM052094.1:5898040-5926051 GCA_028453745.1 Agapostemon virescens
AGCAGAAAAAGCGTTTAAACAGCGTGTCGCGAAATTTGATTATTCGACGAAAGGGAATTAATCGAGTGGTCTCGCTATTAGAAATCGAAAGTAGTTCATTCGATTTTTAACCAGTCAAAAAGTAGTTTCATCTAGACTATTTTATAGTTGTACTGTACATCTGTATTGAAATTAAAGCGAACCAAACACGGTAATTCACGATTTGAATGTATGAGAATTAGACAATTATTGTATAAAATTTTATTATTACTTCATTATATAAAATCTATTATATACAATTTTAACTAGTCAAACAATAATTTCATCTAGACTGTTTAACCCTTTGCACTAGAAGCTTTATTAACCCGAAAACCAAGGCGTTTCTTCAGACCTAGGTAATTTTCATTTTATATGATTTATCTCATTTTATGCATATGGGATTTTGTAATATTACCCGTCCTTACAATGACTATATTTTTACAAATTTCTTAGACACAGGCATAACGATGTAGAAATTGTTTTAAATAATTCTGTGGCAACTTTCCGTAGTGCCTCTGAGTCACCACTCGAGTGCTAAAGGTTAATAGCTGTATTCTACAACTATATCGAAATTAAAGCGGGCGAACCACGATAATTCACGATTTGAATGTACGATAACTAGATAATTATTATATAAAATTTTGACCAGTCAAAAAATAATTTCATCTTCAGAACCGTATCGAAATAAAAGTGAACGAAACACGATAAATCACGACTCAAGTACGTGAAAATAAGATAATTATTGTATAAAATTTGCTAGCAGAGTGAAGAAAAATAAAGTATCGAGTTGATCCGTGCAATACGCAAGATTGCAGTGAGATTTCCGAATGATTAATGATCATAGATGTTCCGCAAATACGTAGACATCGAGACGAGTGAAAGACGAGAGTTTAGCATGGGAAAAGGAAAAAAAAAGTGATTTGCAAATTTTCAGCGGGGAAGAACCGAAGCAGCCCATTATAAGACCCGTGTTCCACTTAAACGGTCGAACTTTTCTACGCTGACGAAGTGTGTTTTTACATTTCTGAATAGCGTGCAAGTAAGAAACTGTTTCCTTTCGTAAACACTCGCAAGCACTCTGGAAACTTTCCGCGTTAAGCAATCCCTGCGCCGGTGTAGGAACGCCGTGGAAAACGGCGTGCAAAGGCGGCAATTGCGACAGAGCCTGTTTCGAGATTCGCTTAATCGTCGGGCCTTGAGGGCCTAGACCCAGTTACTCGAATTGCATTAGACGCTTCTCGTCCCCCTAGCAATGAGGCCCCCTTTCCCGCGACACCGCGCTTTTCGGCGACGCTCTCGGCCGGTCGCATTTCATTAAACTTTTGCCCACGACTTTCCCGTTAAATCGAACCGTATGAAAGCGAATAAGAATCCGCGTAAAAACCACTCGGATCTCGAGTGAAACTTGCTAAAGAATCCGTCGTGACAAAATCTACAAAGTTAGCTTTCAAAAGTACAGTTAATTACGGGGGAACGAGGGAAAAGGCACCGGCGACTGACCTCGTTTCCATGATTGATCATTTTTTTACAGGAAAACATGAAAACTGCGATTGTTAGACGTAATAGTATTTCGAGAAAAAAAGAAACCGTGGCCAGTATGGCTGTAACTCCGAAACACTTTTACTCGAATTTAATTATTTAACTCAACAACGAATAATTCGTGTTCATCGATTATGGTTTTACAGCTTTGTATTGCAATTTTTTTAACGCTGTCTCATTCATACTAAAAAGTTTCTAATAAATTTTTCATTACTTGATTTGTTATACTTGGTGGTCCGCCAAGTTCCGAGAATATAATAATAATAGTAATTAATATATATAATAATAATTATAATAGCTCCATTGTATACAGTTTATTTCGTTTCCTGCATACGAAATTAATTATTATTACTCGTACTTGCAATCCGAAAATTTTTAACGATTCTTAACTGCAAACGTAACGATGTAAAAGTTGCTTAAATAATATTCTGACAATTTTTAGTGGTGCCTTAGATCCGCCATGCAAGTGTTAAGGGTTAATTTGAAATTTATTAATTACAACACGAGCCAATCAAAGCGCGGCTAGAGCGTTTGCCGTTGGCTGATTCGAAATATTAATATAAATTAATATAACGAAATATTTGGCTTTTCCAAATACCCTTTAATTTTACCCAAAATACCCAAAATTTAACCCTTTGAGGCACGGTGGTATTAAAAGTATCCCACCTTTTTAATACGTGAATATAGTGGTGTATTTTGTGACCTTGAAATTATGCCATTGCTAAGTGCAATTTTATATTCCAAAATTCCATACCTCAAAGAGTTAACCTATTTCGAAACATCCTGTTTTGTATTTAATAAATTGAGCAGGAAAGACTTTAAATTAAAGTCATAAAGATATGTTTTTGTTAAACAGGTGAATATAATTATTGCTGAATTATTTAATTATATGTTCAAGTACTAAATAACTTATGGTCAATCGCCAGTTTTCAAGGATGATCTACATCTGACACAATTATTACATTTTCCTAAAACAACTGAAATTTAAATAACCAAATTATTTCAAAAAAAGTTTGCATTGTTACGTACTGTAAGAAGGTCGAACGGCATTTCCAATTGGTCAACCATTTAGTATTTTCACAGAATTAATACTCTGATAAGAAAAATGACTCCCACGAAAATACTCGATACACGGGAATTTCTTGCATCGATAAGTATTCACGATCAGAGAAATTAAGCTGTGCTACGTTCACGTTGTTTGAACAAATGTAATATTTCGGGGTCCGCTTGCACAGCTGCAATCTTTATTTAAAAGCACCGCGCGTTTTGTCGTTTGCAAAGTTTGCCCGTCCCTCGCCGGTTTTCAAAATATTCAACCGAACGTGTTTCCCAAGCTCCCAACTTCGGAGCACTGTTTTCCTGCTTTCGATAGACGCGTTACTCAACGTTCTAGATCGAAACGGACAGTTTAACCAACCACACGAAAAAAAAAAAAAAAAGAAAAAGAAGGAAGAAATAATTTATAGAATCCGGAGGAAAATGTGCACGTTTGAAACTAGTTCGAGATATTGCGAAAAAGAGATTATTTTTCCCTGAAATATGGTAACGCAAGACGTAAATGAACCTACTTTCTACCAATATTGCACGAAAAATCGCTGATTCGCGCATGCGCCCCCTTGTTGGTACTTCATTAACGAACAAAACTGCCGTCGCGGCGCGTTTTCTCCTTATTAATATATTTACGATGGTAATCTCGATGTGCCAATACTTTCGTCCAGCGAACGCGTATCGCGAATTCCTTTATTGCGTATGTAAGAACGGTTTGCTTAATCGGTTTCGTGTTCGAATGTGTCCGCGAACCATGCCGCACGGCGCGGTCGTAACGATATTAAAATTGACAATGGAACGCGTGCCGGCCGCGTGTTCGATCAACGTTGCAGAATAGAGAGAGGGAGAGAAAGAGGGAAAGAGGGAGGGAGAGAGAGAGAGGAAAGCATACTCGTTAGATCGCGTCAAAAAGCATTAGAAGAACGTTGAAAGAATTCGCGAAGGAAGACAGTATCGGTTGATCGCTTCACGGTGTGTAATAAGGTTAAGTTCGTAGGAGCGTGATGCGAGAACGGTCGAGCGCGGACGGGATTGGCCGAGGTTTGCCGAGGATGGCCGAACGGCGCCGAACCCGCGCGGTCCTACGTACACGCGTTCGCGCGTAAACGACTTTTGACGTATCGGCCGGGTACGTGTACGCGTAAAGATATTGAATAAGAGATAACGAAAAGGTTGATAATAATGTAGTAACATTAAACGCACGGCCCGATATCGTGAGAGTTATTCCGGTCGCTCGTTAACACGCGGTGAAAGTATACAAGAATCTCGACACAATAGAATTTGAGACCCGCGAACAACACCCTCGAACCGCGCATTAAGATGCCTCGTAAACATGGCAGTGATTTTCGTGAATTTCTTTGTTCGACGTGTCTCTTTTCTGCCATGGTCATGTTTCACGTATCTCGATGCTCGCAATCGATATGCTTAAATTTTTATCGCTTCGGGTACTTGTCCCAGTTACCGAGCCATTAAACTAATTCTAATTAGTCGATTTGGTCTGCTCTACACTGATATCGATCTCCTAACCTCTTTCTTTTGTAAGAATATTTATTCGACTTAAAAATATTTTACAAAGCAGAATTTTTATTGCAAACCAGTGTAACCTTTAAGAATACGCTTATATGCGTTTTCAATTAATGCTCCGGTTAGAATTATCGTTGTCTCTAAAATAAATATTTTTACAATTTCGTTCGTTGGAAAAGTAGAAATATGCAAACGTTAGAACATACCGTTTAAAAATAGGAATTTAATTAAAATTGCCGATAGTGTAATATGCATGTTTCGAATAATATTTAACGTACCGTGTGAATTGAAGGAAGTAACATTTATAAAATAAAAAGTAGACAGTTTATATATTTGTCAAGTCGATTTTGACTGTTCATTTAAATACGAAAACACATTAAATAGGAACAGGATCGCTAATATGGGCAAGCACCGAATGTTGGAACCCGCAAAACAGATAAAATTTGTTACCCCGTTTAATCTATGGTCAGAGTAGAGGCCATTTACATACCGGCGATATTTCGTCAGCGTGTACCCATTATGAACCTGTTGCTGCTGATAAAGTAGCAAAAGTGTACATGCCTAGACCGTGCTATACCAAAAAATGTTTCACGCTCCCGATTCAAGGTGTCGCGGATGTTTCCAACAGCGGGAACATGTGCACGCGTGTAGAGAAACGCGTGGCACACGATTATGTTGCATCACTGGATATCGAAGTCTGCGCACCAGCGCATACGCGTGCGCTTTCGTTCTTTCACCTTCTGCATAAAAAATCGCGACGACCGACACCCGCATGCATCGCTTTCACGTCCAAAAAAAAAAACAAGAAAGAAAACCGAAAAGAAAAATAGGCGCCCATATCGTCGACCGAATAAAATCTGCTTACGAAATTGTCACGAAATTCCGTCGTCTGGTCGCTGTT
Source organism: Agapostemon virescens (assembly GCA_028453745.1). Lineage (NCBI taxonomy): Eukaryota > Metazoa > Arthropoda > Insecta > Hymenoptera > Halictidae > Agapostemon > Agapostemon virescens. The sequence goes on from CM052094.1 coordinate 5,903,070, forward strand.
TACCATTTGTATCGTTCCGGACACGGTGCGCGTGTGTCTCGGAATCTCGCGATGCTTTCGGAATTAACGTGTGCGCGTGCGCGATTGCAGCGAAGCATGTACCGGTAACGCATGATAATACATAACCTCTATAAAACGATCGACTACGAATAGTATATATTCGGGGCAATTCTGTAATATAGGTCGAGATAATATGAAAATCATGTATCACACGCAATGGTTGTCGCAGCTTGGTTTTCAAAGTATTAACGATTAAAAGTTTCTACGATCATCTTCGCGAAGAACATAGACTGTCGTATGGCATAGATCTGTCACGAGCGTCTTTAACTCTTAAATTTATGTTTCAGCACCAAACTACCGTGGGCCAATTAACCGAGTTTCTACTTTGCAATCAGTGAAATTGGAAATGTTTATTTATGAAAAGCAATGTGACAAATTTCCTTCGCCAATGTTGCAAATTTTATAGTGACAACATATGACATTTTCAATTCTGCGAAGAAATAAAAATGAATACTGATCTTTTGTTACTACAATAATGCAGTTACTCGTTCGCATTATTAAAGATACGCAATATACACTTGACGTCGCTAATATGACAACATTCGTCCTCAAAGGGTTAAAAGTTGTCGCTCGATTAACAGCACAGCACAGAAATGTTAACGAATTCGTTTTCCTCCAAAAAAAGCGACAAGGAAAAATGGAAGTAAATGATAGTACAAACAGAGAAAATTGCATATAATAGTGTAAACGTCTTAACGCGTGTCCGATGTTGTTCCTATTACATGCTGCTAACCCCTTGGCAAATTACGACGAGCAGACTCGTATCAAAGAGTTTAAATACAGTTTAACAAATATAAATATTGTGCTTTTCTTTTTAGACGAAATCAAATGTTGTTCGTTTGTAATCAATATTTAAGCACTGAAATAGATATAGTAGTCTAAAAAATATTAATTGTCTTTTCTCTTCTGTAACAGTTTTAGCAATGAAAATGTTCTAATAACTTTAATTACAAAGTAAATGATATGGAGTTAAACGAGCGACAGCATTGGTGCTTGCAGATTCCGTGCTAAGAAATTAAAACTGGCTGCCCGGTTATCGACGCAAAGGTAGAATTGTTAACAAAATTGTAACTATCCAATCGTTCCTCAACGCGTTAGCCGACGACACTTTGAAGACCAAACCACTAAAAACTTTCTCATTTTAATTCACAGAACGATTCTCCCGAATATGTACTACGCGGACGGCGAAACGGTACGCGTAAGATAAGAAAGATGAAAACTCACCCTCAAGCTTCATGCCGACTTCGAGGCACTTCTGAAAACGGCAGTAGGGACACCGTTTCCGTTGCGTCTTGTCGATGTGGCAGGATCTCTCGGCGACGCACGTATAGACCTTCTTGTTCTGGACGGTGCGTTTGAAGAAACCCTTGCAGGATTCGCAGGTGAGTAGCCCGTAGTGGTAACCGGAGACCTTGTCGCCGCATACAGGACACAGCTCCTCGATCACGATGTCCTTGGTGTCGGGGAAGTCGGACGGACACGGTATCGAGCCGGTCACGACGCCAACCCCGACCTGGCCCAATCCAGGATGACAGAGGGTACCAGTTGGTAAAGAGTAGGTGGTAGTTGGAATGGCGACATTGCCGCTTACCGTAGCGGATCCGCCGCCTCCTGTGCCTCCGCCGGTACCGCCGCCGCCAGCGGCGGGGTTTCCAGCGGTGGGCCCACTGCCGCCAGCGGCACCCGCACCACCGCTACCCGCTCCGCCACTGGCGGGTCCTCCGTTATAACCGCTGCCGCTATTCTCGAGGGCCGTCGACGTACCGCAGCCACCCCCAGCGCCGTTAGCCGCGCCGTTGTTGCCGCCATTACCTCCGGCCCCGCTTCCGGCCCCTGTTGGCGAGAATAGACACGTGTACACCTTCTTGTTGCCGCAAGATCCGATCTCGAGTGCCGAAGATGCGGCGCAGCCACCGGTCCCGCCGTTGTTACCGTTTCCACCGCCTCCTCCTCCGCCGCCGCCGCCTCCGCCACCGCCACCGCCGCCTCCTCCTCCGCCTCCCCCGCCGCCCGTCGGCGAAAACAGACACGTGTATACTTTCTTGCTGCTGCACGGCGAGCTGTTGCGTTTGAAGAAACCCTTGCAAGACTCGCACGTGAGCAGACCGTACTGATAACCAGACATTTTGTCGCCGCACATGGGGCACCGTTCCTCCAGAGCGGTCGAGTCGAAGAACGCCGCGTCGAAACTCGAGATACCGGTCTGCGAGTGGGCCTGATTGTGCACCGACAACTGTTGCTGCTGTTGCTGTTGTTGTTGCTGCTGCTGTTGGGACTGCGATTGGTGACACATGGCGGCGGGCGGACTCTGGGCGCAATTGCCATATGGCGAGGAACCGTAATGCGATTGTTGTTGTTGCTGTTGCTGGGACTGTTGTTGACCGGCACCGGCCGCACCTTGGGGACTACCCTGCGGGCTTAGATGGAACGGCGACATATTCAGGGATATCAGGCCCGAATGCTGCTCCATCTCCAATAACATATCACCCTTGCGCAAGCACTGCACGGAGTAACGTGCTCGTGGCGTATCGGTTCATATATGTGGCCTGTGTATACTCGTAGTACAGATGACTCGGCCACGGTCGGGAACGGTTTTAGTTTTTTTTTTTTGTTTTTTTGTTTGTTTTTCTCTTTTTTTTCCCCCTTCTCGTTTTTGCAAATGCGGTATTCTGTATGTGTGTTTTATATGTGTGTAGGGGAACGAAGGGGGTGAGAGAGTGTATATTCGTGTGTGCGGACGTGTGTGTACGTGCGTGCAATAGCAGCCGACGGTTATAGATTCACTTTAGTTTTCAAGCGTAAAACGGTGCACACCAACTCGTGCAAAGTTGTGGTACTTCGATGCTAGAGTACCACCGGTAACTTATGATAATATAATGACGACGACAACGACGGCGACGTTGACGTTGACGTTGACGTTGATGATGACGACGACGAGGCCGACGACGAGGCCGACGACGACGACGACGACGACGACGAAAACGACGACGACGACGACGACGACGACGACGACGATGACAACAACGTTGACAACATACACGAAAGCGAGCGCATAAACACACTTGGTTCTCCCTTGGCACGTATAATATCGATCACCAGTCACGCTTTTCCGTGGCACACGTCAAAGAACGAACCCATCGCGCACCACTCGCTTCATCATGACCGTGCGACTACGTCCGAATCATCGTAAAACGTGATCGTCGTGTTCCCATAAAAATATTAAAAACGAAAAGATGGCTGTCACTGTCGCATGCCCCGAGAGGACGCGTCTCCGTATGCTCGCGTAACAACAAACCACCACGTCGTCGTCCCTCGTTTTCCTATCTCGCCGCGGCGGACACACTGATAATCCAGCGTTAGATTCGTGGACACGGAACCAAACGATCGGCACAAACACGAGGACCGAAAAACCGGCTGTCCACGCCACCGGGGTACCCGCCTCGAGTGGTTCACCAGACAGAAAAAACAATCGGCCCGGTCGTTTCCTCGAACACGCGAACCGGCGGTCGCTTTACGGGGCGATCGCGCATGCGCCGACGCGAAAACAAAGTTTAATCCACGGCGTTGTCACAGAACCAGTAACACCGCAGACCCGCGAGGTAAATAGGGCGGCGAGTAGAGGTAGGCGCGCACACACACTGCAATAATCCAAAAGTATAATACTCCGTTGAGAAGGAGGGTGCGCGTAACGGTGTCCGACCGGAGTAACCGAGAGTAATCGAGCAACACGGACCGAACGGATAGATCGAGGCGGAAGGGGAGAGTGAGAGTGATGAAAAAAAAATAATAAAGAGAGAAAGAGAAAAAGAGAGGGAGAGAGCGAGGAAAAAAGAGAATCCTCCAATTCCTCGGACAGACGACTTGACAGCTCGGCTATCTGCGTACGACTAGTTGTCTTCTCGCCTCGTTGCTTTCCCGAAGGGCCCGCCCCCTCCCCGCAGCCGCCCTACCGTCGACACATGGAGGTAGGTAGAGTCGGGAGACCGTCTCGTGAGACACACGTCACGTATATCACAGCCAGCTAACCAACAGCACCGACGACGAACCACGGCCGAAGAACGAAGAAGACGACCGATCCACGGCGTCCTGACTTGTCGTTATTATTTCGTCTAGTTGCGTCGGTTCTCGCCGTAGAAAAACACGCGTCACCGTTGGAGAGAGTGATGAAGACAGAGAGAGAAAGGGAGAGAGAGAGAGAGAGGAAGATATGAACACCACGCGCGAACACGAAAGAGACACAACACTGTGCTCCGCGCTCACGATCGTAAACGAAACACGCTCGGTTTCGGGCCGGCACAGGAGAGACGGATACGCGCTTCAACCGTGACACCGTCGGGAGTAAAATAAAATTGGCAGAACCGGGAGAACGGCGAGAGGCGCGCACCGTTGGGCTCCCTTCGCGTTTCGGTGGGTATAGAGGAGAGGAGAGAACGAGCGCGCGCGTGTCCCTTTACCGACGGGCACGGGTCGAGTGCGAGACCGCGGGAGCGAGAGAGAGAAGCACGGCCGTATAACCAACACAGCGCACGGCATAAGTGAAAGTGATTCAGCAGCGCATGCCACCGCGCGCGGCCAGGTGCCCGACGGAGTAGTGGAGGTGCCTCGGAGGGCCCCGTCTGGTGGGGGGGCGACACGCGGTTCGGGAGGAGAGGGAGACCTAGGTGAGGAGGAGGGCGGGGGAGGTCCGGAGGTATTGCCGCGGTCGAAGGGATTCAGGGAGGAGGGGAGAAGGAGGTTGCACGCCGGATGGAGGGGATGACCTACTTACGGAACCAGGTCTATGTCGGCCGGAGAAGTATTGTCCCCGTACGCTCCCGCGCCGGTCTGCCGCCGTTACCGCCGCCGTTTTGTCGACCGTATTTGTCGTCGGTGCTGCCGGCGAATACCCCGACGCACGTGTGCACAACGAGAGCCCGCACGGGATACGATTTGAATCGATACGAAACCGCGCCGGTCCCCCCCGTCGATCGATTTTCCCCCGAACACACGTTTCTCGTTTTGCGCGAAACTACCGATTAATTAAGAAAAAAAAAAATTTGGTGCAACCGCGACCGACCGCGTTCGTGCGACGAAGTCAGCCTTAATAACCGGAGGGGAGCTACTCCTCTCTTCGATCGAAACGAATTACTTTTCTATGCAAGGATACCCGGAGACGCTCCCAAGTATAACGCGATGCGACGCGTATTTACATTGCACGTGTACGTACACACGATTCTTCGTTTTTTTCGCCCGCGAGGCGGATAACGCGAGAAAGATCGGATAGACTGTATAGAGTCCCGCGAACAACTCTTGCTTTCAAAGAGCACAGGGGAGCCAAACAGAGAGTCGCGGTAAGCGGGCACAGGGCAGGCGCACAGGCCACATACAGGCTGTGGCTGGGTCAACAGTAACGCCGTTGGCACTCCCCGACAGTGCCAGTGCTTCTCTGTGTGTACGTCGCAGTAGATGTACGACGCGAGAAGGTGGGGAGACCCACTGACCCAGTTCGCTGAGAACATGACGCAGCCGCGACTCACTCCCTCTCATTATGTCTTTCTCTCTCTTTCTCCCTCCTTCTCTCTCTTTCTCGCTCTTTCTCTCCGTTGCTCCGTCCCTCTCCCCCTTCGCCATCTGTAACCCTCTAGTATCCAGCTCGCGCATCCCACCCTCCCGTCTTGTCTTCCGTCTCTGTTCCGCGCGAGTCGGTGCCTCTCCTTACTTTTCTACATGCTTCGCCACCCTAAACTCGCGCGGATGTCTTTTTTCTTCTTTCTCCTCCTTTCATCTTCTGCCCGTTCTCCATCTCTCTTTCTGCCATGTCGTCTTTGCGCTCTCTTACTCTCTCTCTCTCTCCATCTCTCTTTCTCTCTCTCTCTCTCTCTCTCCCCCTCTCTCTCTTGCTCCATCTTTTCCTCTCTTTCTTCGTCGACGGAGCGTGGATATTTTCTTTCTCTGACACTACCTCTCCCGAATGCCCCCTCCCTCCCCCCTCGGCCCCCCTCTGCCCTGCATCCTAGGCCCCCTCATTCCACCCCGCGCCTTGCTTATTCACTTCGAACGTAATTGTCGCGCTCTTTTCCGTCCAAGTAACCGTGCGCGCCTGCCGTAATAGCGTGTACACACGTTTACGTGCGGCGCGGCGTCCGTGCTCGGCGCACGAGTGTGTACATATACATATGTATATATATATATATATATATTGCGCCCGTGTGTGTATGCGTTCACGTGTGTGTGCGGGCGCGCGCGCGCGCGCGCGATACCGCACACATCGTGTTGTCAACGAATGCACGCGGGCAACTATTGCGAGCGTGTGTTGTCATCGTCATCGTCGTCGTTGTGTGCCGTATCCAGTGCACCAGGTTTAGAGGTTAGGTGCATCGCGGATGAACCGACAATGAATCCTCCAATTTTTCTCTTTTTTTTTTGTTACCTGTTCGATCGAACCCGATTGAATCGGGGTCTCGAGGATTTCGTGCTCGAATCACCGTCGAAACAGAAATCATCTTTTTCTCCGTTGGTTTGCTTTAAATCAACGGACTCGAATCGAACACGCGCGGCGAGTTTCGATTCGAGCACGATACCCGCTCGTTCCATAGACCTTACGTAACCACTTAAAAATATATTCGTACACTTAATTACACGAGAGAGAGAACAAAAAAAAAAGAAGAAGAAGAAGCAAAGAGTACAAGCAGCGTGTCACAGCCAGCGAGAAAGTGTTTGCAAAGAATTTGGAAGGTAGACAGAGTTGTTGCGTAGCTTCGGTATCGATTGTACTCCATGATGTCTGGGCATCGGGAGTACTTACTGGCTAGATAGCGGATTCTATGCGTCTTTGTCGTATTTCGTTATTTGTTATTGGAAAAGGAGTTTCGTTAACTTTTCGTCCGGCAAATAACGCTTATCGTTTTATGGGGCAAATACAAATTCTTCGATCGACGCGTTCGCATAGCAATCCACAGTTCATAAACAAAATCCACTATTCGTGTCGACAAACTAATAATGTACTTTTCTTGAAATATCCTTCGACCCTCTTTCTGTTCACAATTGTGTTCGACTAATTCGTAGCGATTATTGTTGGAATTTATTAAAGTCGGCTTTTCAACGAATTAAACAGTATAAATACGATCCGATCGATTTCAGACTCAATTTGTTCACCGACGTAGCGTTTTCAGCGAATCACGCGTTCTCCATTCCGTTCTATTTTATCGTTTGCTATTTTCGAGGTAACATTACAAGACACAGGAGTCGGACAAAAATGTTTCCACCTTTTTATTATATTTCAATGTCCTCGAGTATCTTTAACACTAGAACTACCGAGTAATAAATTCGACCGCCGTATATTACTTTGTAATAATAACAAAATTGCATCCATTCGGATCTCGTACAATTGTTATCCTAATGTCTGCTTCAATGAACGAATTTATTCGAAAGTTTCTGATGAAAATGTTTTTATAACTTCAATAATTGTAAACCAAACAAATCAGGAACCAGTAATTCTGACTGGTTCGGTAGTCCTAGTTGTTAACACGACCACCGTTTTAACTCTTTCAGGCACGGCGATATTAAAACCATCCCACGTGATATATATTTTTTCTGCATTCAAATTCTGCATTACTGTCGCTCATAAAATCCGCAATCTATTTACTACTAAAATTTTACTAAAAATTTTAATCAAAGAAACGTTACGAATTTCCATCCCAAACCGACAGGCCCGAATATTTGGTAATCTCTTCGAAAGGTTGCAGACAGTTTTTGAACGATGTCGGGTGCCATAACGGGTGTCAGTTGAGTTGATTTCGAACAGTGGATTGTTTATTGGTCGATATGTGTTCGATCGGTACTTGCACAGCCGAAAAAACGAGAGACACGAGAAGCGTTGCGATGGATCGTTAATTAAGAAGCCGGGGAGAGCAGAGAAGAGGCCTGTCCGATCGATTAGCCGTAACCCGGCTGGAAAAGCAATAGGTCGGGTAAAATCGGAAGCAACGGCCGCTTTCCCTTTAAAGCCCCTTTCTACTTTCGGTTCCTCCGACGTTTACGCAACAAGTGAGCCGAACCTATTTAACGATGACCCCTTAAACGCACGCCCGGCCACGTCACGAGTTACCGTGAAAAGAAGAACGCGGGTTTCGATCGTAGCCAGTCGCTTCCGGTGGTTTCACCCATTGTACCCGGGGCCGATTCGAACACACGCGGGTATGCACCCGACCCACCCGCCGCCTCCGCTCGCCCGCGCGCAAGCCGAAACGCGGGTGCCACGCGCACGCACACAGGAACACACACCGCACGTCGGTTTTTGTCCCATCGGGAGCAAATCGGAAACGACGTCTACCTGGTGGGCACGACCATGCCAACACACATGCGATTCTATTTCCATCGGGGCATTGAGAAAGAATAAAAGAGCCTGTGTGTTCCATTGCGTGCCCGGTTGAATCACGATCGCCGCGCGACCATCGAACGCCGACGCACGAAATCGCGTTTTTCCAGAATTTACCGAAATTATTAAACTGCAGGAAACCTTCCGCCTCCGTCCGTCTATCCGCCTGTCCGTTAACGGTAGGTTTATGCGAACGTGTCCGTTATGACGCGCCTAATTTTATTTATTTATTAGGTTTTATTATTTTGTTAGGATCGTGAAGATCACGGGGGCATTTTCGAGAAATGAGTCGCTTTGTTTCTTTGGGTATAGATTATTAATCTTTGGTGGTCCAATAGCGCTTCCGAGGCGAAACTAAATTAGTAATCTTTATGGTTGTATTACCATGCCAAAATTGAAAGAATATTTTTTCGTATAATTTATTTCCTTTCGTAGGTGTGAAATTAATTATTATTACTCGTACTTAGGACATTATAATTTTTTATTGATTTCTTAACTGCAAATGCAGCGATGGAAAAGTTATTTAAATAATAGTATAAAATGTTACAGTTAAAAGTGAATAGTAAGAAAGTTTATATTCGCGAAAGGAAATACAAGTTGTATAATTTAAAATATTTGTAAAAACGGTGGAAAATCTCTTGGTATGAACGACATGAAAGTGACTTGTCGAAATCGTAAGTTCTCGTTCAAAGTAATTCGGCCTTTCTCGTATAAATTAAAGGTTACACTATAATCACCTCCCGCGATAAGACCTGTGTAAACGTTTATATACACTGCATTTTACCACATTTGTCCAATGAAAAACTTACTACATATTACCTTCGCAAACTGTTCTAAAAGTTTGAAAACAAAAAATCGCTTTGCGGTCTCTTAAAAGAACTTCTTCCAAGATGGCGCTAGAAATTTGTACTTCGAAGACGTTGCAACATTAAGAGTATAAAGTTAAGAATATAAAAATTACGCTGTTCGAAATTTGCGAGAAACATTCCCAAGGTATTCCAAAAACTTGAATTCGTCGCAAAATAAGAATTGCCTGTATCGATAAAAGGACACGCTGCGTTTCTTCCCTCGACGATCTTAACAAGTTGAAAACAACGTATCCACGATCCCAAATTCTCCAGTAGTTCTATCACCGCGAGTTCACTAATTTTCGCGACAACGGGTAAAACTCACGATGATCAACAAACTTGAAAGAAGAAGCTACGAAAACAGCGTTCCGTCCGGTTCTCGTAAAATCGCGAAAAGAGGGATTAGCACGACGTATCCGGCGACCAGAAGAAACGGAACTAGCAACGTTTTATAGGTCAGTGTGTTAAGGTCCGGGATCTCGTCAGAAAAATGAAATTATCAAGCGAGGTTTTTATTTCTTCGAAATTATGTCTTCGCAACTGAGTGGCCGTCCGCCTCGGGAAGGGAAGAAATAGGTTACGATCGCAAGAACCGTGTGTCGGGCACGTTTTCGTGATTTTTCGTTCGTGCGCGACGCGACCGCGAGAGCCATAAAAGAGAGAAGCGGGAGAAGTCTGAGCGTAGGAACGAACGAACCAACGAACGAACGATCCAAACGAACGAACGAAAGGGAAAAGGGCCGTGCGGCGCGGCGAGCGGCCGAAAGGGCGGAAGAACCGACGAAAGAAAGTGAAAGCTGTGACCCAGAAACTCTGGAAATGTAAATGGCGCGCGCACCGACACGTTCGGGAATTATAAATCATTATACACCGAGGGTTCTACAGTTTCGACACCCGATAAACCCCACGATTTCGTTAGAACCGGAGTCGAACGACTCGTCGGTCGCCTCGAAAGGGAAAAAATTACGACCAAATATACCCACGCGTTCTCGAGAGTCTCGATGGAATTGTCGCCGGACGTGCTCCGCACGTATCCGATGACCTGCATTACATTTTATATGCGTTTTCTCTCGCTCGTCGCTCGACGACGGGCCATTTTCAATTTTCCGTTGTTCGTCGAAAAAAAAAAACGGATCCGAAATAGGACGCAACGCGGAGAAATCCTTTTTACTCGGTCCAGAAGGGAATCGCGCGATTATTATCGGCATTACGCTATTTCTGGGTCAATTAGCATCACGTTGATCCTTTAAACGGTCGTAGGCGAGCAGCCAGTGTCGCGGACACACGCGGAATTGCGGCTATCGGAAGTAATTTACCTCTTGATAGAGACCAGGCTTCGCGAGGAGCTCTGTTTACCAGCGTTTCCGTCTTTCCGTGTCTCCGAGATGCGGAAATGACGGCGATTAGGCTTGGCGCGTCGTACAAACGAAATCGCGGAATTTACATTGCGCCTTTGCGTTGTTTAATTGCACTTTTGGGGACTTCGACGCGCGACTCGAATCGAACGGATTTCTCAACGAGCAACGAAGACGTAAAACGATATTTGCCGGTAAACGTTCGTAACAACATTCAGTAGGCAATATCCAACCATTTGCGCTCGAAGCTGTTTCAAGACATTCCTTTTGACCTAGGAAATGTCCATTTTACCTGATCTACTTTATTTTCTAGATATCGATTCATTTATTATCATTCATTCTTTGCTGATTAGGCAAAAATTGAACCGTTCGAGTCTTTAAGAAGCAATCCACACATTGGGACTAGCATTTCAGGGAAATCCAGGAGGCTTCGTTTTATCAACCCCATTTTTCCCATTTTCGCGATCTGGACCTTCCAAATTTCAAAGTCGCGCCACGGCTGCAATTCGATTCCGATCGAGCTAAAATTTGGCATACACTCTGCCTACCCATCTAGAAACGTGTAACCAAAATTACATAAGAATCGGAGACCTAAAGATTTTTCGTGATTTTAAGAAGGGGTATACCTTCAATATTTAGCGATTTTGTGGCAATATTTGGCAAATCTTTGAAGTCGTGCCCCGGCCAAACTATTAGAGCTATCGACATGAATCAAACGCGAAAATCTTCCTCAAACCTTCCTCTTTAAGAAGAGCCCCCACAATTTAGGTTAGCATTTCAGGGAAATCCAGGGAGCTTCGTTTTATCAACCCCATTTTTTCCATTTTCGCCATTGAACGCCCCGAAAGTTCAAAGTCGCGCTGCGGCCGGAATTCGATTCCGATCGAGCTGAAATTTGCTATACCCTCTGCCTACTCGTGAACGATCATTGAACGAATCATTGAACTTACTCGTTCAACGATTAAAGTTTTATTGCAATTAAATTACAGCAGTTGAATTATTTATCATTATACAATAATGATGTGGCAATTTTTAGTGGTGCCTCTGAGTCACCATTCGAGTGCAAAGGGTTAAAATCATCTAATGACGAAAGAATTTTAGAACTCCGTTATCTGCAACCTAACAGGAAGAAAGACATTTTTATTCCGTTTCTCGCAACGATGCCGGAATCCTTTGTTTTGCATAGAGATCGGCAAGCTGCAGATTTTTGTGGGCAATAAAAAAGATTGTGCGTTATTCGTAAGATACGCCAGCGACCTAAATGTGTATTTCTCGATTGGTTAACTGTAACACTAAGTTTACCATCGAAACGACGGATTACCGAGATCGTAAAGACGATCGTGTAATCGTTCAAGAAATCTATTTCTTCGAGTAAGCATTATAAAAGAAGTTGCTAAAATATTCATCATGTACGAACGCATAACTACATTCTTGTTATTCGTATCAAGTGACATGAAGCAGTATTCAGTGCTGCGCAAACATAATCTTAACGGGCCGAAACGGATGCAACAATTTTTATCGTATTCCCGTTCGATCCACTCGTTTTTCCCCTCGAATACAAAATGTTTCGCAGCGCAACGATCAGGATAGAACCGGACTTTGAGTCGCAAGAAACAAACACTTTTCATCGCGTAATTCATTTATTGGAAGCTATCGCGAGATATTTGTCGGATAAGGTTTCGCGCGGGACGAGTCCAACACATTACGAATTCACGGGAACAATGTGCAAAACCGTGCTCGACTGTTTGTCCCGCTGCGATAAAGTACACGGCCAATACTATCGATGAAACAAACGAAGCGTCTAATCAATAAAGCGTGCGGTTAATTAGCCCGCCACTTCCCGTTCGCGGGACGATAAACGAGCACGCGACCAAAATCCGCTGCACCGCGCGTCCAATAATCTAATAACGCGGAATCCTCATAAACTGAGACTTCGGATACGTTACGAGCAACAGTAACATTTAAACTCTATACTTAGCATCGTGAGCGTGCCTGTGTGCGCGCGCGTATGTGTGTGTGTATGTACGCGCGCCCGCGCGGATCAATTATGTCAGAGGCTCATAAATGTATTCAGGGTAGAAACGAAAGTAATCTTACTTTCATAGATCGAAGAGCATTGCGTTTGAAGATGGAATGTTAATATGTATATTAAGGTCGCTCTATCTCCCGTTAGAAAGAGAAAAGGAGAGGGTGTGTGTATATATATCTCTGTGTGCGACTATGAGAGATAGAGAGAGAGAGAGAGAGAGAGAGAGAGAGGGAGAGAGAGAGTGTATATCGACTTCTAGCGGCTGATTACTATCTCGGCATTAGCTATGCAGGTACGGTATCTATAACTCGTAATATTCGACGCAAAGAATATGAGCCTGGTGTGATCTCTCTCTCTCTCTCTGTCTCTGTCCTTCTTTTTCTCTCGCGCACCTCTCTCTCTCTCTCTTTCTCTGTTTTTCTTTTTCTCTCTCCTACTCTGAACAACGTGTCTCGGTGTGTGAAGTGTGCCAAGGACCGCCCCACTCCGCAATCCCATTTTCGAAACTAAAAGTAAAATCTAACTCATTGTGCTGTTATACAGGGAGGCCCGTTACCGTAACATATATATTTTGGTCGTGCCGTCACCGAGGAACTGTCGAATTCATTTAGGACGGCGCGAACGGAATACGAAACAACGGTCGGGGCCGGTCCTTCGTCGAGAAGCTTCCGAGTCTATCCGACGAGAGCGAGAGCGAGAGAGAGAGAGAGCGAGAGAGAGAGAGAGAGAGAGAGATAGAGAGAGAGGCAAGAGGATCGAGGGAACGGAGCAGAAGCGATCCATCGATCGCGTCAGCGTATCGATTTCGCGCGGATCCCTCGGACCAATTTTTCCGGAGTCGCGTGAAACGTTGAACGGTCTTCAGGGGATGATGGCGGGTCGGACGAGAAGGGTGGAGGAATGGGTGTCCGGTCGCACGTGGGTGCAAATAATGTATACTTTTTTTTTGTCAGCGTCCTCCGGATCTCCTTTTTCTTTGCGAAACGATTCCCCGGGCCGTTTTCGCCCGGCGAGAATTGCGCAAAACGTCTTCTCCGAGCGGCCGTCTCCGCCGGGTGAAAGAGAAAAATGAGAAATAGAAGAAACCGGGCGCGAACGAACGGACGAAGAAGAAGTGAAGGAGGAGGAGGAAAAAGAAAAAATAAAACAAATAAAAAAGAAGAAGAACAAGAGGAGGAACAGAAGAGCGACGGAGAGGGAGAATCCGAGAAAGAGAGAGGATTGTTTCATCCACGAAATGCGAACTGGCGTTTTGCAGGCCAGTTCGCACGTCCTTGACACACTTACCCACATGGGATATCGCGAGACCACGTGTAACTGTGTGTGCATTAACGTGCATGCGCGTGCACCTACACGCTCCCGTGCACACATACAGGCGGACGCGAGCCGCGGATACACGCTCGAGTCCTCCTCCCTCTGTTTCTGTGTGTGTACGTGTGGTAAATGCATACTTCCCCTACCCCCGCTCTCGATCGGCGTTGTGTGCGGGGTAACGTGTGTGGTGTACGTTACGACGCATAACACACAAACGAACGCGGACAGCACACGGGGACGCAGGAAGATGCGAAGTCGCGCGTGCGCGCGTTTCAGCGTGCGGATCTGTCGTTCTATGGCAAAAGGACGCGCGTAGACCAGTTTTCTCTTTGTAGAAGTGCAAGGATGTACCCCCTAGCGTGCGCGCATGTACATATATATATATGTATATATATCCATGTACGTGCATGCGCGTGTTTTCATCTGTGTGCGAGAAAACGGCCGCGTATACATATACCCCAGACGACCCTCTCGGTGCTCGTCGCGTCTCCCATTTTTATTACCTCGCAACTGGGACACACGATGGAATTCGAAATGGACCTTAAGCCGCGAACGCAACACGCCGCGAAATCCGGGCGCGAAAAACGCGGCGAGACCGTGTCCGCCCACTATCGGGGAACTTATCTGTCCGAGATAACGATATTGTCATCGTAGATTCGCACTTGCGACTCGTCGGAAGTTTCTTCTTCCCCTCCTATTCTTTCTTTTTACTTCTGTTTGCGCAACCGAATGCCAGAGCTACGTTTTTCTACCCTTGTGTTGGTTTTGGCCGCGATTCTTGGCGGTGGAGGGAACCTTTCGAAAAACTTATTAGGGACCGTGGCTAACCAATTTGCGATGACTCGGACGTTAAGCTCTGTTCGCATCGAAGCAACGTCCAGCTACTTTTTTCGCCTTACTTTTCTTTCGCCGGATCGAACTAGAGCCGACGAACGATTGTTCTTAACTTATTTTTCTGTTTTTAACTTCTTTGTTTGTTTCTGTTGAAGACATAATCGCAGAACATTGGAGACCCTTCTTCGAACTAAGAAGTTGCTAAAAGCGATTCGATCGACTTTTAGGTAACTGAAATGTAAGACTTACGTTTTACTACAATTTTTTCAGTTTTGATTCTTTCGTTTAAAGAATAAACTCGTTTCAGAACATCGGAGAGCATTTGCAAACCCTTCTGTCAATTTTTGGCCGCCATTCTTAGGGGAGGAGGAACGTTTTGAAAAACTTATTAGGGACCGTGGCTAACCAATTTGGGATGACTAAGGCTATGTAAGGCTATGTCCACACCGAAGCAACGTCGAGCAACATTTCTCTCTTCCTTTTCTTTCACTGGAGTAAACTAGAGGCGACAAACGATTGTTCTTAACTTATTTTTCTGTTTTTAATTTCTTTTGCTCATTTTGGTTGAAGAAATAATTGACACTGATGTGTCAATACTAAGATATTGCGGTTTTGGACCACCTTTGTAAGTTTAAATTAAATCAAGAAAGAAGGGCAATGTAAAATATACGTAATTTTGATCGAGAAGCAATTTTTCCATTACACCAGTCTATTTCGAGATGCTCGGAACACTTGCTATGGGATTTTGAGGTTTTGAAACAGTTTTATATTAACACTCCAATGGCTCCTCTGAGGGGACACTAAAAATTCCCTTACTATTATTTAAAACAGCTTTTCCATTGATCTATTTGTATTTAAGGAGTCAGTAAAAATTGAGATGTTGCACGTACGAGTAATAATAATAAACTTTATATGCACGAAAGGAAATGAACCATGGACAACGTAACTATTCTATGCAAAAATATGTCTCGATTTTCGAATTAAAATTGCTTGGAGTGCAAAGGGTTAAAATCAAGAAAGAAGGACAATGTAAAATATACCGAATTGAACAAGAGGCGACGGACAATTGTTCTTAACTTATTTTTCTGCTTTAACTTCTTGTTTATCTCGGTTGAAGCAGTAACTGGTTAGAAACCATCGCTGAGCATTCAAGACATTTCTCCAAACTAAAAAGTTGTTAAAATCATAAGACTTACGTTTTACTAGAATTTTTTCCTTTTTCTTTCGTTAAAAGAATAAACTAGTTTCGGAACATCCGAGAGCATTTTCAAACCCTTCCGTCAGTTTTGGCAGCGACCGTTGCTAGAGAGAGGACGTTTTGCAAGTTAAAACGGTAACTAGAAAGATTGTCTACCAAGTTTCATTTCCGAAAAGTAACCAGGAACACTTCTACCTACGTAGCTCGAACATAAACGTGATTTTCGACTAAAAATTCTCCTTTGTTTCTCTTTATTTAAAGAATGAACTACCTTGAAACGATTGTACAACATTTTTCACTCACGTGTTGATTTTGGCAACCATTCTGAGTTGTGGAAGAACGCGTCTAAGAAGTTTCTGACAACGCCGTTCGTCGCTAGAATTATTTTCGAAGATGAACGAATTGTCGAAAAGAAAAAGAAATCCGTTTTCCAGAATCTTTTCTACGCTCAATTTCGATCAAACTTTTTTCCCCAACGAATGCAATCAAGAATTTCGTTCGCGTGTCCGACTTGAACGCAGCTTGAACGCAATTATCTCCGATTCGTAGACTCCTATCGAAATAACTTGAATCAAGTTCGATTCGAACATTATCCTTGTACCAGTTTTGCCAACGATTTTCTTCTAGAAACGTTCTTAATTAGAATCGAGGATTCCACCCGTGCATCCGACGCCGTAAATCAAATTTTACGGTGTACGGGACTCCGGTGGTTGTTTTCTTTTCCCTCGAAACGCATCGAACAACGCAGCCGTTCTTCAACCCAGTGACACAGTCATTACCTCACTGCGGAAAATAAACAACTGCACGGTTCTACACGTTATTGCCGTAGAAGCGACAGATCTCCGGTGACCTAATGGCCTATCATCGAACAAAGACGCGCGCTCGGTAATCCTAGACGCTGCCACATATAATTCCTCGACGCGTTCCACGCTTAACCCTTTCACTGTCCAATAACATCAAGCATTTTCTACTCTAGATATAAAAAAAGAAATAAACCTTTTATCGTATAAACCTTTACGTTCTCCATGTTGCTAACCGACCCGCGGCGAATCTTTCGCCATCGCTTGGAATCATCGTTTATTTCGCCGTTCGCGTTAAACGATTTAAATTAAAAATCATCGACAAAGGAAAATTACATACAGTAACGCACGAAACTATTCGGACACTCTTGAAATCTAAATAACTTTTTTAAGATTGGACCAAACGTCTTGACTTTTCTTGAGCAATTAGTTGCATTGATTTAATAAATGATATACAAAATAAATTTTGTAAATATTGGAATTGATGTGAATTACATAACCAATAAAAAAGGAACTTTTTAAATATTTTTGATTTGAGCCACACACAAAAAATTTTAAAGACGCATCTAGTAGATCTATGATAGTTATACGCATGCAGAAAAATTCATTAAAATCGATCGACGTACACACGAGCTACGTGTCTTCGAAAATGGTGAAAATCGCAATTTTTCACGATTCTTGATCAGTCTCTGCTTAAACTACAGAAATTCTTACATCTTTCTACGCGTGCCATTTTTCCCCGCGTTAATCGATTTCGGTGAGATTTTCAGCATGTGTGTAACTAACACAGTTCTGAAAAACGCGTATTTTAAATTTTCATTACGAGTTGAAATAAAAATGTTTTAAAAAATGTCTTTTCTACTTTCCCACGTAATTTCTACCAATTAGAATTATTTCAAAATTATTTTTGCGTATCATTTAGTAAATCAATGCTGCTAGTTGCTCCAGAAAAGTCAAGTCGTTTGGTTCAATTTTGAAAAAGTTATTTAGGTTTGAAGAGTGTCCGAATACTTTCGTGCGCTACTGTATAACATAATTTCAATATAAAATTTCAATATAAAAATCCGATTTTGATGAAACTTATGGGAGCTTATAGTTCTTTGAAAACAGCCCTTGAAGTTCGGGTATTTTTGAGATATCTCAGAAAGCAGAGGTCGAAAAAATTGAATTTTTTTTTTAACCCTTTGCGGTCGTATTAAGTTTATACGTAACTATCAAGCTAGTCGGGCTTAATTTTTCGTTGTGTAACACAATAATATGTTTTAATTTTACAGGTCATAATTAATTAATTTAATTTTAATTTTACAGATCAAAGCAATTTCTAAAATCATTTATACAACTATTCTATGTTTCATCATTTTTTTTCTACTTCGCTATCTCTGGAAATTTCTAATTGCATCGCGAGTCGCTTCGCTGGGACTGTGTCACTATTAGAATCACTGGTATCAATATTTTCAAAACAACCGTTATTACTTTCCAGATCAAAGCCAGTGTTCAAAGAGTCAAAATAAAATTCGTTATTGTTGCTTTCAATTTCATGGCACGCTTCTTTCGATAACCTTTTTTTTTGTCATTTTAGAGTACTATTTTAAAAATATTTCAACAAGCGAAAAAATGCTTAATTTCACTTAAACACAATTTGTAAAATATTATTTCGAATTCTACGTATCTCCGAAGCTTGGCGACTTAACCCTTTGCACTCGAATGGTGACTCTGAAGCACCAGTAAAAGTTGTCATACCATATTCAAAACAGTTGTCGTATTATTAAATTCGTTTGTATTCTGTAAATTGTTGAAAATGCAATTGTTGTGTGAGGAAACACGTTTAATATCGGGCGCACAGTGTAAAATGGATTGCACGGAATAAAAATGGTCGAGATTGAAAGAAATCTCTTAATTTTAGAATTTAAATTGCGTAGAGTGGCACGACTGGAACGGAAAGAAAGCTTTTGGTGGCTGTGAGTAGACATACGACTCCAACGGGTTAAATTGTGTGTTTTTCAATGTTAAAATGTTAATGTAGTCGCGCAAGAAAATTTTAACAAAAGTTTTTCCGTTTAAACAACAAAGCTAAGTTTAATCAAAATCGGATTTTCGCATCTGAAGATGTCCCTTTGTCAGTGAATCTGTTTCAAACCTGCAAAAATTGAACAATTTCGCATTTCCTGCAATTACCAAAGCGTCGAATACTCATCCTCTTCCTAATATAAAAAAATATCTGAAAAATAGTGAAAACGTGTCTGCTCCTGGTTCGTTCTCCGAAACGTTCTCACCCGAGCAATATATTAGCCCGTCGAGCCCGAGGGGTTAGCCTAAATCATCCCTTCCGGGGAGGACACAGCCACCGAACGGACGTTGTCCATAATTTTTCGTTCCTGCGATGATTATATTGGCGTAATCTCGAGTCTGGCTAGAAGCGGGTATATCACGGAATTGCGCCTGAAATTACCCGAGACCCCGGCACCGTTCTCTACCTGAGCCACCCGGTGCCATCTTCCCCGACGTTAGGCGACAAGTTTATGTCCCCTTTTGAAGAGCGGCAGAGAGGCGTCGCTTTCACGGCTGGGGGTCGGACCATAAATTAAGGGAGGATGTAAATATTTGGAAACACTGTTCGGAATTATTGCGTGCAATTCGCAACGGGAGTTCCCGGTGACCCAGTGCCCCGATGACAATCGGGGTCGCAAGGGGTGTTTGCATTTTCTCTTTTACAACGACTCGGCGACGGGACGATGCCGGTAACGGAGAAGACGAATGCCGAAGAAACCGGAACCGACGGAGAAAGGAGTCGTAATGGAAGGAACCGTCTCCGGTCGTTTCGGCCTCCGTAAAAGTCCACCCCGAAGAGTCGTGACGGAGAAAGGAGGTCCGGAACCGGCAGTAAAGCCGAGTTTTCGAACCCGTGACGATTCACGCCCCCGAAAATTCGTTCGAGCTCGTCCGTGAAGAACGACGACACCCGGCGAAAAACGGCTACTGTAGAGAAAAAGGCTTCCGTCGGTCGATACCGTAGCCGACATTTATTTCGCCCCCGGTGCTTCCATCGAAATCGAACCGCACCGTGGAATTTCAAGGCTCCCAATAACAAGAAAAAGAAAAGGCGAACAACCTATGGCGTCGCGCTACCGATCAGAGACGTTACTTTGTTGCGAGCTGTACGAGTTAATGGTTCACGCCGATCAGCCATATCGTTACGATTCCGATTCGATCCTCCAGCGAACCGGTTTCTACCTTTTTGCGAGTACAGTGGGAACCTCGGTTATCCGAATCCCCCGTGTCCGAAGAATTTCGCCTCCTAACGAAGCTCCGGATGTAAATAATTTGAAATATATAATTTGAATAATTTTAAATAATCTATTTGCATTTAAGGAGTCGGTAAAAATTGATATGTTGCACGTACGAGTAATAATAATAAACTTTATATTCATGAAAGGAAATGAACCATGTGCAATGGAATTATTTTACGTCAAAGAATGTGTCGATTTTGGAATTAAAATTGCTTGGAGTGCTAAAGGTTAATTATCTTTGACCATTTCGAAGTATGTAGAATTCGAGTATTTTAATGTAAAGTAATGTAAAATGTTTTTAACAAATTATTTGGCTGGATGGTTGTGATTCTTTTAATTGGGGATGTTTGTGGATGTTGTATGGGTTTTTTTTAAGATTTTTATTGAAGAGCTGTTATTTGTTAAAGATTACAAGGGGAATGAAAGATTCAGTTGTACTATTTAAGGGTAGTGTATGCGCGTTTACAGACTAAGGATTAATAAATAATTTAGGCTAGCATTATAACCGAGGAAGTTTTGTAATATTCTTCTCTGGCAAGCTGGATTTCGTTAAAATCCTTGATGAAGGAGTATTCGATGTTTCGGTAATTGCAAGAAATGTGAAATCGTTCAATTTTGCCGGTCTAATAGCTTTGCCGTTAATCTGTGGAGTGGATTCGAAACAGATCGTATCCTTGAGACATTTCGAACGCTCGTTTTTGGATCGAAAGATTGTCCGAGCACTGTCGAAATCCTATAGGCAGCTTTTATATTAAAATTAAGGAGAAAAAAGCGTGCACAATTTTGGTGGTAATTGAATTTTTAAATCAGCGACATTTGTTTTCAGGTGGGGAAGTTTATGACCTTGAGATGCTCGAAAGACTTGCTATGGGATTTTGAGGTGTTGGACCACTTTTACATTAAAATCAAGGAAGAAAGACAATGTAAAATATATCTAATTTTGATCGAAAGCTATTTTTGAGTTCCAACAAGGCCATTTGTTTCAAGGTGGAAAAATTTGCGACTTCGAGATGCTCGGAAGACTTGCTATGGGATTTTGAGGTGTTGGACCATTTTTACATTAAATTCAAGGAAGAAAGACAATGTAAAATATATCAAATTTTGATCGAAGACATTTTTATAATTTTACCAAAGCCATTTGTTTTAGAGTGGAAAAAATTGTGATTCTGAAATGCTTGGAAGACTTGCTACAGGTTTTGAGGTTTTGCACCACTTTTACATTAAAATCAAGAAAGAAGGGCAATGTAAACTATACTTAATTTTGACCGAAAACAATTTTTAAAATTTTATCAGCGCCATTTGGTTCGAGGTAGAAAAGTTTGTGATCTCGAAGTGCTCGGAACACTTGCTATGGGATTTTGAGGTTTCGGACCACCTTTATATTATAATTAAGAAAGAAGGGCAATGCAGGCCATTTATTTTGAGGTAGAAAAGTTTGTGATCTTAAAACGCTCGGAACACTAGTTATGGGATTTTTAGATTTGGGCCAACCTTTACATCAAATTCAACAAAGTAAGGCAATGCAAAGTATATTTAATTTTGACCGAAAGCAATTTTTAGAAACCCCCCAGCAGAATTTGTTTAGAAGTACAAAAATTTGTGATCACGAGGTGCTCGGAACCTTAGCTATGGGATTTTAATGTTTCGGACCACCTTTGCATAAAAATCAAAAACAAATGCCAATGCAGAGAATATTTAAGTTTGACCGAAAGGAAATTCGAAGTGTACAAGTGCTGCGTATATCGGAGTCTCCCTATATATGAATTTGTCGTTTAGATAAACGTTTCAAGCGCTCGAGCGCTTCTTCATCGTCATGGTGTAAGGTTCTTTTTATCGAATCGTGCGCGATAAGTAAATATCATGCCGGTTGTCGCTTGTAAAACAGTCTCGAAGCTATCGCGAAAATAGTTTGCGGCCGACGGTAATAGATTAGGGTTATTATTATTTCTGGTAGTTTTGTTGATCGCGATTATTGATACTTCCACGGCGAATCATCGAATCGGAAATGGCTCGGTGAACGGCAACGAATTTTCGAATTCCATCGGGATTTGTCATGTGGATGACGGCAGAATTACGCGTATTTTCAATTTCTTTTTTGAATGAATTATGAAATCGCACGGCTACGAGGCAATTCAGTGGAAAATGGTAATTCTCGGCTAGTCGATTGCCTTCAGATTTATCGATTGAACATTTCACATTTTTCCTTCTCAAACCTTGCCTCTCTTCTAATTACGTATTCATTAGTTAATTAATTTTTCTACAAGAACGAGTCGCACTTCGGGATTGGAAATCAGATTTTCGTACGTCGAATAAGATGAATATCGATCTGACGATTTTATAAAGTTATTCAATACTTATTAACAGACTGCAGAATTTATGTATTTATAACGAAAATGAGCAGACGTAAAATGGCGACATCATATAATGTAGCTTCTGCATTTTGTAATCAATACAGATCATTTTTTATTTTATTTATAGATCTACGATTTAGTTTAACCGAAAATGTTGCTGTAACAATTTCCGGAAACGGAAGTACAACTATTCTAAAATTTCTAGATTTTACTATTAACTGGTTTTTAAAAGTCTCGATTAATTGAAAGATGCAGACACTTCGTAGACTCTCACCTTCATCCCTTTAGCGAGTTCGCAATAAGAAAACAATGTCTTTAATCCTATCGCTACCAAAACACCGAATGCGACACGATGTGTACAGGGTGTCTCTAAAATGTTCGAGTTTCTTAAAAGCTGCAATTCCTCAAGTTGTAAGAAATTTTTTCCTTTTCGCACATGTCATGCAGGTTTCGTTTTTGACTTACCAACGGAAAAAGTTGGGTAAAGTTACAATTATTCAAGTGTCGTACAACTTGAATGTTATTGTGTTCTTTAATGAAAATGTTCATT
>CM052094.1:5949649-5966079 GCA_028453745.1 Agapostemon virescens
CAACACATCTTCGTTATTCGTTGGATAGGTTATCGCTGTAAATATTTGCATGCAATTTTTTTTGCTACTTCGTTATGCGAAACTATGATAGAACAACTCACTTTTCTGGGAAGGTCGGATTGAAGCAAGTGAGTACATCGGGCTTAACCCTTCTCGGGCTGGCTTTATGATAGCAACCTCAAAGTCAAGTTGAAACAACTAAAATTTTGTTTTTTACAAATTTAAACACCATCCTCGGAAGTTTAGTATTTTATCGTTGTTATACGATGCGTCCTTCGTTGCAACCTCAAGGTCAACTTGATCCATAACGGAAATTTTGCTTTTCTTCAATTTCTAATATCGTCCTTGCAATTTTAATCCGAAATATAGTTACACGAGATGCATACCAACAGTGCATCCTCACTGTTCGTTAAGAAAACGTTACCACCGTAAATGAGTGTAGTCTGACGCCATCTTCTAATTCCTTCATTGCATAAAACACAGTTGATCAGGAGGCTCTCGTGGTATGAGCTACGAATTCCGTTAGTGACTTGACATATCGTAGTTAATTTTATCTTACATTACCGACCGATGATTATTTCATCATTTTTGCCATAATGTTAATTTTTTTCATAAAGTCCGTGGTTCACGACTGAACACTTCTTAACAATAACAACAATTTTTATTACGAACCAAAAAGTCATCCCCATCACTCAATAATTTTCTCTGAAATTATTGTCTTCTCCGGAAAAGTTCGTGCCAATTTATTTTTATATTTAATAAATATATACCAAAACTTAAACGTGTTGCGTTTCGATCTTCCGTCAAAATCAAGATATAAAGAAATATAAAAAGATATTTCTAAACTTCATTTTGTTACAGCGTTTTTATAGAAAATAATAGTTCAGTTTGGTGTAACAATTGTTAAAGTCTAAGCTGAACCGTTTCGAATATCCTAAAACGTTCGAATGTTTTGCTTTTCGCCGCCATCGAAAGCGCCGCTGCTACGGTAAGATGTCGGCCAACGTTATTCGTAACGTGGCTGGCAATGCCTTCGTTTGTAACGAAAACACTCGGATAAAAGCGATCATGTGTCGGTCAAATGAAATTAAGAATGCTAGTTGACAGGCTTGGCCGGTACCGCGTTCGTTCGCTATGACTTCGAGATTTCTCTCGCGGCTCTGTTATGAAATTAAAAGAAGGGGCGAACGATCATTAAGGGTGGGCGACTCGGATAAATCGCACCGTCACCTTTAATCGGATCATTGCGGTTCGGTTACAAAGATTTCACTCGACTGTTATCGCCGGCACTTTTCTCAGCTGCGTGGATGTTGAAACAGTATTGTGACTGGACCTGAAACGCTATAGAGACTGCGTGACTTGTCAGATAAGGTCTTCAACGGAAAAACGGTTTGGTCATCGCTCGACGATGTTTCATTAGCTCCAAGTTATAAGGACGCCGAGAATTTACTATTGCGAGAGATTCTGAACTCGACGTGTAACTATTTGTATAACGTATCGTACTTGCTTTATTGAACGTCTTATTTTAAATTTACACCGCGATTTTAACCCTTTGCACTCGAAACTATTTTAACTAGAAAACCAGAGCATTTCTTCTGAGTTAGGATATTTTAATTTTACACGAATCATTTCACCTTATGTACATAGGGTTTTTTTTACTGTTATTCGTTCTTACAACATATAAAGTTTTATTAATTTTTTAAATATAAAGACAGCAATGTTCAAATTATTTTAAATAATACTCTGCCAATTTTTCGTGGCGCCTCAGAGTCGCCGCTCGAGTGCAAAGGGTTAATCGTAGCTCGTAACTTAAAGAGCCACGCTTTATTCTAACGAATACAAATACGAAATTTTAAGACTGTTCGGAATTTGTTTAACGAACCATACCTATCAGGCATTCGAACGTATTTTAGCTAAAAAACCAAACGTTTCTCGTGTAAACAATATTTCGAATAATGGCATAGGAATGTTTCTTAATCCTTTTAGTGCCAAATGAAAGTAACGTGCCTATGCGAAAAATGCCGGATCAATCTAACGAATTTACTAAGATTTCGGATCTCATGGCACTTGCCCCAGAATCTTCGTACAACGAACCTTGCTTTCTAACAAATTAAACCCAAAAACAATTTGTTTAATTCTTTTGCAATAAAATTGGACCATTTATAACGATTTGTAAATTTATTTTAATATATGCAACGATATATCGTCGTTGGCACTTCTCGCAAGTGTTGCGAACGACGATATACTAAAAGGGTTAAAGTGTCAAGAGTTAAAAAAAACTTGTCACTTTCGATTTTAGAACATTTCCATGGTCCTCTACAATCGGAAAAGCTGTATACACTAATCCTGTTTCGTTATCAATTTAAAATTTTGTTAATCTACGTACTCGACAATTTCTAGGTTTAACCCTTTCGCTACTTTCGAAAATCGCGCCAGAAATATGCACAGTGCGCGTCGTTTCTGTATGCACGTTTTTCTAAGTCTCACATAACAACTGTGCTGAATAAAACAAGAGCAGTTTTAACAAGTGATTAATCCAATATGTCAATGAAATCAACAAAAAAATGTTGTCACCGACTATAGATGGCACTTGTATACACATCATTTAGACGCCGCAGATATGCGGCGCTCCATACCCACAGGTTGTCGAGTGGATGCCGCATATATAGCGCTCGGAGCGAAAGGGTTAAAGTTTAAAACGATTAAACGCGATTTAATGCGATTTATCTCTGAATACGTTATCTAACGAGCACGAACTAATCTCGAATGATAATTCGAGAAGCGTTTAGCATTAGACGGAGGAAGAAACAAGAAAATAAGTATTTTCCTTTTATTCGCCTGCTCACCCTCCGCAACCCTAAACTCCTCCAAGTTCAAGCAGGGTCCATTGGAAAAATCTGCGAGTCTCGATAACTAAATTCCTCGTCAGATCGTTTCTAAAAACAAATTAAATAATATACAAGAATTGTAACGAGACGGTAGGAGTCCGTTTTTTCCCGCCCGGTGGCCGTTGTGCAAGAAATGGAAGCTGGATTGTGGGAGTAAGTTAGAATCTCGTAAAAACGTCGCCGGGTTTTTGTCACCGGTGCCGTTTCTCATACTCAGGTTTGCGCAATCCTCCTCTGCGTACATTTGCAAAAGCAACAAACGGCTTGCGTATATATGTATTGTGTGTACGTATATATTATATATTACAAAATGAGCGCAACACAGGTTCGAACGGCTTTCTAATGATTTATGCAAGCGAATCGGCCCGGCTACGTGAAGAGACTGCAGAGGGAGGTCGGCAGTTTCCGCGGCACCGTCATAAAATGGAACACATTTAAATGCGGCGTAACCTCGCCGTCGCGTCAGCTGATTCTCGAAGTCACTATCACTTGGTCATGGTCCACGATTTAAACCACGCGGCGCATCCTCCCCCGTCGCTCTTTCTCTCTTTCTCCCCTTCTCTCTCTCTCTTTCCTTCTCTCTCTCGTTCTCTCTTCGTGTTCGCTGTGTTCCTTCCGCCCGGCGATTTCAATGCCGACACCACTCTCTTCGCGTTTCGCGAAACCGGCCGCACACCGGACAGCAAAGAAAAAACCACGCGATAGAACTATAAAAGACAGCGTCCCTTCCTTTTTTAATGTCCCCTGCGCTTAACGAGGTCGCATCCAGCGATGCCTCTTGTGTAACAGCCGTGAAAGACTTTTATGAATATTTTCTGAGAAAGCTATCGAACGTATCGGAACGAACTATCTCGATAGCCGTATCCTTAACGCCGGCTCCGCGGGATGCGTCAAAATGGCGCTTTCTAGTATCTTTCATTCTCGAAGAGACTGCTAACACGGGAACATAATCAGTTGCGAAAATCCAATTTTGATGAAACTTATGGGAGATATTAGTTCTTTGAAAAATATTTGACACGTGTTTTTTTTTTATCGGCAACCATCCACTTTGAAGAGTGAAAACAGCCCTCAATGTTGGGGGGTATTTTTGAGATATCTCGGAAACCAGAGGTCGACAAAATTTGAATCTTTTTTTTTAAATTGTGTTTTTCAATGGAAAATATAGTCGCGCAAGAAAATATTAACAAAAGTTTTTTATTTAAAACATAAAGCTATAAGCTCCCATAAGTTTCATCAAAATCTGATTTTCGCATCTGAATATGTTCCCTTGTAAGATGTATCCACGAGAAATGTATCAATAGATTCTTTTTTTAGGTATATATTATGCAAACAGAATGATTGTAAAGTTGAATTGACACGTTCTCGGTGTTCTTGTAAAATAACGTAATATAATCACATTTAGCGATTACGTTAGGCCTCGTAACGCGTCAAAATGGCGCTTTCTAGTATTTTTCTTTCATCCTTGAAGAATATGTCGACGGATTCATTTCTTTGGGTATATATTATAATAACGAAAGGGTTAAAAATGTAGGTAAATGCATTCTCGTTGTTTTTGTAATGTAACGTAAGATAATCACATTTAGCGATTACGTTAGGCCTCGTAACGCATCAAAATGGCGATTTCTCGTATTTTTCTTTCATCCTTGAAGAATATGTCGACGGATTCATTTCTTTGGGTATATATTATAATAACGAAAGGGTTAAAAATGTAGGTAAATGCATTCTCGTTGTTTTTGTAATGTAACGTAAGATAATCACGTTTAGCGATTACGTTAGGCCGCGTAACGCGTCAAAATGGCGATTTCTCGTATTTTTCTTTCATCCTTGAAGAATATGTCGACGGATTCATTTCTTTGGGTATACATGAATAACAACGAAAGGGTTTAAAAAGTTTAGGTAAACGCATTCTTGTTGTTTTTGTAATGTAACGTAAGATAATCACATTTAGGGATTACGTTAGGCCTCGAAACGCGTCAAAATGGCGATTTCTCGTATTTTTCTTTCATCCTTGAAGAATATGTCGACGGATTCATTTCTTTGGGTATACATTATAACAACGAAAGGGTTTAAAAAGTTTATGTAAACGCATTCTTGTTGTTTTTGTAATGTAACGTAAGATAATCACATTTAGCGATTACGTTAGGCCTCGAAACGCGTCAAAATGGCGATTTCTCGTATTTTTCTTTCATCCTTGAAGAATATGTCGACGGATTCATTTCTTTGGGTATATATTATAGCAACGAAAGGGCTAAAAATTTAGGTAAACGCATTCTTGTTGTTTTTGCGAAGCAATGTAAAACAACCACATTTAGCGTTAACTAAACGTTTCCGGACACGTCAAAATGGCGCCTCTTGGTACTTTTAATTGCTAGACATTTCCGTAGACATTTTATATTGTAAAAGAAGCGCTAAACATTTGAATAAACGCATTCTCGTTCTCCGTATAAATTATTATCAAATAAGAGACTTTTTTCAAGTCGCATTTGGCGAGTTTAAAAAATTCAACTGGTTTAAGAAATTAAAAAATATTCACACGATTTGAATAGATATCATTGAAACAGAAAAGCGCAAATAATTTAAGCGAGTCTTTTGTTTATGCACAGCGGTATTATTTCCATTTAGACTTAAATAAAATGTGACAAGTAGGCTGGGCAAAATGGCTCCGCGTTTAGCGCGTTAAAACTAGTTTTACAATTCTTTGATTAATCGTTTCTAAACAGTTTCTTCGAAATTTCCTATCGAAACGCACGATCGACGAAGTTTCAGACCAACGAAAATTGGCGATGCTTTCAGAGCAGATTTTCGAAATGCACTTTCGGTTCGTCCGAAAGAAGTTACACCAGACGTTACACCAGAATCCCTCCTTAACGTCTCTCGTGCTTAACGAGGTCGAATTAAGGCCCGCTCCTTCCCGACTAATTTCCTCCGTATATTTCCTGCCAGACGTGTCTTGCAACATCGTCGCTCGTAAATCGGAGATACCGAAGCACCTCTAAAAATTTTATTGCCACGGTTCTATCTGGACACGGCTCGGGCTCTGTGTTCCAGCGACCGCGCGGTACGTGTCTTTTATTCCCCGCGATACGTGGCTTTCGAGAAACCAGGGGACTGAATTTAATTCCGTTTAATGCCACGACCTCCTGCACTCTGAATTTCTTTGTTTTATTCGCTTTCCTCGCCGTTGTGGGAGTATGCTTGTCGTTTCGGCGTCTACGGTTACCGTAGAGAAACATACGCGCCAATTTTTAGCCTCGAACAGCTGTGATTTACGTTTTCTCTTCGAAATCGCGACTTCTGATCCAGATCTTATTCGACTCCTCCCTCGAGAATGGCTCCGAGATTCTTCTTTTAAAATGCACTCTCGAAACCGCAACAATTCGACTAATCCTCATCGTCGATAGTTTCCAAAACTGTTTATTTATATATTTGGCGATGTTTCTGGTAGACGCATCAGTCTTTCCGTCGTTTCTAACGAAACACAGCTGAAAATTGACTAATCTTACAAGTTTTGTGAACATTTAATGCATTCGATATTCATCTGTGCCGAAACGGCGAACAAGAACGCTCTAAAATGGTAATGTCGTTAATACGCTTTAAAATGATTAGCGTAAATTTGAGCAAAGCCGCATCGGCTACGAGGGTTCGGTCAAGGGTTAATAAAGTTCCGGTGTAGTTTAAATAAATTTCAATGGCTTGTAAATATTTAAATAACATTTATCGGATGCAGAACGGGGAATGAAAAATTGAATAAATCGATTTCGCATAGTTGGTAGATAAACAGTACCACCGAATGAAGTAGCAATTAAAAATAGAATTTCGTAGGAACGCCGGTTATAATACACTGCACCGAACAAGGTAAATGCCATAATTTTCGTAGGCTCGCCGGTTGCAGTAATAACAAACATCATTGCTGAAAATGACCACCTTGCGTGTGAACGCAAACACAGAACGGATTGCAGTGATTCATAGAATGTTATTACATAGTGTTTACAGAATAGACAACAAGGCCGTGCGTAAGATCTCCGACGTTATTTGCAGACGGTCTTTAGTACTTTAGCTTTTATTTATTGAACTCGATACCGGGACGCGTGTGTCAGCGAGAAACTCGCCGGCAAGTTCAAATAGAACTATACGAGGAGGAGAGGCGTGTATCTCGCGTCGAAACGAACACACATCGTTTTGTAAATTCAACGAGGAAAACGCTTTTTCCTCGTCGCATTCCGGACCCGACGAAGACGTCTCTCGTCCACCGACACTTTCTACAGATGTTCCGCGAGCCGCTGATAAGGATGCCCGATGTTCGCATCCGAGCGTTTTCTTGCGATTGCTTCGACGCGCCCGTATCACGAAACTAATTGATGATACCGGTGTGAGGTCTTGCTTCAGCCTTGCCCACAGCGAAAGAAAGAGACAAGGATTGGAAATCGCGTGAGTCATTCTCTACCACTTGCTCATTAGGATCATCCTCTCTTTCTCTCTTTCGTCCAGCGAACGGGACAAAATTCGCGAACGGTGTTCTTCAGAGTCGCATCTTCAACCTTAACCCTTTAACCGCTATGAACTCATATATGCGTTCTCGCAAAACCATTCAATCTGTGAAACAGAAATCTGTGAACAGATATACAGTAGCGCACGAAAGTATTCGGACACTCTTCAAAGCCAAATAACTTTTTCAAAATTGAACCAAACGACTTGACTTTTCCGGAGCAACTAGCAGGATTGATTTACTAAATGATATGCAAAAATAATTTTGAAGTAATTCTAATTGGAAAGAAATTACGTGGGAAAGTAGAAAAGACATTTTTTAAAACATTTTCAATTCAACTCGTAATGAAAATTTAAAATATACGTTTTACCGATTATTTTATACATTATTTTGAACACTAACTCCTTGCCGTATCGCATCGAAATCACACTCGCGATGCAAGTTTCAAACAAACCTCAGGCAATAAAGAGTCTTCGTTTTCGGACGAAATAACATTTTATCCTTTCGTAATCGACGGTTAAGCGTTTAAGCAAACGGCACAGAAAATATAGATTAACTTTTCCGTAACATTCTTTGGTTCTAGACCAGAAAAATGTCTCGAGCTAGGAATAAAAATTGCTTGGAGTGCAAAGGGTTAACTTTAACCAACGATACACCCGAGGCATCCGAAAGAAAATAAAACCGTTTCAGAAAACGCCGAAGGAGACCCGTTTCCATTGCTAACTGAATTCTAATGGCTTCGTTTCGGCATGCGGTATCCGCGACAGCTCGGATCTGTCCAGTTTCACAGAAGCTATTAAGAAATTAGTCTTCACGCGAGTAAATTAGGATGCATGCGAAAACGACGCTGCCAATTAAGGGTAACATATATCGGCAATAAGAATATCAACTGGGAGCACGCAGCATCGAATTAAACTGGCATAACCGACATAGCCGAGGACTAAAAGGGATCAGGAGCCGAAGCATCGGCGTGTTTCGATCAGTCGCCCGGTTTCAATAACAAACGTAATTAACCGAAACGAGACAGAGAGAGAGAGAGAGAGAGAAAAAAAATACGTGGAGGGGGGAAGAGACGAAATAATATTCAACGTGGTCTATCGATCAACAAAACGCGAACGTTCCTCGCCGGGACCACGTACCAATTATACACTTCCTTTCGATCGCGGCCGATATAAATAACTCGCGTAGCCAAGCACGTGTTAATTAAGGCCTGGCGCGATCGTACGGGGCCCAGATATGTCTCGGGCAGGCCGTTTCGTGACTCCCGGGGCCCAGGCTTCACCACTCTCGCTTTCGGCGCGAAGGAGGCGCTTTCGGCAGGCTTTCGCAACCCTTTTCCTAACCCGACCGGCTCCGAAACGCGCGCACCGACACGCACAGTCTGACGCACACACAAGCCTCGAAGAGACCGTGTAAACCTAAGAGAGACCGACCTGCACACCTGAGAGAGACCGCCCGTGCACACCTGAGCATGAGCGAACGCTCTCACGTAGGTATCCACGATCCTCGTGCGGCTGTGCGACCGACTGGCTCTCCCGGTCTCTCTACCCGTTGCCGAGCGGCTCTCGCACCCGCCTACTTTCGCTAGTTTGCGTAAGAAATGTATACGTATTCGGTTAGCTAATGTGCCCACCGACCAGATATCTAAGGACCCCGATCGACTCTCTTTTTCTTTTTTTTTTCTTACCTTTTTCATTTTTCTCTTCGACCGTTTCGTCTTCCTAGACTTCGATCTCTAAGCGTTGTTCGATTGAAGAATAGATGGGATTATTGCCTCCACTGTTCGCGTACGTTTTCCTTATACCATCTTCGGCGTTCGTCAATTATCTTATACTACGACGCTCCATTATAGTGATTTGAGCACACACGATTGTATGACTAATTATTAAAGTAAATTACTGCAAAGAAACAGCCCTGCGCAAAATTCAACCGTGCCTAAGAGGTTAAATCTCGACGTCGTTCTGGAACAAACTATCTTTCGGCCCGTTTTTCGATTCCGTTTCCCCGGCAACCTTAATTTTCGCCGAGTCGAATCGTTAAGCAATTGCGCTCCGTTGTGAAACGATCAATTTCACCGGCATACCGATCAGTTTTTGACTAATTCGATCAATTAGGGGAATTAAGCGGATGTTAAAGCCGTGGGATGTTTCCCCGGGGTTCGTTTGATCTGGTTTTCCATTGCCCCGGGACACGAAAGCCCGTGGAACGGGGACGAATCCGCGAATAGACGAGTTTCCGATTAACGGAATAATGAAACGAATTAATCTTCGAATCTGCCGGTCCACGACTGATCTCAATTTTAAGTATACGCGACACTTTCGGACGCGGTTCGATCGCGTTTCTGCAAGAGGTCGCAGAATTCGCTATATTAAAAGAAATCCAAAATAAGACACGGGATTTCTATTTTTTTTTCAAAGATTTTCATTCGGAAAATTCGAGTTCGAGTTCGAGTTCTGTAGCCAGCGCCACTTGACACACGTCCATGGTTAACGCTCTCTAAATAATATTCTCTCCATAACTGTGATCTTTCGAACAGTTACGGAGCAAACACTGTACTCGTCTCGCTCATCGAAACATCTTTCACCGCTGCGTACCTTCGTTGTTTTACATTCGCGTGCAATCCGATGCACGCTGAATAACGAAAAAAAGAAATCGATGACACTGTACGTTTACTTAATTTTCTCGTGCCTTTGATGCGTACGGGACAAAATGGAGTAAATGCACCAGGATATACGAGAATTGACTGATAGCTACTAGAATGCATCATAATATACCAGGGTATACAAAAGTATGTCAGAATATCCCAGGATACACTGAAATAAAGCATAATATAGCAACATGTGACATAACACAACAGAATATACAAGATTATACTAGAATGCACCAGGTAATACAATAATATTCTAAAATGCACCAGGTAATACAATAATATTCTAAAATGCACCAGGATATATAAGAATTGACTCGGATGTTCAAGAATGCACCATATTGTCCAAGAGTATACAAAAATATGCAGGATTTTGAAAGAGTTAATTCATGTTCAAGAAGATTCTTACATAATTATCAATCTATTAAACCGTCAAAAACAAGAATTTTCCCACAACTTCTACTGTATTTTCGTGATCGATTTAGCACATTTTTATCGCACAAACAACGGTCGTCGAAAAATGATAGAAAACAAACGTAAGAGAGAATTAATTTCGTTCCGTTTCAGTTTCACCGAATTCTCTTTTTACGAAACGTGCAATTCGCTCGACGCATCGGCGGGGGAGTAGATTTCTAGATTGACAACATTAGAATTTCACGAACGATGTAATATCAAGTCCGCGGCGTTCATGGTTGAAACGAAAGAAACGACCGTACGCGTTTCAGTCGAGTGTCATCGGAGAATTGCAAATTTTGACGAAGCCAAGACGAACATTGAAAAGTGGGCGTCGTTTAAGGAAAACACGGAGAGTAATGCCGTCCGTTTAGCAGGATATCTGGCTTGTATATCACGTTTGAAGGCTCTGAAGTGCTGGGTACTTTACCGAGCGATAAAGTCATTTGTGTAGATAATCCTCTAATTACCTTCAGCGCCGACGCGTTCGTCGCGTTTCGCTTGTCCGATTCTCCGCGGATCCGAGGCTCCCTGCCGTTTGACAATAACAACGCGACGCAGACGGGTTATGTAAAGCCAGAAATTTATCGCAATTTCGCCGGGCCTTCAAACGGCGAAACTATCGCCGCTTTCTCGTTCCAAAGATCTTCGCGCGCGAGAGGAAAGCGACTACGCCCGAAACTCGCGTGGTAAAAACTTACAAAATCGTTACGCAGTGCCCATTTCGGGTCTCGTAGCGATTACGAATAAAATATAAGTGTACCGAAAGTACTGTAGACATTATACGAATACTTAAAAGCGAATAGAAAATATAACATAGAATAGGAAAAAAGAAAATACGAATAAAAAATACGAAATGGTAAAAGCGTTTAAAAAATTTGAATATAGCGATGTACCTTTTTCCGAGTCTGCAACGTTATCAACTGGAGGAAAAACAAGAAATAAATGTCTTCGTTGCTTCCGCATCTTGCAATCGTTGCAGACAAGTTCTTATTTTGCGTGAAGAAATATATTACAGTTACGGGAAACCGAAATTTATAAGTGCACCTCTGTTAGAAAATGTTCGACGTAGTATTCTAGCGACTGTCATTATCGTTATTCGCATAAGTATATTTTACCTGAAGAATTTCCGTAACACGTACCCGCGTACGTGTTTCCAATTGGTTTTTAAAATTTAAAGGTAAAGCAGCAAAGTTTTCTTCAGACTTGCGCTGTCTAGGATAATTATAAATTGACTTGTATACGAAGCGAATCGATACTAAACTCGTGGACTCTAAACGTTTGGTTTATTTAAGCGTGGATTAACGCTAGAACTACCAAAACAGTCGTTTCGCATGGTCCCTAGTTTTTCCTTTCGCAATTATTGAAGTTATAAAAATGTTTTCATCAGAAAGTTTCTTCACTTCTTTAACCTCTTAGGCACGGCTGAATTTTGCGCGGGGCTGTTTTACGTGAAAATGATACAGCACTGCAATGTGCGACGGATAATGCTGTTCTCTGCACGAGGAAATTGGAATGATTTCGTTGACGTTGACTTTAACAATTTACTTTAATAATTAACAATACAATAGATGAGGTAAGAGGTTAATAATGATTACCGTTAAATTGACAACATCCAGCATCAATTTACTCGTGTCGAAATTAACCAGATTGTAGTGTGAGGTGAGAACTTCGTTATACTGTAACTAACAATTCTCTTGAATAACGTTGGTCACTTCTATGAATGAAATAAATGAAACTCTGGTCCGAAGCGCACAAAATTCGCTCGGCAGCCATCATGTTAACCCTTGGATAGTAGCGCATTTATTTAGGGTACGAAATATCGCAAAGGATCCTTCCTGACGTTTTACGAAAATTTACTAATGTAGGTTTAGATATGCGACTTGAGTTTGAAAACTTCTAATGTTCGGGAAAAATTGACGTAAGTTCACAGTTGCAATTATCGTGAGGAAAATTGACGAACGTTTTTTAACCTCTTAGACACGGCTGAATTTTGCGTGGGGCTGTTTCTCTGTACGGCAGAGTTTCAACGCGAATTACGTGTAAATGATACAGCACTGCAATGTGTGATGGATAATGCTGTTCTCTACACGAGTACATTGGAACGAAGTGTTTGATCGTAAAATTATAATTTTTCTTAATGATGTGATACACGTACGTTGACTTTAACAATTTACTTTAATGATTAATAATACAATTGAGTATGGTACGTCTTAATACGTCGTTCAGAGAGATGGCATCCGCGAAAGCCACTATAGTGGTGCATAGTGCCTAACAGGTTAACGACGTACACCTTACAATAACAATTCTATGAAGTTTTAACAGATTTATCGTTCGGTGGTTCTTTACGTTGAAATTGAAAAATTATATATTTGGATTGGTTCCGTCGCGTATTCGCAATGCAGCGGAACGAATTAATTATATCGAAGAACGGAGTAAAGTACCGTGTAACGGTAACGGACGTCCAGAAAATAAATGCTCGTAGAATGTGTTTTAGCATTGGAGTTTTCAATTTAGTTTTGAACTTGCACGCTGAACATGTTGTTACGCTCGCGTCCGTTAGTTTCGGTCTGCAGGAATCCGATCCGAGCAGACAGAGGTTCACTTTTGTTTCCCAGGAGCGAGACACGTAATTTCGAGAGAAACGTAATTCTTTTTACTTTCGAACACGAGTCGTGACACTGCGTTGAAAGTGAAACCCCCAGCAGTAATCTCCGTGCTCGTAAACTCTCTCGTCTCTTGCCTTCTAATTGTTGCTCCTCGCCTTCGCCTCTCTACGCACGCCTTTTTTCATTTCCTCTGTGTCCCAACGCGTCGTTTATTGCTAACCAACGGATCTTCGTGCGATTTACAAATCGTAAATCGATGACAGTTTCCTTTCTTGCTTGTTACCGCGCTGCGAAGTTTAATGCAACATTTAAAAATTTCGACTTTCACACGCAAAAATGTATTACTTTATATTCCGTTGTATTCGATAAAAATGTATTTCTCCTTTTAATTCATTTTATTTTATTTCATTTTTGCGTACACGAGGTTTCTTACTGTTACTCGTTCTTACAACGGTTAAATTTTTATTAATTTTTTTTATATGAAGGTAGCGAGGTTAAAATTGTTTTACATAATAGCGTGCCAATTTTTCGTGGTGTCTCAGAGTCGCCACTCGAGTGCAAAGGGTTAATTGTTGGATAAGTAAGCTGCAAATGGAACAACGATATTAACAAATTCTTGTGGTAATTCTTATAAAAGAAATCATTAAGAGACATTGATTTAGAGTGTTTGCACACTAACTTGCCAATTTCTTGTTACTTGTTACCAAGACTTACTTTCTTCAGATCGATATTCTCTTTTTGGATGTAATAATTGCCAACATTGAATAATCGCAAAAGTTCTTGCCCAATTTTGAAATATTGGAAACCCTCATTCAAGATGTATTCAATCCTCGATTCACACAGACTAACCTGACAATTGGATTTATCAATGTCGCTGCGAGAAAATTCGAATTTCGACGGAATAGTTTACAATTCTTGCTCAAGAAGTACTTAATCCTCGATTCCTTCGATTCTATCAAGGTTGTTCATGAAACGTGTTACCCAAACTAATCTGATAATTGGATTTATAAATTTTCCCGCGAGAAAATTCGAGTTTCGACGAAACCATTTGAAATCCTTATTCGAGACGGACACAATTCTGATTCCACCCCTTTCGCCATGATACATCACGAATCAGAACACCTATACTAATCTCCAATTACATTTATCAATTTACTCGTGAGAAACATCAAAATTCGCCAAAACATTTTAAAATTATTAACTTGCTAATTTATTTGGTAAAACGTCCAAATTTCAACTGCCCAATTGATACACCGAGTCCAAAAGGGCCCAAATCTTGTATTCTTCGATTTCGCCGTGATACTTCACGAATCAGAACACCCAGACTAATCTCCAATTACATTTGTCAATTTACCCTAGAGAAACATCAAATTCGCCTAAACATTTTAAAATCATTAATTTGCTAATTTATTTGGTAAAAAGTTCAAATTTCAACTGCCCGATTGGTACACTGACTCCAAAAGGGCTCAACTTTGTATTCTTCGATTTCGCCGTGATACTTCACAAATTAGAACACCCACAATAATCTCCAATTATATTTATCAATTTACCTGCGAGAAACATAAAAATTCGCCAAAACATTTTGAAATCATTAATTTGCTAATTTATTTCGTAAAACGTTTAAATTTTGACTGTTCGTTTGATACACTGAGTTCAAAAGGGCCCAAATCTTGTATTCTTCGATTTCGCCGTGATACTTCACGAATCAGAACACCCAGACTAATCTCCAATTACATTTATCAATTTACTCGTGAGAAACTTCAAAATTCGCCAAAACAGTTTAAAATCATTAACTTGCTAATTTATTTGGTAAAAAGTTCAAATTTCAACTGCCCGATTGATACACCGAGTCCAAAAGGGCCCAAATCTGGTATTCTTCGATTTCGCCGTGATACTTCACGAATCAGAACAACCAGACTAATCTCCAATTACATTTATCAATTTACTCGTGAGAAACTTCAAAATTCGCCAAAACAGTTTAAAATCATTAACTTGCTAATTTATTTGGTAAAACGTTCAAATTTCGACTGCCTGATTGATACACCGAGTCCAAAAAGGCCCAAATCCTGTATTCTTCGATTTCGCTGAACGGAAAAATGGCGTCTCGGTGCGCGCGCGCGCACTCGTGATATTTTCAGGCGGGCACGGTGAAAGATCTACAAACGATCTTTTGCGTTTGCGAAGCTCGCGTATATTCGCGTATACGCGCGGCGTGCAAACACGCTCAGCTCGAAGGCGGGAAAGAGAAAGAGATAGCCGTCGTTTCCTCGAAGGTCCAACGCGAATCCGAGCCGCGGCACGGTGCAGGCAATTAATGGTCTTCCCGTTTGAAAATCGAAGGACAGCCGCGGACGGCCTCGCGTCGGGACGCTTTCCGTGAGCGTTGCGTATAACACGCTTAAAATACACCACGCACTATCACCCCATCCATTCCATTTCGATGGAGGTCACCCGGTAGCTTAAGTGGGTCTCGACCACTTGGTTAGTGTGTCATGGCATACTCGTTGCTGAATAAACTTAATCTCAATACCGACGTTAATAAGTCAGCCGCCTGCAGACTCACGCGACTCGCTTCTCTTTATTTCTTTCTTCTCCGTTCCTATTTCTTTTATATTCTTTTTCTTTTCTTAGCGCCCTCCCGCCCTTTCCCATCCCTGACACACACCCCTTTACCCTTCCTCTGCGCACACTTTCGTCGTTTTTCTTACTGCCGATTGCTATTCTCGTTCCGCGACCTGCATTTCCAGCGAAATCATTTTACTTTTTAGCTCGGTCGACGAGCCATTATCCTCGCTCCGAGATCCGAGGTCCGCCATACTGTTCGCACGATTTAGAGGATCGAACCGAGCAACCGGGCCGCGTACGATCACTCGATCGACCGAGGATCTACGGGACCGTCTATTTTCATATCTGTGGTTCGCGTTAACGGATTTTTCTCTTTGATCAAACGTATGGTGACTCGCGAGAGATTCTTTCTGCCCGCATACCGATGCACGAACGATATGTATGAACATCGATTCCGAGTTGTACGTTATTGCTTTCCGGAGAAGCAAACACAGAAATCAGTC
The DNA here is from genome assembly GCA_028453745.1 of Agapostemon virescens. Taxonomy (NCBI): domain Eukaryota; kingdom Metazoa; phylum Arthropoda; class Insecta; order Hymenoptera; family Halictidae; genus Agapostemon; species Agapostemon virescens. The sequence continues at coordinate 5,965,801 of CM052094.1, forward strand.
GATTCACCGATTGTATACGCTCCACGGTAATTGCATTTTCCATGCAGTTTCGTTACATATTTCATTTTATAACAGAAGAATATGTTATTCTATAATTTGTTTGGTACGTGTATTCGGTCGAGTGGTTGTTTAAATTTTGTACATCTTTGTGCGGAATTAGAATTGCCTGTTTCGGTTGCAAAAGGCGGGAGACACATCGATGGTTATTTTTCCTTGATAGTTTATTTATTGATATTTTCAAGATCGGCTAATTTTTCATCCGGTTAAAATTGTACCCTG
>CM052094.1:5966579-5979224 GCA_028453745.1 Agapostemon virescens
TATATAAGGTAATAACTGCTGCATATCCTTATATTTTTCGTATGTAAATGAACAAATTTATTTTTAAACATGGATAAATAATTGTGTTACTCATATATGGGTGACATGGCAGTGAAAGTTTCGCTCAAATCTTCAGTTCTCACGTATGTAGACACGTTAACCCTTTGCATTGACTCTTATGCCAAGCACGACCACACTTTTAAATCGCCAATTTAACCCCTTGCTATATCATTTTCTCTGAAACTGAAGTTATTATGTTTTCATCACTAAAAATGTTACAGAAGAGGACAGATAAATTATATCTTTTATAAAGCAACATTTATATTAATAAAATTTGATTTTCGTCGAAAAAGAATGGCGTAATATTTATATTTTGTAGATTTTGTTTGAAATCTTCAATACAAGTCTGACTCGTTAGAATGTGGCAAGGGGTGAAACACACAGCAGCTATATAGACGTTTATTTTCGTGATTATTCGATTGAGTTAAAAATCATACAAATTTATTTTAAACTCTTTACATGTTTTGACTATTATTGACTTGATCAACTAGATTTTGTCATGAATTTATAACGTTCGTGAATAATCACTAGACAGAGGACTTTTATGCAAAGTAAAAATTGTATACCTAATTTGCAACAAACTAGAGCGAATTGTTAATTTTCTGTTTTAATGTGTTTAATAGGTTGAAAATAATACAATCATATTTTTCAATTTTTCTAATCTTTATACTGTTTCAAGTTACATGTACTTATTTTTGTCATGGATACGTAAAATTCGTGAATAATCACTAGATACAGGATTTTTATGCAAAATAAAAACTGTATACCTAATTTGCAACAAGCTAAAGCGAAATAATTAATTTTCTGTTTTAATGTGTTTAATGGGTTGAAAATAATATAACATCTCAATTCCTCTAACGTTCAAACTATTTCAATTGTCGTTTTTGTTATAAACGCTTAAAACCTGCTATCTAATTATGGTTGTTTTAGAGGGTGGCACCAGTTCGAATCCATGCAGCGAGATCTATCCAGGCAACAAACCGTTCTCGGAGACAGAAACGAAGACTATGTCGGAATACATCGACAGCATTCACGACAAGATATTTTCGTACATAGCGTTCCACAGTTACAGCCAGCTGTTGCTCATCCCTTACGGGCACTCCAGGAAAAGGGTTGAAAACTACACGGACCTATACCGAATAGGAAACTACTCTATAAACGCGTTGTCGAAGAGATACGGGACAAGATACAAAGTCGGAAATATAGTCGACGTAATATGTAAGTGAACTGGTTCTTAAACAGACAACGTGGCGCGCGATCTGATTAAAATAGACAAAAGACAGAGTTAAGTATGAGAAGGTCTAACGTTAGTTATTCGGCTCCACGTACAACATCAAGGCTGCAATGTTGATTAGCTATCAGTTCGAACCGTCACATCGACGGAATCTTAATAGAAAAGCGTCGCGGCCATTTTCTTGAAGTAACTCATTGTATGGTGATAAAGCCGACCTTGAGTCTATGGACTGCTATAAGCTCTTATCTACATGTATTGGATTGTCCGAAAAGATCGTGCCGAATCGAAAATATAGACTAAAGTTTTTTCATATAGCAATTCAATTTCGAGAAAATCGAATTTCAAATTTTATTACGTACGCGTGCATTAATTAATTAATTCGTCGAGCAAGAATTTGCCTGCAACGGCAAGGGAGACACTTTCAGCATTTGTAAATTGCTAGAATAAATCAGTCATTAAAATTTACAGCTAATTAGTTATTATCTACCGGCGACTCTCATCGAATATTTTAAAGTTGCTGCATGGATAAGGATTTTTTAATCGTAATATCAATCGTTAATCAACAACTCTTAATACTGCCGTCTAATAATCCCGGTTGGGATTGTTATGTACAAAATGAATTTTAAGCTTCCTTTCGGCGCAGTCGAATTGAAAGGAGACCTTGCATTTATTATACAGTGGCTCGCGAAAATATTCAGACACTTTTTAGATAACTTTCTAAAATTGAATCAAACGACTTGACTTTTCTGAATTAGAAGCATTGATTTACTAAATGATATGCGACAATAATTTCGAAATAATTCTAACTGGTAGAAATTTCTAATTTTAAAACATTTTTATCTCAACTCGAAATCAAAATTTAAAATACGCGTTTTGCAGAACTTTTGCAGAACGGAAAACGAGACACGTAGAAAGATGTAAGAATTGGTAGAGTTTAAGCAGAAACCGACCAAGAATCGGAAAAATTGCGATTTTCACCATATTTTATGATACGTAGCTCGCATGTACGTCGGTCGATTTCAATGAATTTTTCTGCATGTGTATAACTATCATGGATCTGCAAGATGCATCTTAACAATTTATAGTACGTGGCTCAAATAGAAAATATTTAAAAAGTTCCGTTTTTATTTGTTATGTAATTCATACCAATTGTAGCTTTTTTCATAATCCTTTTCGCGTATCGTTTTGTAACTCAATAATTGCTCAAGCAAAGTCAAGACGTTTAGTTCAATCTTAAAAACGTTATTTAATAATTTCCATTTAATAATTTTGATAAGTTGCGAATAATGTCATAGTATTTTTAAATTCTTTTAACGTTTACAGTTCAATGCTGCATCTGTTAATTTTTGTCATAACCGCATCAAATTCGCAGCCTCCTTATGAGGATCGATTATTACTACAACCATTAGTCTTTTTCTTATCATAACGATTATAACTGTTATATGTTTGTCGTAAGAAAATTGTATTTTTCCATTTAATAATTTTTATAATGTGCGAATAATGTAATAATATTCTTGAATTCTTTTAGTATTAAAGTTGTTTAGATTTCTAGAGCATCTGAATACTTTCGTGAACCACTCTACGTGTAACATAAATTAATATTCGAGGTTACAATTCAATTATTGAAACATTTTATTAATATGTATAATGGCTTAGTCGTTCGTACACTTTTCAAATCTAACTACAGATTTTGCACTCCAGATTTTCAATTTTTCCAGTATAATTCATCCTTATACTATTGAACTTCGCCCTTTTGCAAACCAATATGGAACTTCTACATTAACAAAGGAAAACTAATGATAAATGTATGTTATTACTTGAGAATTCATTTCATGAGAAAGACTCAATATCGGTGTACACCATGTTTGTTTATTTTTTAGCTTCTGCACCAATTTGAAAAGTGTGTGAAAAATGTTTGTAGCATAGGAAAATTGTTGAAATGAGATTAACATGATTTTCCTTAGATGTTGCATCTGGAGGATCTATGGATTGGGTACGTGGGACCTACAAGACTCCAGTAACCTTCACATACGAGCTTCGAGACACTGGAAGATACGGTTTCATTCTACCAGCAACACAAATTCTACCCACCGCAGAAGAAACTTTGGATTCTTTGGTTGTCATGTTCCAGGAAGCATCGAAACTCGGATATGGAACATCCACGACAAATTGAAGTCGCCATATTCGTTTCTAACTGGAATTATAGTACGTTGTTTCCAATAAACAATGCGAATTTCTATCTATACTTTTGAAAGGTGAAATATGGAAAGATGAATCACAAATATTATTCTATTAGGTTGTTCGGCAAAGTAATTTCACCTTTTTTTTTAGGAAAATCAAAGACGATTTTCCTCTAATGAATAAATATTTTATTGAAAATAAAAACGAAATTCTTTTAAAACAAAATTACTTTCCGAACAATCTATTTTACAGATTACAGGAAATGAGGAAACTGTATAGAACACGAATAAATATATATATATATATTTATTATATATAATATTATTTATATTTAATATTACATATATTATATATAATTTTTGTAGTTCCCTTTCGAAAAATGTAAACCGAACTTCACATTGCTTATGAGACGACTGAACACTCGCAAATGTTATTAAACGTGCACAACTCTGTCCTAATCACTTAACTTATAGAAACATACCAATCTTTTAATTTATATTATTATACGACCATTATTGTATATCATTAATTTATGTATATTGTTCAGAATCCCCTATTAAGTTCATTCACTAATATTGCAAACCAAACATGCAACAGAAAATTACAATTCGTGATATTGTTGAAGACGATAGCATACACTTTTATTGTTGCATTATTTCAAGCGTAAATTACACATATTCTTAACCGAAAGAAAGTTCGAAAGTTAAAGTATTATTATATTATCGACATATTTTACTAATAAGAATATTCAAAATGCATTATTATTATAATACTATTATATAAATAATTTATGTACACGCTCGAAGTTCGCAGCAAACATAAATATTAAAATGATATTTTCGTGTTATATTCAATTCCGTACACTTCTTTGTTTTTAATAAACAAATAATTGGCCAGTGATTTTTCGTTAATAACTCGTAAACGAAAACGCAGATTGAATTTTCGCAAAGGAAAAAGTTACTTCAAATTACCTCAGGAACCCCTCATTTCCCGCGGTTACGATACTTTTGGAACACCCTGTAAAATAAAAATTTACTGAAAAAATCCACTCGATACACGCACATTCGATCAAATCTCAACCCAACGGATGACACTGCAGATTGCCTTTGCGCTTGAGAACCATTCTCGTATTTGTAAACGTTGTCGGTGTTATCGATTTTTGGCCAATTAAAATGTCAAAACAACGCTTTAGAAAATGTACGTAGAATTTTAATCAGAAGAGCAGAATTATGATTCAGAAATCATTGGACATGATTTTCAACAATTATTCAGATAATAAAATTCCTGAATAGATAAGCATTTTCCTTTATCTCCTTCTCTTGTTATTCTATTCATCCAAATTAGTACAAAAGTATCAAGTATATAGTGATATAGTCTATAGTCTATAGTGAACTACCGAGCACTAAACTAGACTAAAAACCATGCTTTATAATAACGACAAGGTTGCATTCACTCAATTTTCATAAAACTTTTATGTCAATATACGTTTTAATGAAACAGTTCATTTGAAATGTTTAAGCAGAAACGTTCTTATAATTCAAATACCTGTGAAAGAAAAATTCTAGTAGTAGTTCTAGTGTTAACCCTCTGCACTCCAAGCTATTTTAACCCTTTGCACTCCGAGCAATTTTAATTCCAAAATTGTGATACTTTTCAATGTATAATAGTTGCATTGTACGCGGTTTATTTCCTTTCGTGCACAGAAAGATTATTACTATAATTCGTACGTGCAACACTTGAATATTTAGCGACTTCTTAAACGCAAATATAGTGATAGGAAAGCTGTTACGAATAATAGTATGGCAATTTTTAGTGTCTCCTCAGGGACAGTGTTAAGAGTTAATTCCTAACTCGAGACATCTTCCTATCCTAGGATAATTCCATTGCACGTGGTTCATTTTTTTTCGTGCATATCAAATATTGTTGCTGTTAATCGTACGGCAACACTTCAATCTTTACTAATTTCTTAATTGCAAACATTTGTAACGTACAAATTGTTTAGAATAATAGCCTGACAATTTTCAGTGTCGTCTCGGAGGAGCCATCGGAGTGCTAAGATTCTCTCGAAAACGAAGTCTCGAACGTTCAAATTTTATTTTATACTTTGGTCTTATTTTTTGACGTAGAATCAACCCCTATCCGATTATGCCTTTAGTTCCACGACACCCTGTGTAAAAGTAAAATTGTGTTTTCTCATTTCAAAAGTAGGATTAATAGTAATCTTTGGAATGCATTATCAAGAATTAGCAATACCTCATCGAATCTGTTGAAATCGAGTAAATCCTCTTTTTCGCCGACAACATTTATCGAAAAAGACAACAAAGCTACGTATATTACTCGCAGCGTTTAACAGACATTTGATTACCAACACACGATTATAATCGCAATCTGTTCGCAACATGTGATTCTTTTTCTTCACGTTCTTTCGTTATCTAGATTTTAGATAGATGTCCAAAAATATAGATTCAAGTGCCTCGTACTCTCGACCCATCATTCCTTTCCGCGTGATTCAACCGTTAATTGCGTCTTTATTTTAATCCACTTAATTATTGCCAATTCCCCTCGGTTATCATCAATACGAAAATATTGAAACCGTCTAGTGACAACGCAAAATATAGAAAGAATGTTGGAAACGTTGTTCGCAATAAGAAATAATCAAATAGACGGTGTTGTGCAATAATTGAAATTCTCTAACTGAAAATAGAGTTTGGTGCACATACCACGTTGATTTAATTCGTAGAAACAAACGTCTACTGACGTAGACGAATAGTTTTAAATTGATTACAAAATCGTTAGATAATTGAATGCAACGCATCTTCATGCGTTATTGTTCGCTTTGTAAAATTGAAAAATAGCTATAGTAAATTTGAAAAGGTTTCGATCATCGAGAGATTATTATAACATCTGTAACACCATATGTCGGTCATAAAGAAATAAATTGACAATTCATCGTCGTCTTCGAAAAGTTAGATATACATTTCATCGTGATTCGATTATGATACGTCATCGTGACTGGATTTTGTGCATTCGCGTTAGGGATAAGTAGGTGAAATAGGAAATAGGAAATAGGAAATATACTTAACTCTTTTAGTGCCGAGTGAAAGTATTGTACCTGTGCGAAGGATGTCGAGCTAATTTAACGAATTTGCTAAGGTTTGAGATCTTACGGCAGTTCCCTTAGAATCTTCAGAGAACGAATCTTATTTTCGAACAAATTAAACCGGAAAACAATTCTTTTAACTGTTTTGTAATGAAATTAGACAATTCATAACGTTTTATAAATTTATTCTGAGATAGAGTTCGCTCGCAATGCGAATAGTAAGGCGCCATCGGATACGCAATGATATGAGCCATTTATTTTGAAAGTGGCTTAAGTCCATTTATGCTCGAATCGAAATATTGAAGGGTTTGCGTTGGATTAAATTTAAACATATGGGTAACAGATAACATAATAGAATAAAGTTTCTGGGTTTCCAAAGGTGTCAAATTTATCATCCTAATTAGCACAATTAACATTATTGAAGAAATAATATGTTTTTGATGGCTATGAATGGACTTACGCTATTTTCAAAATCAATGAAAAGACGTTTTCAAATCTTAAGGAAGCACAGGTCCATAGGAAAAGTAAATTTCCCTTGAAATTAAAATAAATGTATACACTTTTATGTTATAAAGTCAAAAAAATATTCAACTTTCATTCTTTGTTAAATAATTTTTACATTAAAATTAACATAGTTTTATTAATTATTATTCAGTCTTCTGCAGTTTGTGTACGCGGGAGGGATTTAAAATAACTGTGGCGTGCAGGTAGTATATAATGTAATAAATCCATTAAGTCCTTATATTTTACGTTTGTGAGTGGTCTCGGTTTTTTGTATAGTGATGCCAAGTGGATATTATTAAAGATTTTTGGTCTTCCACGTTAGGGTAGCAAATCCAATGTTTTGAATGGTGCATCCTCGTTCATTGTCGTTTCATAGAATAACTTATATGAATCGTTTCTCAAAAGTCTCATGCAACATACTTTAAACCAATTTACTCTTTCACCGTCAGTATTTTTTAGCCTTTTAAAAATCGTATTTTCTGTGGACAGGCACTGTTCCATTGTTCAAAACAAAGTCATTGCACATTCATAATTCAACAGTTACTTTGATAATTAAACATAAAGCTAGGATTTCATAAAATTTTATTGCGTAATTATTTTCCATATCCATTAGAAACTCTCACAATGGGACTTACTCCACTTTCAAAATAAACTTGTTCATCGCTTCATCAACCAGCAAATTTTCGTGTTACAAAATCTTAACGATTTTAAATATATTAGTAACAAGTTGCCTCAGAATGAAAAGATCTTGTAAAAATGTAACTATTATGGTAGTTGACTCGAATTTTTTTAAAATGGACTTACGCCACTTTCAAAATAAACGGCTCATATATCGTCGTTGACACTTTTCCAAAGTGTTGCGATTAAATTTGATACTAATGATACATTATTTACAACCTGTTAAAATTAATTGATTAATTAATTAGATGATTATTAGTTAAAAGTAGTTTGGATTTTGTTAGAAGTTACGAAAACTTAAGCGTGTGACCTTAAGCACGCCATGCAGACAGTCATCCGTCATTTTTGAGGGTATTCGAACTCATCATTTTTAATCTCGTTGGTTCACAGTCGGAGAGTCCCTAATTTTACATTGGGTACGTTTGCGCGTCATTCTTAGCGGCTTACCAATGTCACATGGGGTTCGTTTATAAAGTTTCAGCTTCTGCAACTCCCTAATTTCGCATTGGGTTCGTCCACGAAGTTTCAACCACCTGCAGTTTCTCAATTTTACATTGGGTTCGTTTACCAAATTTCAATCTCCTGCTGCTTCCTTTAGGTCATTCCTACAGGCTTCCAAATTTCGCATTGGGTTCGTTTATGAAGTTTTAACCTTCTGTAGTTTTGCAATTTCGAATTGGGTTCGGCCACCAAATTTCAACCTCCTGTAGCTCCCTTTGGGTTTGTTTGTGCGTCATTCTTAGCAGCTCTTTAATTTCACATTGGATTCGTCCACGAAGTTTTAACTTCTTTCAGCTTCTCAGTTTCACATTGGATTCGTCCACGAAGTTTCAACTTTCTGCAGCTCCCTAATTTCGCATTTGATCCGTCTGCGCGTCATTCCTGGCAGCTAACTAATAAACTGAAACCGTATTCCTATTGTAACAATCCTCCCGCCGCTCGAAAGCCTCGAGGCAACAACTGTATTAAACTATAATCTGGTTTGTAATGAGTTAGAACGAATGTTCATGATTAATTAAAATATAAAGTCAAGATATTTATTCCGTAAGCATTTTATAAGAAATTTGCAGAAGGCGGTGATTCGTCGCTATTCTTCAAGAACCGAAAGACCGACAGTAAATTGATGAATTTGATTGCTCATGAAAAGTCAAAACGTTTGATCCAATGTTAAAAAAAAAGTTATTTAAATTTCAAGAGTATCTAAATACTTTCGTGAGTCACTGTACACCATATTTTTTCCTCAATTCGCGATTTAGCGATTTGTTTTTTGGGTTATAGCATCGAGACTAGACTTCACGGCAACTCCTTTCTTTGAGCTTTACGAGGCACTCTGTACAAAGGCAGAAGTTAATGTTAAGAAAAGTTTCTGCAAATACCTTGGCAAGCTGTAATTTCTTCTGAAAACGAAAGTAAAAACCGATAAAATTTTGCGCGACAGGTGTGAAAAGTTTGGTGGAGGGAAGGAGTAGTTGTTCGGAAGCGTAACTAAAATATCTTGTTAAAATCATAGCATCTGCAATCACGTTTCACGTTTCAACAATGTCTTCATTCAAAAACTCGTCTGCATTGGTTGCGAAACCATGACGACATTTCGAGTGGCACCGCGTGCGATCGACAAGATAACTCCCTCGAAACAGATCTGATAAGACAATAAGCGTGCTTCGTAATTGATCGTCGATATGATTTTTAAATAACGATCTACACCAGAAACATTCTGTGGTGCCGTGTGCAGGTGAAGCGTTTAAATAGGATGAAGGGAAGCGGATGACAACAAATCACTGTTGTGGCCGTTCAGGGTAAGATCATTCATCGGAGTGTCTCTCCATTGTGTCGGAAGCATTCGCAGTCGCGTTGTTCCGTTTTGCAATCGTGCTGGTCAACCATTCGCATGGATTTTGTGCTATTAGAAACTAACCCACCAATTCGCAGTAAAGATTCACATTTGCTAAATCAATTTTATTTTTTCTTAGATTTTACAGAATTTATTTGCATTTTGTTCTGTCTTCGTTATTGTCTTTCTTGTCTCTGTTTTCACAAAGTAGTCAGTCATTGTTGAGAATTAATGCAAATTTAAATATGTACGAACATCACAGCCACTTTATTAATTAAAGAGTAATTTTATTTTCGAAAGAGTTAAAAAAGCGTGGCACTTTATATAATTTTTCAATATTAGATTTGTTTATTTAACCTTCCGATGAATAAATTTATAAAAGTAGAAGTTGCAGACATTGATTTTGCTTATTAAGAGAGAAGTTTTACGTCTGGTACCTTGATATCATTCTTCAATATTAAATTTGTTTATTTAACCTTTCGATGAATAAATTTATAAAAGTAGAAGTTGCAGACATTGATTTTGCTTATTAAGAGGGAAGTTTTACGTCTGGTACCTTGATATCATTTTTCTATATTAAATTTGTTTATTTAACCTTCCGATGAATAAATTTATGAAAGTAGAAGTTGCAGAAGTTGATTTTGCTTATTAAAAGGGAAGTTTTAAATCTGGTACCTTGATATCATTTTTCCATATTAAATTTGTTTATTTAACCTTCCGATGAATAAATTTATAAAAGTAGAAGTTGCAGAAATTGGTTTTACTTATTAACGAGGGAGGTTTCGAATATCACAGACATATAAAGTTTAGCATACTTTGCAAATTTATCTATTAAATAATTGAAAATGTACGAAGAACCTCAGGCCACTTTTATGCAACTTGTACGAAACTTCGTAATACTGAGCACGTGTTGAATTTATACTGTACACCTTCGTTGTATCAAAATGGCAACTACTCATTGTCAGTGGTATGCATAATACTTTGCAGCTGTTCATTCGAAGAACGTTTTGGTAAACGCAGTGCACTTACAGAGAGTTAGGACTGAGACTAGTTAACGAGTTTTCAATTATCTTTGTAGTAGACCTCTGATCGAATCCTGGATAATCGCGATTATTGCGTATGTTAATACTTAGCTCTTAGCAGTGATTGTTACTAATCGTAATTACTTGCTATTTTAGTAAACAGCAGTATGTGGAAGGTTATACTCTTGGCGCTGGTCGCCTTGGCGTCAGCTGAGAAAGTCAGTTATGACAACTATAAGGTGTTTCGTGTGACTCCTCAAACCGAGGACCAGCTGGAAATTGTTCGTCATCTTGAAGAGATGTCCGACTCGGTATGTATAATGCAATTAGACCTGTAACATTTATACATATTCGCATTCTCTTTTATTATTTTTATCATGGTAATACTTTACCAACCGGAAGCCTATTAATAGGACTTTTAATAACCTCGCTGTAACATAAGGATGCTTAGAAATCCACTTTTACATTGTAATTTGACACGAAACTATTAGATGACGCTGTTAACGATAGTTCGTTGACTCGGTAAAAATAACTGTTAGCGTTGAGAGATTCATTAAAAAATTATCAGTCATGCACCATGGACCTTAAGAAGTTCCACAAAGACCTGAAGAATTTAATTTAATTTTTAATTGAATCCGTAACTGAGAAGTTAATATTTATTATCAGGTTGTGAAGAGATGTAAAATTAACCAATAAAAGCATTAGAATATTATAATGATTATAATATTAGAATGTAGAATATTATGGAATAATTAGAATAATGAAATTTAAAACTTAGATTAAATTTAGAACATTTTATTTTTGCAGTCTATCTATTATAGTCACTGCCATTTTAGGTTTTTGTACATGCTAATAAAATTCTGGTTTAGTCCGTATTATTAGGGTACGAGGAAACATTGATAAGTTTACTCAATGTTGAACAATTAAAAATTTTCAATCATTAAAAATGTTTAGAGATCAACAACAAAGTATTCTTGTACGTTCTTTATCATTTTTATTAGTTTTTTACTAATTATTTTAAAAATGATTTTGTTTTATCTTTAAATACAATAAAATAAATTTAATGTGATACTACATGTTACGATAAACGTATAGTAAAACGTAGCAATATATAATGCACAGTTCAATAGTTTAAATAAATATTTATTGCATTTCGTGTAATTCATCTGTGTCAATCACAATTAAAATTTTCCAATAAACACTCGTGTTTCGAGTTCCACAAAATAGAATTAATAAAAATAATTGCATAAAATTGATTTGTTCAAGTTGTTTTTCGTGCTGCTTAAATAAAACGAAGAAAATGTTTTCAATGATCACGTAAACTGAGAATCACACTGTCCTTAGCCTACATTGTGTATAGTTTCGAATGATAATACCACTTGTGAAGTACTTTTGCTATCGCTCGTAATTCCACAGAAAAATACAACTAGAACGACACTGTATCCAAAGTGAAGGAATTTAATCACATCGAAACGTTGCTTTTTAGCAACAGGACAGAATTACTTGTCCATGTTTAAAAATAAATTTTTGCGTTAATATATTCGTTGCACTGAATTCAGTTGATATTTGAAAAATGCAAGAAGGTGGAAGGATAACATTTTAAGGATATATTTTAATTTTTTAATTATTGCTTCATTAAATAAATTACTTTGATTTTGTTGGATTTTTGCGGTTGTTAGTTGGGCAGTTAAAGTGTTAAAGGTTGTTTACCATGAAGTAATTCTTCATTATGGCGACTCCGTATGGATAACCGCCACCACAACAGTATTATAATTATGGTACTGTAAAAGTAATATTATAATAGTAATATTGCAATACTACAATATAGTAATGTGTGAACAAAATTTATTATAAGAGTAATATTATAATACTACAGATTAGTAATGTGTGAACTAAATTTATTATAATAGTAATATTATAATACTACAATACATTATTGTTATTGTAATATTATAATAGTATAATATAGTATTATAATAGTATAATATAGTATTATAATAGTATAATTATAATGATATAATAGTAATATAATAAT
>CM052094.1:5981002-6014172 GCA_028453745.1 Agapostemon virescens
ATAATATTAAATTTTAATAATATATTATATAATATTAAATTTTAATAATATATTATATAATATTAAATTTTAATAATATATTACAATATTAAATATTATAATAAATAATATCATATAAATAATATATTTATATAATTATATATATAGCTATTTCAGGGTAAAAAGGTATTTAATAAATGTAAACTGCCATCTTCTTCAACGAAATTATAAATGCCAATGACGTTCTAGTCAGTGCAACAGTAAAATAAATCGCAGAGTAAGGGGTTAATTATCTCTAAATCGAGTTGTACAAATTCTGCTCTCAATTACGATGTAGTATAGTGAAATGAAATCAGCGTACTTGATCGGCGATGGTTTTGTTTCAGAACCGTATGTGGAGGAAGACGCGCAAACCATACAACAGCCTGTGCCACGGAAGCGACCCTAACAGGAACTGGGGCTACAAATGGATGAGTAAGTTTAAATATTCTTTTAACCCTTTGCACTCGAAGCAATTTTAATTCCAAAATCGAGATATTCTTTTCGCCTAGAATAGTTAAATTGTACATGGTTCATTTACTTTCATGCATATAAAATTGATTACTATCTTTCGTACGCACAACACTTTAATTTTTACCGATTTCTCAATTGCAAACACAACGATGTAAAGGTTGTTCTGAATAATAGCGTGGCAAGGGTTAATAATGTCCAAAAAATATATAATCAGTTTTTCAATATATTATACGTTGCATCAAACACGCATAAACTTCTCCTGTGACCTTAGAATGCTATTCGTTACTTAAAAATTTAAACGAATCTGAAGAAATTGCAAACATACTTGTCTAATGATATTACGTTATTAGAAGAACGCAGAGGTTACACTTAATAATTATACTTCTATTTTTATTAGTTTTTCTACTCTTCTCTTCTGTAGAGGGCGGTTAAATCATTATAGTTGGAATACGAAAAATGTTTCATAGTGCACTCTACTATTAACGATATGAGCGGAAGTATTTCTAAGTATTTCAGAAACTTCATACATAAATAATTAGGATCCACTTTTAGAAGGGTTGTCGTTTAGAAATTAATTGTTATAACGTGAAGTTTCCATTTTACGCAGTAATTTATAAGCTGTATTTACTATGACGGTTAATCAAACAGAACGATTGTTTCTCGCTTTGAACAAGAATTAATTTAGAAATGTGTTGAAGGGTTTTAATTCGAATGCGCTGCAGTGGAAAAATGGTAGAAATTAGGCAAATAATTGGATGTTTATTTTGCAGCTGGTGGTGCCAGCAGCAACCCATGCAGTGAAACTTATGGAGGAAGCTCTGCGTTCTCTGACATTGAAACCAAGACGTTGTCTGACTACATCACATCGATTTCGAACAAATTCTACGCCTATGTCGCTTTCCACAGCTACTCGCAGCTCTTGATGTTCCCTTACGGCCACACGACCCAACATTTGGACAACTACAACGAATCTGTAAGTTTACAATTACTTGTCGAAAGTTACATTCACAATAAATTCACATGTCGAATGCCGAGCGAATTTTGTGTGTACTTCAGACACGTTTCGTCGGTTCGGAAATGACCAATGTTATTAAAGAGAATTGTTGGTTACTGTAAAATTAAGCTCCCACCGCATACTACAAGCTGGTTAATTTCCACGATAATAAATCGATATTCAATGCCATTAATGTAATGATAATAATTCTTAAACGAAGCAATGGTGCCGGTCACCGGTGACCACCATGGCAGTCAACGTGTTGAAAGCATTGGAAACACTGTATTGAAGATTCATTGAAGTTACACAAAAGAAAGGAAATTTTTCTTTAATTACATCGTGCTTCAAATGATAAAGACACGTACACTGACAAGATCCGCAGTTTATTTATTAATAAAGCTTATGATAAAAGAAAACAATGTCTGGCTCTGGATAAGTTATCTTCAGTTTTATTATTAAACGCGCACATAAATATTTCCTATTTTATCACTTTGTATGGCTCATAATTGTATCAAGATTTTCTGTGTTATCGAGTGTTTCAGTGACACTTTAAGTGATTAATCGACTCATCGTATCAATCAATAATGAACATCGGAAGACGTACATTTGTTTGCACAAGAATAAAGCAATCACATGTTCGGTGACTACGCTACAATGTGGCAATAGAAAGAAACAATTTTATTTTGCATATTTTTAGCTCGAAATCGGCCAGAAGACCATCCAAGCCCTTGCCAAACGATATGGTACCAGATACCAGACCGGAAACGTCGCCGAAACTATTTGTAAGTACAATATAATATACTGAAAATTCAATAATAATTTATTATTAAATTTAATATAATAATATATAATAATTATAATAAACTTATTTATTATCAAATTAGTTTTGCGAATCGTTCGTTGAATTCTGTTCGGATACAGAATTATTTAAATTAAAATATCGTTTATCTTTACAGTACGTATCGTATAAAAATTTGATGTGGTACGCGTGAGATGTCATGCATACCAGAAAATTAAAACGGCTAAATTGTTTATTATTTCGGGTCTGAAAAATTAGTAATTATTCTTTAGACATTCTGAAATAAGAATGAACAGCGTTTTTCTTAAAATTATTATCGTCCCGTAGTAAAAAAGATTCGGAAAGTTCGCGCTCTCTGACTTGTTCTTTCACTTCTGATCGAGCCCTCTCGACCGAGCATATGTTAGTTCGCGCGCTTTTCTCTCATTGGCCAGTGATTTTTCGCTAATAATTCGTAAACGAAGCCGCAGATTGAATTTTCGCACAGGAAAAAGTTGCTTCAAATGACCTCAAGAAACCCTCATTTCGCGCTGCTACGATACTTTTGGGACACCCTGTATAGTATTCCTATCGATCTAGAATACATAACTTCATTGTTCGCGGTTACAGCACTAAAAATTAGTATTAAAACGTGTAGGCGTTCGTTGACCTAGGGTTACTTTCTGAATTGAAATTAAATATGAAATATGAAATACTGTAGAGACAAGTTTGAAACCAATCGAACAACGAGAAGACTTTGGATTTTATATTATAAAGACCTTACACTGAAGAGATTCGCAGTTTACTTATTTAAAAAGCTTATGGTAACAGAAAACAATGAAGTATGAACGTTTCGAATATAACAGAAACGGACAAACTTTTATGTTCGTTTGTTAACTATTTCAAAATTAATTTATGCAGGATCCCTATCGATCTAGGCTACATAACTTCATCGTTTGCAGTTAAATCTTTGAGGCACGGTGGTATTAAAAGCGTACCATCTTTTTAATGCATGAATATACATGGTGGGATATATTTTTACACAAAAAACAACATGGGCCTTTTTATTTTCTAAAGCTCCGTGCCTCAAAGGGTTCAAGCGACAAAAATTAGTATGAAAATGAGTAGGCGTTCGTTGGCCTAGGGTTACTATTTGAATTGATAAAATTGGATAATTTGTTGGTACGCATTCCCATTTATTACATTTTTCCTTTCCTTTGCAGACGTTGCCACCGGAAGCTCTGTAGACTGGGTGAAAGGAACACATCACAAGAAAGTGACGTTCACTTATGAACTTCGTGACACTGGTCGCCATGGTTTCATACTTCCTCCTGACCAAATCGAACCGACTGCTTTGGAAACCCTGGACTCTTTGGTCGCCATGTTCAAAGCATCCAAGGCCCGTGGATACGAATGAAGGAGACTCCATTGAACGATCGAGGGAAATAACATTGACAAGTGTTCAGACTTATGCTCAATCAAATTAATAAATATTTCTTAAGCTATTCTCAATGCCTATCATAATTTACGATTCCATGAAAATTCACTAAATGAAGAGATTTCTGATGTTTTAACCCTTTGCGGACGAAGATTTTTGAAAATAAGGGAAATATTCTGTGCAGAAAGCTAAATCTTATATTAATAAAAGTAAATTAAATTTTCTGTTCGGAGTATATATTGAACTTTTGTTACTACAATCACGCAGCTACTTAAATGCAATGTTAAGGATAGAATATGTATACGCTGGTGTCGCCAATATGACGATACTCGTCCTCAAAGGGTTAAAGCCTTGAACTTAAGGGGGGAATACACTTTAGAGCGCCTAAAAAATAGTGATTTTTACTCATTTTTTTCTCAATAACTACAAAGCGAATCATTTTCAAACTTCCATGATATTATGTTCTATATTTAAACAGTACAAAAAATTTTCTATTTTAATGATTAATGTATTTTTTTTCGCAATATTTATAAATCTTCACAGCTCCGCGCCACGCGCATTGTCAGTTCGTGTACATCCTAGAGCCTCTAATTTTCATCTGAAACAGGAAAACAAAAGTTTTTTTTAATCCTTATAAAATTATCTCATCGAGGAACTAAAAAAATTCCAACAAAAAGTACAAAAATGCAAAAATTTTGAGCATTATTGAAAAAGTTACGATTTTTCGGTAAAAATTTCGACTTTATAATGCAAATTGAAAGGAAAAAATGCAACTATTTAGGAATTTTTTTAGTTCATCGTCGACATTTTATCATTACCTAACGAAAAATCGCCTTAGAAGCACAATTGGTCCAATAGATCGTTCTATATTGTGTGCACAAGATTCAGAAATATGATATTGAGAAAAACGCGTTTAAAGTTTTTCGACTGTTAGAGTACCATTCACTGCTTGTGCCTTAATTATTTGATTTATATATTTACCATTGGAAATTTATCAAATGGAAACGCTGAAACAAATCTGTGAATCCTTCTGTGGCTTCAAAAAATTCATTTTGCTCCATCTGGTGCATCCTACGAGAGATTCGTGCCTCTTTTGTGCTGCTTTGTCTGCGGCGTCCCTGTCTCGTTATGCGCTGCACGTCATACGTATCGGCAAAGAATTTGCATTGTTGTCCGATATTAATATTTAATACATTCATTATTTTTAATATAGCTGAGTAGCCCTCGTTAAAAATGCCAGCCGCAATAAAGGCGGAGGTTTCGATAATTTTTGCTCTGGAATTTAGAAGCTTTGGATTTAGGCGCCCAACCGTTGAACTGAAACTTTCATTTCAATTCTGTGTGTGTCCACCTAGACACCTGGTTAATAAATCCTCCTTTGAAACTTCTTCATATATCGGTTTTAAATGTTTAAAGAAAGCTGGGTGAAGTGGACTAGGATGATTAAAATTATCTAATTCACTTATCGCTTCGCTTTCAGCTTTCGCGGACGGGTACCTGCCTGACGCTTACCTGTTCGGCTAGCTGTATCTCTCAAAATACATAAAATTTTGCTCCGTAACTTTATACACGTATTCTAGACACACACTGGAATCAATTTCAAACAAAAAGATAATTCGAAAATTTTCATCTTATAAAGTGTATTCCCCCCTTAAGTTTCTGGTGGTTCTACCTCCTACGCTCACCAACAGAGGGACAATAGGACTTTCTCGTTAGTACCTTATCCGCCTCCGGTTCATATATTTATATATGAATATTAATATGTATCCATACATTGTTGAAATATGAATATTAATATGTATCCATACATTGTTGAAATATGAATATTAATATATTCATACATATACAATATTAATATGTATTCATATATGCATTCGTATATTATCGAAGTATGAATATTAATATATACCGAAGTTATAAAATTGCCTTCACAGAAATCGATTCAATAGATGTTTTAGCAATTTTACTGCTCAGTAGGTTTAATATTAATAACGTAAAAAAGAAGCGTCAAATACGGAATCATTGTAGGAAAAAGTTTCTTAGAAGAGTGTCAGAAATTACCTTTTTCAAGGGACACTATTGCTTCTGTATTATTGACTTCATTGCAATCACTTTTGGGTGGTAATGCTTATAAACATGGCATTTATTAAAAAAATGTTCCCGCAACAGAATGAAACAATACCTGTCGAATGTCGCATTTCTTTATCATCATTATACGTTTCACGTGACACCATGGTTTTCTGTAGATGAAAAGGTTTGGAAGTTATAATAAGATTATTTTTATTTTCATTGTAGGTTGGATGCACTCGGGTGATCTGGGTTACTATAATGACGAAGGACAATTGTTTATCGTCGATAGGATAAAAGAGATCCTTAAGTACAGGGGTTACCAAATATCTCCCAGTGAAATCGAGAATCTCTTGCAGACACACCCCGGTGTTTTGGAAGTTGCAGTTGTCGGTATACCACATCCTACAGATGATGAACACCCCGTTGCTTTCGTTCGCAGAGTGCCTGGCGAAGAAGTATGATCTAATAACTACCTTTTGTAATAATATTCACAGCAAGATTAGATCGAGAAAATTTAATTTTTTAAAGGTTCCAAACAAAACAGAACCGAGCTCGAGTACTAAAATTTTACTGTCTCACCACGTTCCTGATTCATCATTTCGATAGACGCGAATGTCAGAGATAATTTAATCGCATTCATGTATTTTTAAATTATATTTTAAGTATCCATTTAAGGATTAGATTTTGTTTTAAATAAACACCAATTTTCTGTTAATATTTCTATACTAGTATGTACTAATAAATTCGAAGCTTTGGATGGTTGTACTATTTATTATACTAGACAGTATGTCAACAATTTCTATGTTAAATAATAATTTTTCGTTGCATTAGTCTATTTAGAAAATTGTTATAATTTTTGTATTATATTAACTCTTTGCACTCGAAGCTGTTTCAACTCCAAAATCCAAGCCTTTCTTCTGTCCTACAATATTTTTATTCTAAGTGGATTTATTTTCTCTTGTGCATATGGAGTTTCTTACAACAGTTAAATTTTTATCTATTTGTTAAATACAAACATAGTGATGTAAAAATTGTTTTAAATGATAGCTTGGCGACTTTTAATGTTTTAGAGTTAACATTCGAGTGATCAAGTGTTGTTAGTAATGTTTTATTAACGACAATGATAATGTTGTATTAATCATCGAACGTTATTGACATCGTATTTACAGATTGATTCAAATTAAATTAATTAAAAGTGTGCGATCTGTAAGAAGTTGTTCGATGTAAATCGTGTTGTTTTTAAATTGTTGTAATTGTTTATTTAACGGTTTTTAATTTGTTTTGCAGGTATCCGAAGACGAATTAATAACGAAAGTTGAGAAGAATTTTGTAGATGCTTATAAATTACGTGGTGGTGTAAAGTTTGTAACATCTTTTCCTTACACCTCTTCTGGCAAGATAGCGAGGGCACAACTGAAAAATATAGCAAAGTCACTTGCAGTTCGTTAAATATTTACATATTACTTTTACGTAGGAAGATTATTAATTATGACGATTAATTTGTTGTAAAAAGAAATATTTATAAAGACTTTTAATTTGTTCTAGAAAACTACGTTATTATATGCACGTAGTGTGCACAGTTTAGTCTAAACCAATACTGATATACAATGTTGTTTTAATCTGTATAATTGACTCGAATTTTTAACTAAAAATTTAATTGCCACAAGTTCAAGAAACAATGTGCATCGACATAAAAGTTGATAGTAAATGAAATTTTAATCATTTTAATAAAGAATCGTTTATTCTAAATATTCAAAAACTTATAAAATATTTATTTCCCATTATGTTTAGCATAAATATTTATAATTGATAGTATTTACATTTATTTAATTGTATTACTGTATTATATAATTATAGTATTATTACATTTATTTAATTGTATTACTATCCATTTTTATAAATGCTATTATTTAACGACTTTTAATATCTTCCATTTATTCTGCTTCATGTTTCTAACATCTCGTAATTTTATTTTTATTACTGAAATTCTATTTACATCTTCATTTTCCTTGCTTTCATCTTTGTCAATCTTTTTCATCAACTTTTTGTAGTATTTTTAATTTACTTATGTCAATCTTCTAAGACGTATTCTTTCGATTTACGTAACAAAATCTGTGCGATCTTATTATCAATTGAATAATATTCCTTACCAGTGCACTCAACTAAAGAATTAACTTCCACTACTTTTATTTAAAAAATACCATTGATTCCCTGTGCCTTTGGCAGGAAGGGAATGGCCTTGGGAAGACCCATGAGATGCAATGTCTACAGAGATATTAAATCATTGCACGAACAACAGTTATCTCAGAAACTATTATTAGGAAGCAAATGGTCAACAGACCAATTCACCTGATTTTACAATGAGATTTTCTTACCTTTCCCACATGTTCTGGTATTTCTTTCCTAATCTCCTTGCTCCTCTCTTAATATACAACTCCGTAACTTAAGGGGGGAATACACTTTATAAGATGAAAATTTTCGATTTTTTTTGTTTGAAATTGATTCCAGTATGTGTCTAGAATACGTGTATAAAGTTACGGAGCAAAATTTTATGTATTTTGAGAGATACAGCTAGCCGAACAGGTAAGCGTCAGGCAGGTACCCGTCCGCGAAAGCTGAAAGCGAAGCGAAAGGTGAATTAGATAATTTTAATCATCCTAGTCCACTTCACCCAGCTTTCCTTAAACATTTAAAACCGATATATGAAGAAGTTTCAAAGGAGGATTTATTAACCAGGTGTCTAGGTGGATACACACAGAATTGAAATGAAAGTTTCAGTTCAACGGTTTGGCGCCTAAATCCAAAGCTTCTAAATTCCAGAGCAAAAATTATCGAAACCTCCGCTTTTATTGCGGCTGGCATTTTTAACGAGGGCTACTCAGCTATATTAAAAATAATGAATGTATTAAATATTAATATCGGACAACAATGCAAATTCTTTGCCGATACGTATGACGTGCAGCGCATAACGAGACAGGGACGCCGCAGACAAAGCAGCACAAAAGAGGCACGAATCTCTCGTAGGATGCACCAGATGGAGCAAAATGAATTTTTTGAAGCCATAGAAGGATTCACAGATTTGTTTCAGCGTTTCCATTTGATAAATTTCCAATGGTAAATATATAAATCAAATAATTAAGGCACAAGCAGTGAATGGTACTCTAACAGTCGAGAAACTTTAAACGCGTTTTTCTCAATATCATATTTCTGAATCTTGTGTACACGATACAGAACGAGCTATTGGACCAATTGAGCTCCTAAGGCAATTTTTCGTTAGGTAATGATAAAATGACGTCGATGAACTAAAAAAATTCCTAAATAGTTGCATTTTTTCCTTTCAATTTACATTATAAAGTCGTTGAAATTTTTTTAGTTCATCGGCGAGATAATTTTATAAGGATTAAAAAAAACTTTTGTTTTCCTGTTTCAAATGAAAATTAGAGGCTCTAGGATGTACACGAACTGACAATGCGCGTGGCGCAGAGCTGTGAAGATTTATAAATATTGCGAAAAAAATACATGAATCATTGAAATAGAAAATTTGTTGTATTGTTTAAATATAGAACATAATATCCTGAAAGTTTGAGAATGATTCGTTTTGTAGTTATTGAGAAAAAAATTCCTAAAAATCACTGTATTTTAGGCGCTCTAAAGTGTATTCCCCCCTTAACTGTTGTATGGACGAGTAATAATGAAACAATCTATATGCAAAAGAAGGAATAAGACGCCTCAATTTTGGAATTAAAACAACTTCGAGTGCAAAGGGTTAACAAACTATTGTTGTATTTCCTATTTCCTAATCTTGGCGTTACTCGACCAAGTCCTAAGTAATATAACAATTCAAATTTCAGGCGAACTTCAGTGTCAGTCAAATAAACATTTTCGGTCTTACCGTCTTTGTCTACGGCCTCCTTTGTTGCTGTCGGATTTTTATGATATCCATTCATCATGGTCGCCGTTCTAATATGGACTTCACCTTGCTGGTTTGCACCAAGAGCCTCTCCCGATTCGAGATCGACGACTTTTAATTCACAATTTAAGCTTACCGTTCCACAAGAACTGATGGTGGTAGTTGACTTTTCAGTTGTAGCCAATCCGCCTATCTCTGTCATACCTAGAATCAAAATTCAATCGTCGTATATACGTTTAAAACAAAAATTTGACGTCTGTGCACTATACTTGCTGTAAATTTAAAATAAATTACGCAAGATTATATTATTAAATACGTCTAATCAATTTCCGAATCCGCCAATTAGAAATGCTATAACTATAAAAAAGTTGTGATAAATTCTTGAGAAGTAACAATAGTATTATAAAGTTGGTCATTATTAATTCATCTTCTTTGATTACGCAAGCTTATATTATTAGAAACAACTAATTAATTTCCGAAGCCTCCAATTATAGATGGTATAACTATAAAAAAAAAAATGATAATAACTGCATGAAAAATAACAATAGTATTGTAAATTTTATCATTATTCATTCATCTTCCTGTCATTCAATATTCATTTTTAAACATTGAGTACATACAATAATATACATATTACTACATATTAATAATATGAGAAGATCTGAATCGTGAACAATGAACAAATTTTATTTTACATTTTCGACTTATTTGTTTAATATGGTATCAGCCCCTCCCCGATTATACCACCAGTTACATGACACTCTGTAGTGTTCGAATGTAAACTCTTCGGTTCTCTATAACTGTTTCGAACCTCTGGTTTGTTAACTATCTAACTATACATATTCAGAGTATAGTATTGCCATATTTACCATAAATTTGTATGACGTTCATATGTGACAACTGCTTTTTCAGCATATCTTGAGATTCTGATTTCAATGAAGCACCACCTACGAGGAGGCATTTCAAACTGGAGAGGTCGTGTTTTCCCAAATCCTTGTATCTGATCAACCGATTAGCCATACTAGTGCTCAGTATTAACCATGTAATCTGCGACACGATCATCACAGAACAAAAAATATTCAAATTCAATTTTCTAGAATTCTCAAAATGTTCAGTGAATCCAGTGTAATAGAAAAATAGTGTCATCGACCTTGTCATTATTATAAAGCAGTGTATATTAGTATGGTTTAGGGCTCCTAATTTAACTAGTGTTAAATGCAAATATAATGATGTAAAAGTTACACGTACGTGTAATACCAGCTGATATGCATGAGAGGAAATTATTCTTGTACAATGGAGTTACTCTAGGTCTAAAACTATTTCAATTTTAAAACTGAAATTTCTTAGAGTGCAAAGGATTAAAATGAGCCCAGACTCGCGATTGTACTATATGTTTTTGCTAAATGACCGTAATTTAAATGTCAACAATTTTTGGGGAATGGAACATGTAATATTTGACACTAGAACTACTGAACAATAAATCCAACGATATACATTGTTTTGTGATAATAACAAGACTGTATTTATTCAAACTTCATTAAATTTTTATTGCAAAATGTGGTTCATTAGCCTCTCGTTTTACGATTTCTTTTACGCAATGCAATGATTGGAATTTCCTTGAAGTTCATAATGTACTTAAAGAAAAAGGAAATTTAGAATTGTTGTATGCCTATACAAGGTGAGTCACCAAACGTTTGCACCTCAAATATCTTTGCTGTTCCTAAAAATACGTAAAATATGGTAAGGACGAAGATGAATGGTACAATGGGACTGACACGATGCTATACAAAAATTTTATTTTTATGTCATTTTTTTAGAGATATCAAGGTCACCTTGATTTTTTTAAATGGAACCAACCTTCTTTAAACACCTACAATCCCTTTCATTAGGAATTCAGTAACTATATTATTCGAAGGTCATTCAAGGTGCAGGACAGAAAAAACGTATAAGATTTAGAATATGAAAGCAGAATACGTGTATCATGGTTGAGACTTGTAGTAAATAGTAAACATACTATGGTCGTAGTCAAAGTAATCATACTAAAGTCCTTCAATGTTACTGTTATTCTTATTTACTATCAGTACATTTCCAAACGCGATTCCGTTACGTCTTATTCAATGACTGAAAAGTGTGATATGATCACGATTTACTGTGAATGTAGACAAAATGTATTCTAATGTATTTTGCTTCCATATTTTAGTTTTATACGTTTTTTCTGTCCTTGACCTTGAATGACCTTGAAATAATATAGTCACTGAATTCCTAACGAAAGGGACTATCATTGTAGGTGTTTAAAAAAGGGTGGTTCCATTTGAAAAAAGTCAAGGTTACCTTGATATCTCTAAAAAAAACGACATAAAAACAAAATTTTTTTTATAGCATCGTGTCAGCCCCATTGTACCATTCAATTTTGCCCTTAGCATATTTTACGTATCATTAGAAACAACAAAGATATTTGAGGTGCAAACGTTTGGTGACTCACCCTGTATGTTCTCCAGCGGATGTAAGATATAGTTATGAACAAGATATAGAATTATTATGTCTTATGTTAATTATTATATCCGTTCAATGTCTTCAACACGTGTCTGACACGATGTTGTAAGGCAAGTGGTTAAAGAAGTACATAGGAAAATTATTAATGAAAACATTATTATAACTTCAGTAATTGTGAAAGAAATAAGTAGGGACCAGTCAAAATGACTGGTCTGGTAGTTCTAGTGTTAAACAGTTGTTGGCTCGACTGTGTATTCAGATAATAGAAGTCCTGATGAAATAACAAACAGTAACTCTAATTAAATACCTTATATTTTTCTATGAGCTCGCACGCTACCTGTGGCTCGAAATTGCAAGCGCTTATCTGTTTTACACCGTAACTGAGGACCTTAAGGGTACAAATGATACCACTGATCCAGGATAAGGGACTAAACCATAACGGTCTTTCCTTGGACAGATCTAATCCGAGAGTGGGGTCGATCGTCATGAGAATCACTTTATGCGATAGTTCCACACCCTTCGGCAAACCCGTGGTGCCGGAAGAAAAAAGAATCAGTGCCGTGTCATTGAGATCAACATCCTCGCATTCGAAATTCGCCACGTCCGATTCCCCGTGAGCTTGCAGAACATCCGCGAAGGAGATGCTACCAGGATAATCACCGAAAGTGACGATCTTCACTGCGGAAGTCTCGATTTTCGCTGCATCCAACGCCACCCTCGTCGCTTTCTGGTTCGCGAAGATTATTTTCGGTTCGATCAATCTTATGAAATGTCGCGCAAGATCTGCGAACACGAACGGTTTGTAGCAATTGGAGACATTGGAGTACCGAGGGTTAACCCATTGACTACCAAGCAAATTTAGCGCGTCTTGCCCTGGGTGCCACAGTTTTATTTTAATATAATTAATTTAATATATAGTTTTAATAATAATTTTAAAAATAAAAATTGATAATCAATATGTCCTCTACACTATATACATTTTTCATTCATCCTTTCTAATAGTTCCTAACTCAAATAGCTATTTGTAGCCAATCTAAACTTGCAGCACCTCCTCTTGTAGTTTTGGTACAGACGCTTACTACGAGATATCTCAATGGGTTAAGCATGGTTCAAATCTTACGAGTATTCATCCCTGCATCCCAAGGATTGAACGTTGCTCCGATGAAGAGCGCGGCGAGACATGGCGTAAAGTTGTCGCGGTGATTATGCGTTGCGACCGCAACAATATCTCCTTTTCGGACTCCTTTCTTCTTTAGCCAGAGTGCACACTTTACCGCTCGATCCAACAACTCCTCGAAAGTGTCTTCTTCGCCTGTCTCGGGATCCCTCTGCAACATTTCATTGTTCAAATTGCAAGATCAATGGTAGTGCTTCTGTCTAGAATTGTCTAGATATCGCGCCTGGGTCTGTGCTGCGATCAAGTGGTACACTGTCTTGGGTACGGCTGGAAGTTAACACATTGCGTACGGGTCACGAGATATCTCGTTTTCATGTTTCTTCGACTGAATCGATGACTTAAGCAATTAGAGACAAAATGTGTTTGTTACGATACCAGGGTAATGAAGCCTTGCGCATTCTTGTGACAAATGATAAGCAAAATAACCGAATGTTGGCATTCCAAGCATGTAAAAACAATCAGTCAGTATAGCCAATGCATCGGTAGATCTGTGCCGATAGTTTACCGTACCATATAAAGTGTTTTATTGTTGTACGTTTTGTTATTTTAAAGTTTGTGTTTCAATTTGTAAGGAAACAGCTTTTTAAAAATCATTTATTTACACTTTCAATCTGTTACTGATAATTTTTTTTTACCAAATATCACCGTCTAAATCATTATTCAAGTTTGTGAAATAAATAATTGTTAAAATGTAAAAAATCTTATATAATAAATAGATGTATAAAATATATATATAGTAATATTTAAAAATACTTTATGTGAATTTAATACCAAATGCAAATTAAAAATGTGCATATATATACATCGTATTGCTTGCCAAGCATGCTCCTGGAGCGTTCAAAAATGTGCGGGCCCTGGGAGGGGTTAATCAGTCGCCCAAAATTAATTCGGCCGGCGGCAGTGTTGTAAATATTAGAAAAAGGACACGTTCAGTCTATTTGGCTTCTAGCAATTATTTACGACACGAAACTCTTCATTAGAATTAAACAACTAATAATTGTAAATTAATTCAACAGGAAATTTTCAATGAACTCTGGTGATATCAGCAAAGAACGCCTTAAACGTTCAAATCGGTACGAATAATATGAAACTCTGGAATTATAAAAATCACCAATCATACCTGTGCAACCAGATTACGATTCTTCTTTATTGCATCGTACAAATACTTTCCGCCGCTGGTGTATTTTAAAGAGAGGGGCTTCTTTTTTCCTATGATCACATTATTTTGTACGGTGAAAGACTTCTCGGACGATTGCACCTGAAAGCAACAATAAACATTTAAAAAAGTTAAATGTTTTCAAATACATGAAGTCGTCAAAATGTAATTTCGTCGTGGATCTACAATAAACGAGTATTTTCTTGATGAGTCTCACACTTTTACAACATCGAAAAACAAGAGAGACTCAACAATTTTTATTATATCTACAAATTGCTTTCATATTTTAATCGATCGATATGTACATATTATTATATGATATTTAAATAATATTTGCTAGAAATCACATGTTTTAAACGCTATGTGTAAGGTTCAAAGACTAATCAGTATAGTTAGTTCAGTTGTAGTCGTGTTGAGTCACTAATCTTGAAAAATGTGTTTGAATTTATAATCAACAAACTCGATGGTCTATAGTTCAAAAACTGATCACTATGGTTAGTTGAGTTGTAGTCGTGTTGCATGCCCAATCTTGAGGACTGATTTTAAAATTGTGATAAACCAAACTCGATGGTCTATGTTTCAAAGACTGATCACTATGGTTGGTTGAGTTGTGGTCGTGTTGCATGTCTAAATCTTGAAGACAGAGTTCGAAGTTATAATAAACTAAACTAGGGTATACGGTTGAAAAACTGCTTATCAATGAGTGATTAGGATCACTGTAACATTTCCTGTCACTGCCACAACAAAGACTCAGAAGTCTGAACATATTATATACTAAGACTGAGTAACCAGTCTAAGAATACCAATGAGACTAAGGGCCTCAGATTGACTAAGAAATACTAGGAGATACTAATACGACTTAGCGACTATAGTTGACTAAGAATACTAAGAAAAGGAATCTATTGTACTATATGTTTGTTTACGTACCATGTATGTATTCTGACGACACTTTTACTATTCTGTTACGATACTGACTTCATTAAGTTTGTTAGTGTTACTGACTCTTACTATTACTGGATGACTTATGAACCGTTACTGTTACTGGCTCTCACTATGACTGTTATATGTGATTACTGGCTCACTTAAGACCTGTTACTGACCTATTTCTACCTTATACTGGTTCTTTGAAGGAAAAATTAGGTACATATATCGATTCTGGCTTGAGTGGTGGGGATTTTGGAACTGTAAGGGATAGTATGGTGAGATCAGAGTTTTGGGAATGACGTAGTCAGGCAAAGGTTCGAGCATGATGTAGCAAGGACAGAGGTCAAATCATAGATTTGTAGAAGATTTTGGGAAGATTGATAAGAAGGTGATGGAACGATGTCGGCTGACAATAACAATGGTTGCAGAATGGCGTTGGTATACAACATAACATTAAAAATGATAATAATAATAATTATTATAATAGCAATAATATTAATAATAATAATTGTAAACAATGACGAATTGCATCGACTAGTATATTGAAATGCATACTAACACGACAATATAATAATACTCAAAACCATTCTCTTCTTATCTGAACAGTTATTTTATAGATCATTCAAATAATTTACAGTTTAAGCAACAATAAGTTTTATATACAAAATTGGTGAATTTCTCTTGCTTTTCATCTGTTCATAGGTGTGTCACCCTTTAATATAAAATGGTCATAATGATTTGTTTATCTCACATAATCCTGAAATACTGTAGATAATTACCAAATTGATACTTTTTAAATTGTTTGATTTCTGTCTGAAATATTTTATTTGCATACATCAAGAAACGAAACACAAATTTTTTGAGATGACATCTTTGAACGAATAGCGCTCATTTATTAGAGGGTAGAGTATTGTAATTGTCAACCATTGTTTGATGAACACTCATTACTCATCCAGAAAAGTTTCCTCGCCATTTTATTTGCTGCTTCTGATTACATACACTGAAATTGTTATGTCATCGGCATCACAAATTGTTAGAAATTAGATGCGGTAACCAATTGCTTTCCGAGAAGGAAAATTAAGTCATACCTAAGACAACGATTTTGCAACATGTAAACGTCCTTTCTGTTAACATTTACAGTCGATCGAAAGATTATTTAAACACTGAAATTCCGATTCTAGAGAAATTGTCGACACTTAAATTGTGATAATTTACAGTATTAACTTAATTTAAATAATTTTCGATTAAAACATTATTACTTTAGATGAAGATAAAGAATTTTCAAGATTTCCAGACTTTTATACGGTCAAATTATTGAAAAATTGTAAATATTTAAATTGAAAGCATAAAATGGAGAAGCTTAAATAAATTTTCGTTCTCCTTCTTACAGTATCGTTTACTTTTTTGTCTAAGATTTTCTCTTGAGGTAAGATTGAGTCCGCTTTCATTGCGATCGATCTGCTCTCTTCACGACGTCAAATGTAGGATGGACCGGAAGTTGTAGTACAACGGGGCAAGGGTGATTTTGCGTAGAAAAGGACGAAACAGGTTCGTTTTCTCTTTTGTACGCACACGTGTTCTTCTCTAAGTTTAACAATTTTCATTTAATCAATTCTACTAGCAATCGTCTAGAATTTTTCTTTCTAGTTTGAATTTATGTGTTGCTCTGCACTTGCCATTTTCACACAGGAATTCACAACGGGTCACACGATTTCACGAGACACCTTCAACGTTCACTCCTGCGTCGCCTGTTATTGTTATCAGTACCATCGTGCTCATCCTTGTTCTTTTATATATATCTTAGGAACATTAGCTGCTTCCCTTCCCCTCATGAATCAGTAATACACAACAACAATTCTTTAACATGTACAATTTGGTATGCATTGTGTAATATCAGGCTGAGTCCCCCAGCATGACGAGCTAAAACTATACCTCAATTATTGACTATATGCAGAAAAATATTAAACAATAGTTGCATGGTAACAGAACGTCACACGATACACTATTTTTCTTCTACGCCCTTTTTCTAAGTAGAGAACAATTAATTAATACAACATAAAAACTTTAAATAAAAACGAGGCTTACCTTCACGTTTCTAAAATTGAATGCACAGTATTTTTTCAAAATTTTGACACAGCATCAAAAGCTATATACACGTGCAAATTATAAGATTCGTGTAAAATTTAACCTCTTGGCTACTGTGAGCGCCTATAGGCGCTCAGAAATTTTGCGTTTCTTACACTGAGGGTGCCTATAGGCGCTCGACATAGTTTGGCTTGTGAAAGTATCTTGTGAAATACTTTACGTTAATATTAAATTCCTAATATTTATACTCACTCGGTCCAAAATAATAAATAATTCGTTTTAATGTAGTGAAATTCAGTTTTTTGACATATCGAAATATGTTTTCACAAAAATGCATCCACACCCAAGAGTTCGCCGATCCCGGCGCACATTGTAACTCAATTTCTGCCGTATGATACGGCCGATGAATATCAAAGTCTGCAGTAGTCAAGGAGTTAAATATTGACGAAGTAGTGTTCAATGTATTTAAACAATTCCGATTCGTGAAAAATCGTCGATATTTAAACTGTTATAATTTCGATGAATAAAATACCATAACAATAGGCCTCACCTCATTTTGAAACTTAAGACTTCTACTTTCATCAGCTAGTCCTTTCAGCCAAACTGTAAAACCGCTACTTCCTCTTTGATTTCAATGGTTTTTCGATATCTTATAGAATAAAACATTTTAAACAATTTCTTCCTGTAGCTATTGAGCGTCTGCAGCCGCGCTACACGTCAGGGTTGATTCTGCTCATGAAGAAGACTCGTGCGAACATTAAAATTGACTAGAGTATACGGTCTTATAAAAATTACAAGATTTAATTTATTTACGATATATTTATGAAATCGAATCGATCCCTACGAAGGAAATTTTACAACTACAATCATTGTGGAACTATGAAACTTTTTTAAAATACTACCGGATAACACAACAATTAATTCGGAAGTCTACTGTCATCAGCTGGACAAACTGAATGATGCACTTCACCAGAAAAGGCCAGAATTAATCAACAGAAAAGGTGTAGTGTTCCACCAAGATAATGCAAGAGCTCATACAAGTTTGGTCACTCGCCAAAAGCTTTTACAACTTGAATGGGATACAATGCCACACCCATCATATTCTCCAGATCTGGCATCTTCGGATTATTGTTTGTTCTGGTCACTGCAAAATTTTTTAGACGGTAAAACCATCACTTCAAATGAGGAGGTCAAAAACTACCTCGATCAGTTTTTTGCCAGCAAAGACCAAAAATTTTATGAGCGTGGAATCATGCTACTACCAGAAAGATGGCAAAAGGTATTGGACCAGAATGGCCAATATATAATTTAATAAAATATTTGTTCATTATACGAAAATTGTCTTTCGTTTTCACAAAAAAAAAACTAGAATACTTTCATTCTAAAATTAAATCAATTAAAATTAAAATTTGTTCCTTCATAACAATGGTATCTTTTAGGAGATATCTCAAAGCGTTCCGTAATAAAACAAATTGGAATGTTTTTAGCACATTTTCTTCTATATAGTCGTGCCACCTCATCCCACTATTTCAATAATCAATGTTTAAAGCCATTCGAATAAAATGTACCATCTACTATCCGTATACGTTCGTGCGACGAACTAATTTACGCTTCTGAGGAATTGTTTATATTGTACCTATTTGAAATGTCTATACTACGAACCTAATAAGATATTGATTAACCCCTTGCCCTACAACTATGAGACAGACTAGCGATCAAGATTTCGAACAGAATCTTTTTAACATGTGTTTCCTGAATTTTCTCTAAATCGAAATAACATTCTATTTAATCTCTGATCGCGTAGAATCGATGGAGAATAGCTACGCATGCGTTAACTATAAATTTGACTTTTCTTTTTGTAGTTTCGCGGAGGATAAGGAAAATCTAGTTATTGTTATCAGAAAATAAATCGTAGGCGAAGGGGTTAAGGCCGTTTATGGGCTTGATCCAGTGGTGGAAAGACCATTCGATTTCAGAAAATGATCATGATTAAAAACTAACGAGAACTTATTTTATAGGCTGCATCTAACATCTAATCCATATATGTCACAAATATAAACAAAATGTTATAACAATTGCACACTTAATTATTGAGTATCACTTAAAACAATGCAGTGAAATAAAAGTTTTGTTTAAAAGTGTTTTTACTAAAATGTACAATTATATTCGTTATTCCTTTATTTTCTTTTTACATTCATATAAACATTATTTAATTAATCAACTCAAGTTTCATAGCGATGTCTTTTACAGTTCAAAAGATGTATCAAAATGGCACCAAGTTTTCCAATTGTTTTTCAATTCAGTTGTAAAAGACATTATAAACAATGGAAAACAGAGTTTCTTGAACATGGTAGTGGCTGAGTCGTTACAAAAGAGATTAGAAAATTCTGATCGAGATACACGCTTTCTTGTAAGAACAATATGCAAACATTTATTGAACTGTCACAGATTTGCCATAGCCTTTAGGTCGTTCTTTGATATCTTGCCAGTAACAGTATGAGGAAGTGATGGCAAAAACTGCACGCCCCCACGTAATTTGTATGCATTTGGAAATTCATTCTCCACCATCAACATCAATTCTTCTGTGGTTACCTGAAAATTAAACTAGCAACTGTCAAATGTACATTTACATCGTACAATCTCTGACGTATCGTGTAAAATCAACTGACATTAACACCTTGGTCATCAAACAACAACTCCGAAGAAAAGACTTCAAAATCAGAATAGTTTCGTTAATAAAATTAAAACTAGAACGACTAATAACTGCATAAATGTCTGATTTTTCATTCCCACACATGCATTATTTAATATTTTAACACTTTGACTGCCATGTCACCCACGTATGGGTGACAGAACAATTTGTCCATGTTTAAAAATAAATTTGTACATTAATATAATCGTTTCACTACATTTAGTTGAAATCTGGAGAGTACAAGAAGGTAGAAGGATAACTTTGTGTCGTGCATTTTAAATTTTAAATTGTTGTTTCATCAAATAAATTACTTTGATTTTGTTGAATTTTTAAGGTTGTTGTTCTGGCAGATAAATTGTTAATTCAAATCGTATTATGATAGAAAATTCATCCGATTTAGAGAAGTCATAGTATTGGTTAATTACTAGTGGTGAATAATAACAATAAGAAACTGCAGTCTAACGTTACTAAATTTCAAACTGTTGCATCATTCATCCTATTAAAACAGAAAATTGCTGTTCACTTTAGAAAAGTTTTTAATATGGCTTAATGAGTAGCAAAGAATAAATTCATTTGGAATTTATAAAAAATTATACTTAGTTCATCTAAAATGCAATGTATGCCACTATAAAGAATACACGTGGAAAGAAAACCACATTTTTGAGTTTCGATGAACTGAAAGGCAGGTATCATGTCAATCATCTTAAAAAAAATTATGCAAATTGTTTGAATTTACCAGTAGATCATAACTGTATTGAAGAGCAAATCGAACTTAGAAAGTGTATATATCCGAATATTAGTATAACAAAAATTTAGTGTAATAATAAACTTCGAAATATTTAGTTACATCTACCTATTTTAAAAAATCGATATTTTTAACAAAAGGAAAGAAATTCTTCTCGTAACATAAAAGATGGTTATCGAATATGTTAAATAATTTAAAAAATTATAGCAGGTTAACGTACTTCAGTGTCTGGCCTCTTGCTGACAAAAGCAATGGGAAGTTCGCCGTCTGTAGGATGAGGAACACCGACAACTCCAACTTCGAAAACCGCCGGATGTGTTTGCAAGAGATTCTCAATTTCGGATGGCGATATTTGACGTCCCCTATACTTAATTATCTCTTTGATTCTATCGACGATGAATAACTCTCCCTTCTCATTGTAGAAAGCCAGATCACCCGAGTGCAACCAACCTAAAATTAAAATTAAAATTTATCACATCAAAATATCTCATGAAACGTACTCCCAACGAAGCCAAACAATATATTACTATTTAAAAACGATTGCTCTTTAGTTTAATAAACATTCAATTTACTTTTGTTAATTATAATAACAATAAACTGTACTGTATCTTCTTCCCATTGATTTTTAAGTTATGAATATTTTAAAGGGTCACACAATTTTCACACATCAATTATGATTTGATACTGTGAATTTTTATTGCGTGCTAATACCTTATTTTTGAATAATAAATCATAATAAACAAGATATATTATTAATTAACTGGATATGAAACTATATTACTGTTATGTATTTATAATGTAGAATTAAAAATTATTTCTAAATTTTTTATTTATCGAAACCGCTTCGTATAAGGTTTATTTATTAGGTTCTTTGAATTGCTCGACATGTAAATTTGTATTAAATTGTTGCGTAACAATCTAGTATCAATTGGTACCATTCGATAGAAATATGCAATGATAATCTAATTATAATAATTTAATTTAAAATTTTTAATTTTTAATTTAATTATAAGATAATTTAAGTCTGGCTGATTACAGTATCAGTTAGTGAATATTTTTGTACTCACCATCTTCATCCATGATTTCCATTGTCGCTCCTAGATTTTTGTAATATCCATTCATCATTCTGGTAGATTTGACACAGAGCTCACCCTTCTGATTCGGACCTACAGTGTCTCCTGTCTGGATATCAATGATCTTGATCTCAGTGTTAGGGGTTACTGTTCCACAAGAACCGCTAGTACCACCTGGTGATTGTGTCACAAACAGTCCGCACGTTTCTGTCATACCTAAAACGAAAGTTTTAGATCTTTAGTTTAGTTTAGATGTTGGGTAGTTAGTTAGTATTAGATTTGTTTTTACACGATTACGATTAAACTTGCTTAAAACAAAAATCCAAATCACTTTATACACAATTTGAACCTATTAGATTTCATACATCCTCGATTGAAAGACGCCCGTTTAAATACAATTCTGTTGAAAATATTGTTACTTGCAAAATATCCTA
This sequence comes from Agapostemon virescens, assembly GCA_028453745.1. Classification (NCBI taxonomy): domain Eukaryota; kingdom Metazoa; phylum Arthropoda; class Insecta; order Hymenoptera; family Halictidae; genus Agapostemon; species Agapostemon virescens. The sequence goes on from CM052094.1 coordinate 6,003,464, forward strand.
AAACTTCAAATTTACATTTTGAAATGCTGCTTTTGTACAGGGTGATTCAGCTAAGTCAGCTGCTTAAGTTCCTTGTAAACTACTTGGTGCATGAATAAATGAAACGAAAATTGTATGGTCACAAAAGTATTCTATTATTATTAGTGTATTAATAATGTAACTATTATTAGTATAACTATGTAATTATTAGTTTTTGCCTATTTTACTTTTTTATCGAGACATAAAAGTCAGCTTGAGTTTCTTCATTACAGAGGGTAAATTTTGATCTTGTGGTTAAATTAACTTTTCTCTATATAAAAATTATTGAATAAAGTAAGCTCCATTATAATTTTTCTATTCTATCAGAAAATCATCAGTTTCTTTATTATACTATAAAAACTTAAGTAAACTCAAGTAAAACTTGAAGTTAATGTTGTGTCATTCGTATCTTATTTTCAGTGACAGTTGTCACAAATTTAGTTTAAAAGTATTATCACATGAGTGAAGTGTGTTGACAGAAGTAATATCTTCAAAAATTATTTATTTATGTTATATTTCACGACATACTTTAATTGTGTATGTCGCGTCTTAAAACCTGCATACAGCGAGACCAGTGCGGCCAGCTTAGGCCAATTTTACCCGGCCACGGGTCTCTATTTATTGACGGTGTTATGAACCATACAGTTTATATTGATATTTTGAAAAAACGTCACCATACTAGTGCAAATAAAATGGGTCTTAAAGACAATTTTATATTCACCCACGACAATGATCCAAAGTACTCTGCACATAATACAAGGCAATGGGTATTATACAACACATCAAAATATTTGCAAACGCCGCCTCAATCGCCAGATATTAATCCCATTGAACATCTATGGGATTATTTTGAACAAAAAATACGTAATCATAATATTTCATCGAAAGAAAGTATTAAAATCGCTTTATTAGAGGAGTGGAACGAAATAACACCAGCTGTAACATCTAACTTAGTAAATTCTATGCCAAGAAGACTCGAAGCTATTATAAAATCCAAAGGCAATCCTACAAATTATTAAAATATAAAAAATATATTGTATTTTTATAGTTTATTTTTCATTATTCATAACTGTACGAATACTTTCTGTGCGTCTATTCCTTACGTTTATCTTTGCTGGATGTATATTTTTGTTAATCTTGAAGAAAGTAAAATTTAGTTTTCACGAAATCTTTTCTACAAATACCTAAGAATATTTATTAATCATTTTTTTCGTTTAAAATTTATAACTGAAGTTTACACACACAGTTTTATTTGAAATTGGTCGTTGTACGAATACTTTCCACAACGACTGTATCTACAGTGAGTAACTTTAATATTCGGACATTATAAAATTTTTACTTTGTCGCATTGTAATTTTGTTCACGATTAAGGAAAAAAAATTAATTCTAAATTAAATTCCTACATAATGTCTAGTTAATAAAAGTATAAATTTTATTTATATAATTACTAACGTTTATTAAATATTCTATTTTAAACAAAACAATGTCTGGTTTTAACGTTATAGTAATATTCGGACACTTTTAAGAACTGATAGTTTTTGTACTAATTTTTACATACGAAAAGTAATTCAATATCGTGTAGGATATCCTTCTTGACGAATGACCCCTTTTAATAGTTGAGGCATATTGCAAATTATTTTTTTCAAATATTCTGTACTAATATTATTCCATTCCTCTTTCAGTCGTTCTTTTAACATTTCTTTAGATGTTATTGCAGTTGTTCTAATTCGTCGGGCTAGTTCATCCCATAAATTCACTATAGGATTCACATCTGGGGACTGAGGTGGCGGTTGTAATAATTTTGGACAATTATACAGCAAATATTCCTGTACGATACGTGCCTTATGCTTGGGGTCATTATCTTGATAATACTTAAATGTATTCTGAATCTCCATTTTTATTGCATTTTTACGTAAATTATTTTTTTAAATATTCAGGTATACATTTTTGTCCATTATGTTATCGATAAAAATTAATTCACCCGTTTCAAATGTTGAGATACATACATCCTCATACAAGTACATTTCCACCTCTGTGCTTTATAGTCGGCTTCATATTTTTAATTTTGAACTCTTCATTTTTCTTTCGCCACAACATTCTTCGCCCATCCGATTCAAAACTGTTGAATTTACTCTCATCGCTAGAAATAACGTCATTCCACCACGTATCTTCTTTTAAAACAAATTCTCTCGCAAAGTTTAATCTTTTCTTTCTATTAGTTTCATTCGCATACGGTTTTTTCCAAGCAACTCGTCCATTATAACCATATTTTTTTAATGCTCTACGTATTGTTTGGGGGTGCACTTTCTTTCCAGACTCTTCTAATAATTCTGCAGCTAATTTTGATGCACTTAATGCAGGATCTTTCTTTATTTTTCTTATAATTTTTTTTTATCTCGCGAGTCCGAAATTTTTGGTTGGCCGCTTTGCGGAATAGCCTGTATTCGGTCTTCATACTTAAATCTTTTAATAATATCTCACACTGTACTTTTACTAATTTTAAGCATTGCTGCAATTTTCCTTTACGATTCACCTTTTGCATTGTGGAAAATGACAAGTTAGCGTATGTTGTATGAAATTGTTTCTCTTATGTCCGATTATTACCAGTGAACTTAGTGAATATCTAAACACAACTGATTTTCTAAGACTCGAGACAGTTTACACAGACTGTAATGTTTGTAAACATACCTCACAATCGCATTAAATATCACACAAATTGTTAGATTCCGAGGTATCCGAATATTATTGTCACGTTAAAACTAAACATTGTATTGTTTAAAATAGAATACTTAGTAAACATTAGTAATTATCTAAATAAAATGTATGCTTTTATTAACTAGAACCTATACAGTAATGTAATTTAGAATAGATTTTTTTTTTTCGTCATCGTGAACAAAATTACAATGCTGCAAAGTGAAAATTGTAGTGTCCGAATATTAAAGTGATTCACTGTACATTATAGTGCCAATATTGGGTGCAGTACTTACCATAAAATTGTAACACTATTATATTTGGTAAATGTTTCTTGAACGCTTCCTGAGATTCTTGTTTCAAAATACTACCACCAACCATGAGGACTTTCAGATTCGAAAGATCATAGTTCGACAAATCCTTGTACCTAATCAATCGATTAGCCATGCTGGTGCACATATTTAACCATGATACCTACGGCATAATAATTAATAAATTAGAAATCAGTTGATACGATGAAAACAAACAGAAATGAAAATGTGAGAACATTTCTTGCACAAATGTTAAGGTATGCGTTTTAAGTAGCACCTATTAGAGAGTTTTCTATTTCAAAATAAATTATTATGGTAGCAGATTGATTGGTGACTCGGATAACTGACATTTTAGCATAGTAAAAGCCTGCTGAAATAATTAAACACGAATTGAATAAATGTCTGGTAGGAAAGTGTATGTCGCGCTCTGTAATTTGTAGGATAATGTAAAAAGATATTAAATTATGTCTGAAGTTATAACATAAAACCACTAACACTATTATTGAGCCCTAACAGCTTCGCTAAAATATTGTTTAATTCAACAAATATACACATAAAAACTCGAATATAACATAATTATTGATATTTATATATAATATTACGTTATGTTGTTATGTTGTAATGAAATATAAATTAATTTTCCAACCCATGGATCCTTTGAGAAATTTGTATCTCTCCATGAATATTATATAAATAATTAAATTATTATATAATTGTGTACCAAACATTTTTAAAAGATATCCGTCGATCCTAAAGTGTACAATTTACCTGTAACGATTTTAATACATAATTTTTTAACATCCTGTACATCTTTCGTCTAGACGCTCATTCAATTAATCAAGTACCTTGTATTTCTCCAAAACTTCGCACGCTGTCTGCAGCTCGAATTCCGGAGGAATTATTTTTGTCAGACTGCTCGCGATAGTCATGAAGTTGAAAAATATGCCACTAATCCAATACATAGAACCGAACCACAATGGTACTATATCGCTGATGCTCAATTTGAAAGCGTCTAATGCATCCAGAAGATTTTTATGGGATACTTCCACACCCTTCGGTAAACCCGTGGTTCCGGAAGTGCAGACTATGAACACCGTGTCACTGAGATCTTTGATTTCCTGGAACCGGAAGTCAGCCAATTCGGAGTTGCTGTAACCTTGTAGAACCTCCGAAAATAATACTGTGCCAGAACATTCGCCGAATGTGACAACCTTCGCCTTCGACTCTTCGATATTCGCTGCATCCAGAATAATTCTCACCGATTTCTCATTTGCGAAAATCGCTTTTGGCTCGGTTAATCTTATGAAATGACGCATACGATCTACAAAAACATATAATCAGCAATAATGTGAAACAAGATCAGTACTGAGTGAAACAAATTTTCTGTGCTATAAATATGAAACCGAAATTTCTCCATACGTGACTCTAGCTGTAGTTGCCGTCAAACCGCGTCATTGACGCCATTTTCTTATTTCGACGAAATGTCGCTGAAAGTAAGTTCTGCATTAATTAGCAAATTTTAGAGTTCACGGTCATATCAAGGTCGTGCTATTAAACATGCATGTATGCACAATAATGTTTGCTATAACATACAACAACAAAAACTGTGTATACATATGTAAAAAAACACGAGTGACCTTGGAGAAACGATTAAAAAATTACAATTTACAAAAAACGATTCTTCCATCCGATTCGTCTTTTGAAACCATTTAGATTACGTTAGCAACATTTTTTGTATTTTCAGAGGTAGTGAAGATATTTAGGTGTCCTCTTTTAGACGAAACACCCTGTATTAATTTTATGATAATATATATATTTATATAAATATTTTATGTCGATTATGATATAAACTCGAGAATGCAAAATGTGATATGAACTTTTCTGATTGAATATCATGTTGTGAAGTCGAAGTACAGCAGATATACTTTGGAATATTACAGTGATTGTGTGATTATAAATGTTGGTAAGGAGAGTATAGCGTGAATAAAGACAGACATTTCCAAGGATGACATTGACGTGGTGCAGTAATTTGCAGTGTATACTAATTCTTACTAGTATTCACTCCGTCGTCCCAAGGGTTAATTATTGCCCCAACAAAAACGGCAGCAATGCATGGAATGAAGCTATCCAGGTGATTGTGTGTTGAAATTGCAACAACGTCTCCTTTCCCTACTCCTTCCCTTTTCATCCAGAGAGCACATTTCACCGATCGATCCAGCATCTGCGCGTATGTATCTTCTTCACCTGTCGAGGCGTCCACCTGTAACATTTCATCAGAATTGTACAAAATTACAAAACATGAATTTTTATCTTTAACCCCTTATGGTAACGCAAATTGGGTGAGCGCATTCAATTTTCGCCAGAATTTTTAGGATTTCCGCTCCTAGGGAATAAGAAATGGCGTCGTGGAAGTGATAAAATCGAGAGGAAGACAAGTCTTAATCTGATGCGCTGTTGCTCTGTCCTTGGTCAACAGACGTACAAAAATGATCTTCAATCCTATTACGCGATACTTCAAAATTTCCACTCTTCAAAATCGGCCTTTAGAGTTTGAAAAACATTCTTCGTTTCTCGGGTCCGCATGTGACAAAGTTCGGCCAATGTTACTCAATGATGGCCGGTGTCGCGCTTAGTGAGCAAAACCGCGGAATTAGCGCTTAAAAATTAATAAGAAATTTTTTATTTTGAAATAAATGAATAATAATAATAAAGTTTAATATAAATAAATATATTTAGTATTATATATAAATATTATATAATATATATATATATTAATTATTTAATATAAATATAATATAAATATTATAGTTCTTCTAAACGAACACAAGTTTTTGTTTGAACTTCAAATACGCGCATCTTAGTCCGAACGTAACAGATACGCATCGTCTACGTTGCGACAAACTATGATTTATTGACCAAACGATGCGATGCGATTCATCTCCGTCAACGTTACAATAAATCTAATTATTTTTTATTTTGGAAATTGCATGACTGATCTAAATGAAAAGAAACTTAGACGTTCATTTACAACATAGAAGCAAATGGAAGAACTGAAAGATCATTAACCATGATTGGTATAATCCTTTCCACTTATCAAGAATCTTACAGCCAATTCAGATCGCGTCCTACAGTGAGATTCTATGAACATACTTTACAGCACTATTTCAAAATAAATTCAGGTTTTCGCCTCTTCCCGCCAAAAATTTTCCTGGCCAAACCGAACCCGTAACTCTGGTTTCACGCGCATAGCTATTATCCGTTAATCATACCTGTCCGATAAAACTTGGATCTTTCTTCATCGTGTCAAATAAAAACTCTCCAGTGGATCCATATTTGAAATTGTACTCCACTTTCTTTCCTACGAGTACATTATTTTCAATAGTGAATGCCTTCTGTGGTGGTTTCTGCAAGTAACAATATCATCAAACATTATTCAAAACACATCATTCTATACTAAACCTACCACGCGTGGTCAAATAATAGTTTGCAGGTTTTTTATTTTGCAATTATTGAAATTCTAAAGATGTCTGCATTGGAAATAATTGTACACAATTGTTTATTCAAGAATATGTTGCAAACAAGTTCACACAAAGCCTACATGAATTTATTTGTATCGTTTTTATTCAATAATCGGATATTTGGCACTAAACCTACCACGCCCGATCAAATGGCCGTTTCCGGTTTCTTTATTTTACAATTACTAAAATTCTAACGTTGTCTGCATTGAAAATAAGTATACACATTTGTTTACTCAAAATTATATTATAGCCAAACGTCACACAAAATTCAAACAACTATATCCTTTTTGTTAAATAACACAAATTAGTCACGTTAGTGGTCGGTAGGTTTGGTGATAATAAATAACATGAACTTACCATGTTGATCGTCGACGAAAAGAAGAGCACACACCACTGGCAGTAAACGCAAAGTTCCTCAACCGCGACGTTTTGCAATGCTTACCGTTAAGCGAATGCCTTTATCTTGTTCTACATATCTCATGCGATCCTCGGGCAACGACATTGATAGAATCTATTGATACCTAGCGGCAACACCGCTATCAGGGACTTAGCGTCGAGCACAGATTTAACTGACAATTTAGCAAACAATGAACTTTGTCATACCAATATCACATTAATTGGTGTTATTTCTCGAATATCTAGTGATCTGAAAAATAATAGAATTAACCTTTTGCACTCGGCACCTTTTTGGGCATTACCTACCACCTACTCGCCGCCATTTTGTCGCAAGAACGTGCACTTACGAACTCTTATATTATATAGCATAGCTTTAGAACCAAGTAAAGTATTATAATGATATTCGATTTATATGAATTTGTAGACATCGATGATCATATATTTGCAAAAATATCAACATTTTATTTCTTCGAATTTTGTACTGTACGATAAATTTTTCAGCATTGCCCAATATGTATTTATTCAGTCTATTGTCCGCCGAAGACGTGGATGGACGTGTTCTCGATTCCCGAAAATCACCTCCCAACTGATATATAAGAGTTATCTTAACAATGGTACCATATTTTGATTTGACTTCTCGTGCCATTTCAACAGAAAGCTTCAGGGAAACGTGCATTTCTCAAAAAGGTGCGCTGGAATATGTTGATGCCCCATAATCCCTAATAAACTGTAATGTCTCCCTAAGGGGGACATCTGAGTGACATGCTAGATTTACGATGTCCCCTCAGAGGAGACTACCGAATGCAAAGGGTTAAAATTTAATACATCATCATTTAATTTTACACTTAACCCTTAGCATACCAATGGCTATTCTGAGGTGACATTAAAAATTGTCAGACTAATACTTAAAACAATTGTTATATAATATTTTTTAAAATTATATTATAATTATTACTATATATTATTATATTATAATTATTATTATATGAGCCGTTTATTTTGAAAGTGGCTTAAGTCCATTTATGCTCGAATCGAGATATTGAAGGATTTGCGTTGGATTAATCCTTTGCACTCGAATGGCGCCTCTAAGGCGACACTAAAACTTGCATTACTATTATTTAAATAACTCTTACATCGTTAGGATTGCAGTTAAGAAATCGATAAAAATGTAGAAGTTCCAAGCACGAGTCATAGTAATTCATTATTAAAAACGAAAGGAAATGAACTGTCTACAGTGGAGTCATTATAGATAAAAATATTGTTTCGATTTTGGAGTGGAATTACTTCGAGTGCAAAGGATTAAATTTAAAAATATGGGTAACAGATAACATAGTACAATAATGTTTTTGGGTTTCTAAAAGTGTCAAATTTATCATCCCAATTAGCATAATTAACATTATTGAAGAAATAATATGTTTTTGATGGCTATGAATGGACTTACACAATTTTCAAAATCAATGAAACGACGTTTTCAATTCTTAAGAAAGCACAAGTCCATAGGAAAAGTAAATTTCTCTTGAAATTAAAATAAATGTATACACTTTTATGTTATAAAATCAAAAAAATATTCAACTTTCATTCTTTGTTAAATAATTTTTACATTAAAATTAACATAGTTTTATTAATTATTATTCAGTCTTCTCCAGTTTGTGTACGCGGGAGGGATTTAAAATGTCAGGTCAGTCCAAAAGTTCGTGCGCATTTTGGCGAAATTTTTAAATGGTATAAATAACACACAATTTAACATTTTAATCTATGATATATTTTCCTCCGCTATCTACAATATCTCGCCATCTTTCTGGTAGCTTTTTTATTCCATTGGTGTAAAAAGATTCTGGTTTTGAAGCAAAAAAACTTCTGAGTTCATTTTGTATATCTTGTTTAGAATTGAACTTTTTGCCTTGGCAAAAATTTTGTAAGGCACAAAATAACTGAAAATCACTTGGGGCAATATCCGGTGAGTATGCAAGATGTGGCAAAAGCTCTCAATTCAGTTCATTAATTTTTTGCAGCGTTGTTCGAGTCGTATGTGGTCTAGCGTTATCATGGTAGAACAATACTTTCTTCATATTCACCAATCGCAGGCGTTTTTTTATCGGTACTAATATGCGTCTGATCTTTACGAAATTTGTTGACAAACTGACGAATACATCAGTCAAGCGATGACAAGTTTCGACAGGTTCGGAATCTTATCGATCTGGTAATCAGTCATGGCGAATCCCATACATGCTACTAATGCGCACGAACTTTTGGACTGACCTGATAACTGTGGTGTGCAGGTGGTATATAATGTAATAAATCCATTAAGTCCTTATATTTTAGGTTTGTGAGTGGTCTCGGTTTTTTGTATAGTGATGCCAACTGGATATTATTAAAGTTTTTCGGTCTTCCCCGTTACGGTAGTAAATCCAATGTTTTGAATGGTGCATACTCGTTCATTGTCGTTTCATAGAATAACTTGTATGAATCGGTTCTCAAAAATCTCATCCAACATACTTTAAACCAATTTACTCTTTTACCGTCAGTATTTTTTGGCCTCTTAAAAATCACATTTTCTGTGGACAGGCACTGTTCCGTTGTTTAAAACAAATTCATTGCACATTGATAATTCTACTGTTACTTTGATAATTAAACATAAAGCTGAGATCTCATAAAATTTTATTGCATAATTATTTTCTATATCTATTTGAAACTCTCACAATGGGACTTTTGCCACTTTCAAAATAAACTTTTTCATCGCTTCATCAACCAGCAAATTTTCGTGTTACAAAATCTTAACGATTTTAAATATATTAGTAATAAGTTGCCTCAGAATGAAAAGATCTTGTAAAAATGTAACTATTATGGTAGCTGACTCGATTTTTTTTAAATGGACTTACGTCACTTTCAAAATAAACGGCTCATATATTATTATATTATAATAATTATTATATATTATTATACCATAATTATTATTATATTATAATTACATCTTTTAAAATACATCTTTTGTTCATACGTATTCTACAAAGTATGCTCAACGACGCTATACAATGCTTGGAATAACGATCCTGAAAGTTAAAAACATTTATAATTAGCGAAGTATTAAATATAAAATCAATGTCTTCCTGTTTCTATCTCTTTCAACATTCTGTTATATTTTGTTGTTTATCGGAGCCCATAATCTCAGCATGGAAGAAAGTACTTGTAATTGTTTATTGGTATTTCACGATTAGGTTTGACCGAGGGAGAAAGAAGTCACGGAAGAATGTCGTTATCTGTTGTCCCCTGTTACCGCTTTCATATTGATTAGTCCTGATTACCAGGAGTAGGGAGACATGACATAAAGTATAGACAGAAAAGTTCCGGTCGTAAGTTTAGAATTACAGATAACAAGAGAAAGTTATGGCATCTGATAGGGACGGTGATTCTTCTACGTAAATGTACAAATTGGTGGATATGCGGATAAAATAATGTGTTACATGTGCGACAATGGAATATTAGAACGTTGAGGATTCCTCTGCGTCGTTAATTTCGAGTTAATAGGTGAGTGAACAATTAAATGTTTAATATTCGAAAGAATGAACAGGTACAGTTTAGTTGCTAGTTATTTCCCGAAATCGATCTCTTTTTATTTTCTCTTAATCTCTTTTCTTTCGTAAGCATACAGTTATCGCAAGATTAAATAAATTTAAATTCGGAATAGCAAAGTAACATTTTCACTTCAACTTTTTACGATCTTCCTAAGAAAGACTAGAAAGACGGTAAAAGCCTTCTGTTGTAATTGTTCTCTTAT
>CM052094.1:6024172-6075363 GCA_028453745.1 Agapostemon virescens
AGAAGAAAATGGACTTGCACCACTTTCAAAATAAACGGTCCATATATGACATTTTTTCATGTTATTACAAATAACGGCAATATTTAAGGTGGACATAGTTATTGCCCCATCCTGTATATACATATATGAGTTTTGACCTAAATATTATATTTTAGAATCAAATTTCTTCTTCGTTGCCATTGGCCGAAACATAAGGGACAGTAGCGCTATCGAAGCTACATTCGCGTGGTCGTACAACAGAACACACTGTATATATTCCTGTTCATAGGTATCTGTAATAAAGAATTTTGAAAGAGACTGTAGGCACATTGAAAATTTGATTGTGTTCGTTTCGCGCATTTACATACATATGTATATTTAAGTTATAACATTAATTTCTTACAAATCATACATGTTCATATTAAATAATATAAAATAATGTTTTTTTTTAAATTGTTCTAGTTACTGTTTATCATATCTAATACTATTGTGAGATTTAATAAAATCGAATTACATTATCGAATTAATCATAGATTAAGTTAACCTCGATACTTACATATAAACAATAGAAAAGATAAATAAAGTAATTTATTTGTATGGATAATCTATGAATTTTAATACAAGATATAATTTATACTGTTCTATTTAATTTAATAAGGTTCTGTGAAATGGCAGAAATAATATTAAGTGCTGGTGAAAAAACTTTTATTCTACATGGTGTGGATGTAAGCTAATAAAATTTCACAAGCTTCAAGTAAAATTTTATGTGTCTGACAATGGAATTTTATAATTATTAGGCAGACTGTAGGAACGATGGCAGAAGACGATGTGAATATCGTAATATGGAAATTGAAACTAAATTGATGACACAACATCATGGTTCTGCAAACTTACGTATTGGGAACACCGATGTACTTGTTGGTATTAAAGTAGAACTTGACATTCCGAATGCTGATACACCAGATGAAGGAAAGATAGAATTTTTTGTTGATTGGTATATAGAATCATTATGAGTTTTGTACAACATTATTTCATAGATTTCAGGATGCCAAGTAATTAATTAAAAAATTTTTTTTATAGTTTACCTAACGCAATATCAGCATTTGAAGGAAAAGGTGGTGATGATTTAGCAACTGAAATAAGCAATACACTTACAGTATCGTATCAAACATGCAATGCTTTTGATTTAAGAACACTATGTATTTTACCTGGCAAGAAATGTTGGAAAATTTATGTTGATATATTGGTAAGTTGATACAGTTATTAGAACTAAAAAGAAACATGTTTCTATATATTAAGTTGTTGCATATGCATATTCGTAACATTAGTTTTTAGTAAATTTTCATAAAACTTATTTATTAAAGTAAGTATATTTTAACTAAATATCATATAATGTTGTCAATGTGTATATTTTCTCATTGATATAAAAGGAATGCTCAACAACTGCATCAACTAAATAATCAAATGAACTTTATTTAAAAATAAAGTTGAATATGTAAATAGAAATTAAAGATAGGACTTGAAAAATAAGCTTTGTATCTTCAAATGATATGCCAGATGATAAAAGAAAAGGTTTGATAGAGTTTTATAGAGTTTATACTATTCACCTAAAGGAGTAAAGAAATTCTTAATTTATATAGGTCCTAAAAGCAATCCCTTCTGATCATATTGTTATCATCAAATATGATATTATATAATAATATGGTATGATACAAAATGATGTGACAGTAATGAAGTCGCCTTTCCTTGCAATATCCGAATTGATTTCTAATCAACAGGGTAGTTGTTGACAAAAATGTCAACAGATCTACCTGAGACGTGGGAGGAAGAAGACATATATTGATAATTCATTTCATTTTAGAGTCATAATAAATTATTAGTGTAAATAAGTAGTCAGGCAGAACAGAAGTCTTTACAACAAAATTATTTCGTTTCCAAGACAGTTATAATATGGAATAAATAACAAAAGTTAATTTTATAAGGAAATAGTTGCTGTTAGGAATAATGTTAAATATACATTTTTTACTCCTTACAATGGGTACCATAAGGTCTACAAATATTGCACACGGTTTTTATCACTCTAAATAAGAAATGATGTATACATTATAATATTACTTCTTGATTAAAACACTTCATAACGTTTGCATTCTATAATCGAACATTTCATTTACAATGTCCTAATAATTTAGCTTTGATATATGCAATACAGGTTCTCCAGTCTGGTGGAAATTTATTTGATGCAATAGGAGTTGCAGTTAAAGCTGCATTATATAGCACAGACATTCCAAAAATTATAGCAGCCACACTTGACGGTGGAGAACCAGATATTCAATTGTCAGATGATGCTTACGATTGTATTCAATTAAATACAAGTAACTGTCCAGTTATTGTAACATTGTGCAAAGTATGTACACTACATATTATTTTAGATCTGTGGCTGCAAGAAAAAATGCCACATATTACAATTTTGAAAAATCTAGTTTTAGAATATTGGATTTATATATTTACCAAAAAAAGTCATGAAAACCAATTCAATGAACTCGAAAAAATAAATATATACTTCTTTTATAAAAAGAAAACAAGAAAACATTACTAATACGAATTAGTGATCAGAACTTTAAACATTTATAATATCTCGAAAATGAAAATATGTGACATACAGCACGTTGTCCTTACAACCATAAAGTTAACATAATAAAGTGAATATATTTAATTTTTTAATAGAAGAATCATTATTCTATACATGTATCCTTTTTATTATTTAATCTTTTAACATCGATTAACATTTTATTTATTTTAGATCGGAGAAAATTATGTAGTTGATCCCACCTTGGAAGAAGAAGTATGCAGTGCAAGCAATATAATTATGTCTGTATTACCAAGTGGTAAAATTTCATCAATAATTAAATTAGGTTATGGTAGCATTCAACCCAGTACTTTCAATAAAATGTTAAAGGTAAAGCAATTATACCTTATCTATAGAAAAACTATATGTGAATCATATCTGATAAAATTATATGTTTAGATGGGCCACAATATAGGATTACAATTAAATGAAAGTATAATGAAAGCATTGAATGATGAGAAGCAACTTGGTTCAAAAAGAGAAATATATGGTTTGCTTACATAAAATTGTGATAGTTAAATATATTTTATTGTATTCAATCACAATTTGTTTTTCATCTTCATTAAACTCCATATTTCATAAAAAAATGTTACCAAACATGTAAAGAAGTATTATTCTATAAGAATACAAGACAATTTACAAAATATAAACGATACTTACATATTTTTTAATGATTTCTTTTTAATAGTGTACAAATAATGTAAAAAATGTTGCACATTGTGGAATAAATGTGATTTTGTCTACAAAAATAATCCGTTTCTCCGTTTTATCTGTACTATATTTACTAAATTTTGAAATAGACGATTGTAAGGAAGCCTTTGTGTTATCAATATGTATTCTATTATAAATTTATTATTAATATTACCAATACATAAGAAGTGTGTAATTAAATAAGAAATTAAGTACTACAAAGGTACAGTTATTTATTTCTAGTTGAATATTTTTATTAGACATATTCTGAAACTATCTACATATAATTATACAATTATATCGGCGAATTTTCAAAACCTCTACTATTATATTCATTGGGTTTTTTAGTACAAGGTGTACCATAGTTTGGCTCACCTGGAAATAGAGCTTCCTGATAGGTTACTGTCCAATGACGCTCACCATACCAAGTCTGTAAAAATCAATTTCACAACAATATAAAGTAATAATAGTGTGGAATATATTCAAAATAAAACGTAGTTATTTCTCGCCCATATACAGAGGATTTCCCCCACTTCGAAAAATTTAAGTATCTTATGAAATCTTATCTCATGTTAATCATCTTGAATATGATCTATACATATGGAAAATTATTTTGATAATATCTTGTTAACTATTAGATTTAGGACATATGCATGTGAATATTAACATACTATTACACAGTTAGTTCGATTGCATGCTTTGTTATCAACAGTCCTGGTGTTTTGAAACTTTTTCACAACATTTGTGAAGAGAAAATGTGAAAGTCTATTATGACTGAGAAATGTTTCACCACACACATGTACTACTTCCCTCATAATTCTATGGCATTCATAGCAAATAACAACCATTTCTACTTCTTCTACTATCATGTAACGCATTTTTGAAAATTGAACATAGATTAACCCTTTGCACTCAAAACTGGTTTTACTCCAAAACAAAGCATTTCTCTGACCTAGAATATTTTTATTTTTCATAACTTATTTCCTCTTATGTATAAGAAGATTTTTACAATTACATTTTTATCAATTTCTTAGGTACAAACATAATGATGTACAAATTGTTTTAATTAAGGATGTGGCAATTTTTAGTAGTGCTTCAGAGTCACCATTCAAGTGCTAAGAGTTAAATATTCTGAAGCTGTACTTCAGTTGATAACCAAACTAGTAGTAACATATGTGGATACACATAAGTGTTCAATGTGATTGAATGTTTGTTTATGTTCTGTGAGCTATATTAGTAATTACAAGGATAGTATACCAATGGTATTTTAATGGATTATAAGCCCCACAATACCACGTATGTTTAGTTTGATGCATTTTCTTTGATTTTTAAAACCAAGCATATTATTTTAAAAATTAATTACTGAACAGAGTTTACGTACATGTGCGTTATATTTAAAATTGTACCAACACACCCATAGTGCGATTGTAAACAGTGTGAATTTTCCTACCAGACGACGGCAAACTCCTGCAGATACAGGACCCTGTAATTAAATACAAAAGTAAAATATATGTTTTAAAACGAATAGGTATAATTTATGAAATCTATATTTGTTAAATTTTTGTCCGTGTACCACAATAGGTGTCAGCGTGTTTTCTATAGCAATGAGAGGAGCTTTATATATTCTTCTTATTGGATTATTAAATTTTTTGAAAAGTTCAGGTGTCATTATTGGTTCATCATGTTCAAGAGTCTGACTTTTGAGGTATTTTGCTCTCCATGCTCGTTCAAGATCTGTCATACCAAGTAATCGTTCTCTTTCATTGACCATACGGCCTCCAATAGATATCGATCCATCATCCTCCTCCTCCTTACCCATTGTAATGAGAATTATTAACTAAAAATATAAAATAATTAATTAGAACTTGACTTCTTGCTAATCTTTACAAAAACTACAAAAATAATGTAATTTGAGTGTGCGCTCAAACACAATAAAAATACATATTTAATAAATATTATAATAAATAATGTGTTGCATCTCACACTGAAATTGATTACAAAGAAAATTTTTATTTTAACAATAATGATATTACATCACACAATTTTTACAAAGGTAGTGGGGTAGAGTATGATCTGAATTACGCTTCGAGCATGCGTATTAAAAATCAATAACATTCGATACGTAATCACTAACTTTTTTATAATAAAAATGAATATTTATGACCGACACTTAATACAAAACTGAACTATAACTTACACTTCAAGACTGAAAAGAAGTCTCCTATGGGAATACAGATCTCATCGATTGTGATATGCAGTGTTAACGAATTGACTGTTGCACGACCACGCAACGTAGTTACAATAGCGCCGCATGTGGTACGCGATCGAACGAATAAGGATACGAGGGAATTCAAATGTTTAATGTAATATTTAGAGCATAATTGTACACTATGTAGTGTGCTATTTTTTTTTATAGGTGGAGGCGTTTCGGAGATTTAAAGGTCAACTTTCTTTGTTTAAACAGAATACTATATTTTTTATAGTAATAATTATTGTAACTGTAAGCAGACCCTGTATAAGTGTCACAAAAAGATGTATTTGCAACGCGTGAAAACAATATGACAAAAATGTTTCGATGCTGTGTGGATACGGGTATGGTAGAAAGCACAAATAATAGGTCTGATATCTAATTTATATCTTTAATCAATTATAATTTTCTATATTCTATAGAGTACATGTTTGTTTATGTTTTGTATCTATTTTATGCTGATATTTTAATAAAAATATAATAATTAAATGTTCCCACAAGCTTATATGGTAATATTAAGACTAAATAATATTTCTCACAGGGGTCATGAGTACTCCACGTGGATACTTTCGATATAGAAGAACACATGGATAGTGTCAGAAAAAAGAAATCAATGTGACCTTCTTCATTTTTCCATATTATTACAAATAATGAAAATATTTAAGTCAAAAATGTTGGTTTACCCTGTATGTATAAAAGTGAATTGTATGTTTCGTCCCTTTTTGGATCGATTCTATGAAAGATTAGGGCAACGTTATTTTTATCAGTGAACATTACATTCTTCTACATGCATTTCGTTGCTCCTGTTCGTCGCCTAAAAAATTATTCAAATTAGTCAATGTCATAATATATTTTTACATTATGGTACTTGTTTATATTACTTACTACTCATATGTATATCTGTAAGGCAATTTAGTAAAGCCCTGCCTTAGACATTAAGATATCGGAAGGTATTTAAGGACGGTGTATATACAAATCTGCAATGGAATAGGTAACAGTGAGAAGAGGTTCAATCGTCGTCTCATCTGTCCACCTGGCTGTGAGAGTAGGAAGTAACAGCTACCAGGTCTATAAATATGAAACCGGAATTCGCCAATGCGTGATGCTAGCTGTCAATTTTCTCAGTTTCACACCTGATAAAGATTTCCAACTGACAACCATACAAGTTTCACACGACAGCGTAGTTTTTAATCAATTTCCTAGTTCCTGTCAATGTAGTTACCGTCAAGTCGCGTCGTTGACACCATTTTCTTGTTTCGACAACCGATAAAGATTTTCAACTAACAAGCATACAAGTTTCATACAACAGCACAGTTCTTAATAGCATTGAACGCGTCAAATTTTATACCTGAAAACTGCGATTTGCGAACAACACTGAGAAACGCAGAACGTGGAAGACCATCGGGAAAGTTTGAAAATTATTGCAAACATCGTTGGATGAGGATGACGCTCGAACGCGACAACAACTCGCGGATTAATTAACCCTTAGCACTCCAAGCAATTTTAATTCCAAAATCGAAACATCTTTTGGATGTAAAATAATTCCATTGTACATGGTTCATTTCCTTTCGTGAATAGTAAGTTTATTACTATTATTCGTACGTGCAACATCTCGATTTTTACCGACTCCTTAATACTAGAACTACCGGACCAGTCAAAATGGCTGGTTCGTAATTTTTTCTTTCACAATACCAGAAATTATAAAAGTATCCTCATTGGAAGGCTTCGAATGAATTTCTTCATTGAAACAGACATTGCAATAAAACTGGGACAAGGTCTGAATAGATGTAGTCTTGTCACCATTACAAGACAATGTACATCAGTCGCGTTTATTACTCGGTAGTTCTAGCGTTGAGTGCAAACAGAGCAATGTAAAAGCTGTTTTAAATAGTAACAAGGGAATTTTTAATGTCGCCTCAGAGGCGCCATTGGAGCGCTAAGGTTTAAATGTGAGGCAAGAAGCCGTCACCATACGTTTGAAAGCGACGTGAAGGATCTAGAAGATAGGAAAATGGATTAAAAGCTTCATGATAATGCACCATTCCACACACCAAAACCGGTCAAGGAAACGATCGACTTGGCTCCATCCTTCTTCTTTCTTCCTTCTTCCTCCTCAGGATAGGACCTTCTCCTATCCTAAATCACACACACACACACACACCATCACCACCACCACACCACTCAATCCCAATGGCATAGGTGGCTTCAAATGCACCGCACATCTAATGCACTACAGCTCAACCAGTACAATTCATACAATGTTTCAGTCATACCGCGCCTCAGCCATATCATGTCTCAATCATGTGGCTTTTTCCAAACGTTGTCGCAGTCGTATCAAGCTTCAATCATACCGTCACCGATCATTCTCTCTCTCTCTCTCTCGCCATACATGCACGCTTCTCACATCCTACAATATACATATGGTATATCGACATTAGGGATTTATTAATCGCATGAATACGTTTAACCGATTTTGTTGTATTTTTGAATATTTCTCTTCACAGCACACTTGCCCCAGATAGAAATACGGAAATCGCAGAATTTATGGAATGCAATGCTTAATAAACATACGTAAAGTATACTAATATAAGAGCCACTAAGTACAAAAGAGTATCGACGCCACGTAAAAAGAAGCAAAAATTATTCATTCGATAATAATTCAGTATATTCCTTTGACACTAACCGTACCAAGCGCAAAATGCATCTGGTGTACATTGTTTTATAAAAATTAAAAGATACAATTTATTTAATGCTCGAACGAAGGAATTTATATAATAACTTTTAACTTTTCATCTTTGTAATTAAAATAAGTATAAAACAAAAAATGTGGAAATTGTTATATGATCAGTCATAGCACAGTTAGTATTAAAGTTACACGAAATTGATTGTGAAATAATACCGAGGAGATATAACGGAGACGTATCACGTTGCATCCTGTCTGATTCTGCATCTAGTAGAATAAAATGTTTTTCCTCTGTCCTTTTTATACGTTAAATAACATTTACGTCGACAATCGCTAAGTTGCGGATTTTATAAAATTATGCAAAGATAGGAAGTGCAATTTAACACTTTAACTGCCCAACCAACAGCCTAAAAAATTCCATAAAATCAAAATAATTTATTTAATGCAGCAACAATTGAAAAGATAAAATGTCTGACAGATAGTTATCCTTCAACCTTCTTGTAGTCTTCAGATATGAACTAAATTGAGTGCAACGAATATACTAGGGTACAAATTTATTTTTAAACATGAACAAATAATTCTGTCACGCATATACGGGTGACATGGCAGTCAAAGTGTTAAAAGAGTAAAAATATTAAAATAAATCATGAACCGTCGATACGTTGTTTGCCACATATAAAAATTATTGATAAAAGAAATAAACTTCTATTTAACACCTGTATATTACAATGGGTGCACAAAATTTATTATAAAAATCCGCAATCTAACGTAGTTACTGCAATGGAAGATGTTGCTTGCTTCTAGTGACTTACGAAAGTATTCGGATACTTTTCAAATCTAAATAACTTTTTAAAAATTGAACCAAACGTCTTGACTTTTCTTCAACAATTAAATGTATCGATTTACTAAATGATACGCGAAAAGGATTTCGAAAAAATTGCAAACGGTATGAATTACACGACGAATAAAAAAAAGGAAGTTTTCAAATATTTTAAAGACGCATCTCGTAGATTTGTGATAGTTATACGCATGCAGAAAAATTCATTGAAATCGATCGACGTGCACACGAGCTACATGCCATAAAAAATTGTAAAAATCGCAATTTTTCACGATTCTTGATCACCTTCTGCTTAAACTCCACAAATTCTTATATCTTTCTACGCGTGTCGTTTTTTCCTACGTTCAACAGAGATCTGCAAAACGTATATTTTAAATTTTCGTTACCGCTTGAAATAAAAATATTTTAAGAAATGTCTTTTTTTCATGTAATCTCTACTAATTACAATTATTTCGAAATTACTCTTGCATATAACTTAGTAAATCAATGCTCTTGGTTGCTTCAGAAAAGTCAAGTCGTTTGGTTCAATTTTGAAAAAGTTATTTAGGCTTAAAGAGTGTTCGGATATTTTCGCGAGCCACTGTATATCTATTGTTTATCGCGAGCAATACAGAAATTCATTTCGGTGATTCAGTTAAATCTAATATTTTCGAGCAGGCCATTCGTAATCTTCGCAACGTTTTATCACCGATGTCAGCGGTTTTCCTTAAAAGGTCGTTCAATTCGTCGCATATTTTGTTCGCCTGTTCGTCTAGAATACCCGATGGCTGATCTTCGACGGAGCTCTGACTTAATTCGGTCTCCAACCGTGCAAATTTCTCGTCTCTCTGCGAATCTTCGTACCGATAGCAAGCGTGTCGCTCGTTTTGTGAATTTTTCGCCATGTGTTGCAAATAAAGTCGAACGTCCGAGAAGTCATGAAGTTCGTAATAGGTCGTGCCGGAGAGATAAGCCGGAAGAGAGTCGTTCAGCGATGGTTTTCTCGTAACCGCGGTCGCCATTTGGGTAACGAGATTCTCATTTGGGCAAACGTGAGCGACGTGATCGAAAGACTCGAATGCTTCCTGTCGCACCCACGGATTATTATCGTCCAGCAATCGGCAATTTAATTCTGCCAACGTATTCGCGATTTTAGGGCCGCAATTCGCAAAGTGTATCACGTTATCCTTTAGATAATGCGACGCCGTTGCTTTCACGTGCGATGGCAAGCACAACAGTGACGTTAACATTGCCTCTAGAATCTGAAATCATCCAACATGTTTCTCGCTGAATTTAATTCTCCTAGATTGCGATTAGAAGATAAGCAATCTTATAAAAAGATCAGAATTGCAAAAGATAAGTGCAATAGACTCGCTATTGTCCGGTCTCGTTTTGACCGACCAACGCAATCTTTATTGTTCAAATATTGTGTGTGCGTATAAGTTACAAATGAAACAAGCGATATACAGGGTGGGGCATTTTAAACAGGTCACCTGAATAACTCGCTTGTTTATGAAGATAGAAGAAAATGCATTAGACCAAACTTACTTGGTACCGGGGGGCTCATAATTTGGTATTACAGTATAACACAGGTAACACAGTATATTTTTTTACTTACATTCTGATAGAGTGTTTCAAGGCGAATAAAATTACCAATTATTAAGGTCATTCAAAGTCACTCAAGGTTAACTTCAAGAGAAAATTGATTATCTCAAAGCACACTTCGAATACTTGGATACTTTGATACTGCTACTACAAGTGTTCAAAATGGCTAACTTGAACATGGATGCATAGTCTAAATCGTTGCAATACGATTCGTTTCTAACGCTGGCTACAAGTAACTGGACACGAAGGCAGTTTGTATACCAAATTTCAGCTCGGTCGGAATGAAATTGCGGCCGTGGTACGATTTTGAAAATTTCGAGGCATTCGAAATCGTGAAAATCGGCAAAATGGGGTTGATAAAATGAAGCGTCCTGAAGTCCCCTGAAACGCTAGCCTAGAAAATGAGGGCTCTTCTTAAAGAGGAAGGTTTCAGGAAGATTTTCCCGTTGGAATCATGTCGATAGCTCTAATCGTTTGGTCGAGGGACGTCTTTCAAGATTGCCAAATATCGCCAAATAGTGAAGGGACGACCAAAAATTGGAAAAAATTGGAAAAAAATTTTGGATCGCCGATTCTTTTGTAATTTTGGTTACACGTTTCTAGACCAATAGACAGAGTAGTGTATGCCAATTTTCAGGTCGATCGGAATCGAATTACGACCTTGAAAGACCTTCATAATAGGTCATTGTATTCGCTTTGAAACACTCTATCAGAATTTAAGTAATAATATATACTGTTCCATTTAAAAAACAGAGTTGACCTTCATATCTCCTTGACGCCTCCACCTACAGAAAAATTAGTAATACCAGATTATGAGCCTCCCGGTACCAAGTAAGTTTGGTCTAATGCATTTTCTCCTATCTTCGAAAACAAGCGAGTTATTCAGGTGACCTGTTTAAAATGCTCCACTCTGTATAAAATATTTATTATCGTAGAAACGTGTAGCTACATCTTATTGTTAATTAAAATTATCAAATGGACGAGAACGACGGAATGTTTTGTTCGTGATTGCTAAAATCATTGGTGCGTTTTTGCTAAAAATCCATGTAATTTCCAGTTTACTGCTATGTATACTTTAACCCTTGACACTCCAATGTCGCGTCCAAGGTGTACGCTATAAAATTGTTATATTATTATTTGAAACAACTTTTTCGTCTCTATGTTTGCATTTAAGAAATCTTAAGAAATAAACTTTGCATGTCGGAAAGGGCAAGGACCATAATACGATGGAACTATTTTATTTTAAAAAATGTCTCGGTTTTGAAATTAAAATTGTTTGGAGTGCAAAGAGTTAACGATTGCAATACTAAGTAGTTTCCATTAGGGGTATTCCTTTTCTTAGCGAAAATATCAATATTTTTCACATGATCTTGTAGTTTATCTTTACATTCAACTTTATATCACATTTTTGTCGAGTTAACGATGAGAAGCATAAGTCGCATACCGTGTAGAAAATGTCATCTTGAATATTTTCGGGTTGCGTGGCACTGAACAGTTTCCACATGAATTCCGACACTATGTCCAATTGCCTGTCCTCGAAGATTTCGATTGTGCTCGAAATGCAATTCCATATTTGCGAGAGAATGTCCGCAGTGCTTTCTTCTCCGTTATAATTAAGTTTCTCGATTAGATACAACAGTCTTGCCTTACAGGTAGGAGAGGAAAGAAAACATAGTGATCACAGCAAACTCGACGGAAAAAGGTAAAACGTACTTACAGTAGCGGATCAAAGAAAGTTTAAATAGTAACGTATGCGTTCGCTATTTTCTGTAAACGAAAAGTTTATTTGAAAGCGGCGAAGAACCGTTTCTAAATATTTGCGTTTACCAAAATAATGCAAGTGTGAGAACTAGAAAAGAATATGAAAAATCGATGATTTATTTAATACAACTGGCCGGATATTTGATTAAGTTTCATTCTACATTTTTGTGGTTACAAACTTGATAACCAAAAGTTCTGTTAATTTCAATATATTGTAGAACTTCTGTGGCAGTCTGTTATAGCTAGACAGCGAATTTTATGCGTTTACGACAGAAATGTATATATGTAATTGAAAACGGAAGAAACGTTTGAGAAATTGTAAAATACCGTTGTATAATTTTCAATCTGTTAAACGTAATAAGAAAGAAAACAAATCTCTATCTCATTTCGGTAGAACATTTAGCCAATTTAGCATATTCTCCAAGTCGGTTCTGTCTTGTCATAATTTCACAGGAGATTGAAGAAAATTTATATTCATTATAAATCTACGTTTAATCTAATGCTTAATTCTTTGTTACAAAAGAATAGAATAGAATCTGTTCCATGCTAAAAGAAATGTGTGACATATGTATTTGGTGAAGTTTGTTTAAGGTGTTTTGAAATGTTTAAAAACTAATCCTTTTTCTGTTAATGCGAGCACTTGAAAGAATATGCTCATCTAAAACTGTCTAAAGAGTTACAGTGTGATCGAAATCTGAGGATTGTGTTGGACACTCGAATTATTACATTATTTTCTTCTAAAAAAAAAGAATAGGCCACCTTTAACCCTTAACCCTTAGCACTCCAATGACTCCTCTGAGGCGACACTAAAAATTGCCATACTATTACTTCAACAAACTATTACATTACCATATTTGCATTTAAAAAATCTATAACAATTAAAGCGTTGTACGTACGAATAATAGCAACAATTTTTATATGCACGAAAGGAAATGAATCATGTGCAATTTAACTACTCTATGTAAGAAAATATGTTTCGATTTTGGAGTTAAAATTGCTTGGAGTGCAAAGGGTTAACATTCCAATGGCTCCTCTGAGGCGACACTAAAAATTGTCTTACTTTAATAGTTTAAATAGTTTGAATAGTGCATCAAACGAGATGAATATTAGCAATATTTCCGGAACCATCGTGTGCTAAAGTTATTAATACAAATATACCGAAATTCGAATATGAAACTTTTTGTTTGCGTCCGCCACTGCATTTCAGTCGATGCAACTTACAATACGATTCCAATTTTGCATCGTAGGCTGTCGTTGCAATTCTAAAAAAGCTTCCGGGATTTCATTCAGTACGCAGGCCAAGCGTTTCTGCAGAAACAACGTAGTTTTCGTTGGCAAGAAGCATGCAACTGCGGTCCAGGATGGATTCTCGAGATCATCCAGTTCCGTTATAATAGCATGCCTCGTCTCTTCGGAAAGCAAACTGTACAATCTACCAATTAAGTTTTCCAAAATAACAACTTCGAAGCTGTTGCGTCGCTGCATCAACGCTGCGTAAACTTTTAATAGATACTTTACGTGATTCACGCATAATTCTGAAGAACCGATTCTGCAATGAATATCACTTTTTACACAAAAATGTATTAAACGCGTTGGCATCCGAGACTGTTTCACAACAACCAAAATAAAAGGACACATCCATCTTTGATATGGACCTTCATTCGTTTATACTATTTATATTATGGTTTTCCATTGGGTTGTTCGGAAAGTAATTTCGTTATTTTTTTGTGAAAATGAAAGACAATTTTCGTATAATGAACAAGTATTTTATTAAATTATATATTGGCCATTCTGGTCCAGTAGCTTTTGCCATCTTTCTGGTAGGAGCATGATTCCTCGCTCATAAAATTTTTGGTCTTTGCTGGCAAAAAACTGATCGAGGTGGTTTTTGACCTCTTCATTTGAAGTGAAGGTTTTACCGTCCAAAAAATTTTGGTGACCGGAACAAATACTAATCCGAAGGTGCCAGATCTGGAGAATATGGTGGGTGTGGCATTGTATCCTATTCAAGTTGTAAAAGCTTTTGCCGAGTGACCAAACTTGTATGAGGTCTCGCATTATTTTGGTGGAACACTACACCTTTTCTGTTAATTAATTCTGGCCTTTTCTGTTGAAGTGCATCATTCAGTTTGTCCAGTTCATGACAGTAGACATCCGAATTAATTGTTGTGTTATCCGGTAAAAGCTCAAAAAAAAAACGATTCCTTTAAAATCCCACCAAACAGACAGCATCACCTTTTTTTGATGGATATTGGCTTTGGAAATGCTTTGAGCCGGTTCATCTTTTTTGCTCCATGATCTCTTGCATTTGACATTGTTATATACAACCCATGTTTCGTCCCCAGTAATAATGCGCTTCAAAAATGGATCGTTTTCATGACGTTTGAGAAGCGAATCACAGACGTCAACGCGACGACACAAATTTCTCTCCGTGAGAACATGGGGAACCCATATATCGAGCTTCGAGGTTAAACCCAGGCCTTTCAAGTGGTCATAAACAATTGAATTTGATAAATTTAACCTCTCACCGATCTCACGTGTTGTTATTCGCCGGTTTGCATCAACTAATGCCTTTATCGTGTCTTTATCAGCTTCAACCGGCCTTCCAAAACGTGGTGCATCTTCGACATCAATATTGCCGGATCGAAATTTTGCAAACCACTTCTGGCACTGGCGTATCTGGCATCGCACTGGCATCGGTTAATTTCTTTCTGGCTTGAACAGCATTTTTACTTTTTCTATAGTAAAAAAGTAAAATATGACGAAAATGCTGGTTATTGCTCTCCATATTTAAAAAGCCACCAATCAAGAACTACTGCGTAGAATCAATTGGACTTTTTCACAGACGAGCCTTGCTATATCAGCTCTCAAAACATATAATGTTTATGCGGCTTAAGTGTGAAGTTGGGTGCAAAAAAATACAATTAAATCCTCTGTCGGAAAAAACGAAATTACTTTCCGAACAACCCAACAGTTAAAACAGCTTCGACTGCAAAAGGTTAAAAGATGTTCGAATACTTTTGTAGCTTATCGTATGTGCAGAAGTTATTCGAACGTTGACGAAGTTGTTAGAAAAATAGTTAACATAATATCAATAACGAATATGATTCACCGAGACGTAAATGTCTACGTATATTTCATTGGAATTATTCTATAAGGTACGAATCTGAGATAACTCTGACGGCATATCGAACGGTTGTTAGTCGACAGTGGTAAGTGGTTAATTATTGATAGTGTATACCAACCGTGCTATGAAACACCAAATGTCCGCGCTAAGAAGAGCACTCCAAAATTGACCGCTTAACACGTGCTTCAATAAAATTAACTCGATCGCGGAAAAACTATCCGAAGGAAGCTGACTCGTTAAACCACAAATTAGGACTTGCGTAGTTTCATACAATGTAGCCATTCTTGGTTTTTCACCAACACTGTGGCCACCGAACAACTTTATGTCCCCCATACACATTTCTTCCTGTACTTTGAATATGTAGAATGAAACAGTATTCTTCGATATGCACTCCGGGACAAAAGCGTAGCACACTTTTAAAATTAACATAATTTTTATTTATTCAACATTAGAACCAAGGTTTTGTTTTTATACATTCTTGCAAAATACCTCTATAAACATAGACAAATGGAATTGAATTAAATTTCGTCAGTCTATACAAAAAAAAAGAACTTTTAAGGAGATATAGTGGGACAAAATGATAGCACATTTAATTTAAAATTATGTATAACAATAAATCAACGAACGATATTTAATGCTTAGTATCTCGTGGCTCCTCCTTTACATTTAATAACAGCCATCATTCTCTTTGACAAAGAGTTATAGAGTTTTTTAATAGCTTTTTGCTTTAATTTCTCCCACTCATCTTAAACACATTTTTTTAATTCGGCAATATTTCCAAATTGTCTGCCATTTCTATCTGCCGCGTGAATTTTTTCTCGAAAAATGTACTCTTTTACTATTTTTTCAGTGTGTACCGCGGCATTATCCGGCTGAAAAATAAACTTGTCTCCAGCAATTCTGGTGGCGTACGCGTTTATTTGTTCCTTAATCGTTTCCAAATACATTTTGCTATTCATTTTTCCTGTTATAAATTTGATTTCCACTTTATCATAGTACCCGATACCGCGCCAAATCGTCGCACCACCACCTCCCATTTGCCGACGACACAAAAACTGTTTCTCTTTTGGCATATCGTGAAAATAGTAACTCAGACCATCGGATCCGTCCAAGTTAATCCTCTTTTCATCCGCAAATATTATTCTTCGCTATTTCTTTCGCATATGAATATTCTTTTCCGCAAAGTGTAATCGGTTCATCTTATGCTGCACAGTTAACCAAGGCTTTTTCTTCAATTTTCTTCGTATCATGTATTTGTATTTTTGTAAAACACGTCTCACATTCTTTGTATCAGTGCCTTCACCAACGCTTTGAGCAATTTGTCTTGCAGTCATCTTAGAATTTGATGCTGCTCTTCGTATCGTACGTCGTTCCCGGGCATTTAGACTTTACGTAGATCCAGAACTCTTCTTTTTATCATAGTTTTTCGGATTTTTCAAGAAATTCATTTTCCACTGAATATTGTTCTTCCTTCAATTTTATTACAGCATCAATTTCACATGCTTTCAATCTCTTTCCGCGACCCATTTTTGATAACATTTCGCCTTTCTTAAACAAATATACAACAGTAAATAATATCACGGACTTTATTAACTATGTTCCGAGGTAAATGTTCGCAATTCGCGAACTTCGGTGTAACTGGAAAGCGTAGATTTACTACATGTGCTATCATTTTGCCCCCCTTGTGAACAATAATTTTTACATTTTTTGTGTTAGAATCCTGAGTTATCGGTAAAAGAAAGTATTTATCTTAATCACCTTTTAACTCAAAATATGGGAAAATATAAGGTGTGCTATTTTTTTGTCTCGGTTTGTACTTATATGTATATATATATATACTTCAGAAAATAATTATTTATAT
The DNA here is from genome assembly GCA_028453745.1 of Agapostemon virescens. Classification (NCBI taxonomy): domain Eukaryota; kingdom Metazoa; phylum Arthropoda; class Insecta; order Hymenoptera; family Halictidae; genus Agapostemon; species Agapostemon virescens. The sequence goes on from CM052094.1 coordinate 6,041,570, forward strand.
TTTCCGAGACGTTGTGTAACAATTTGAAAATAGTCTTTAGAGCAGAACAACAGTTATACTAAGAATTTGTTAGAAATTATTAGAACAGTGGGAAAATCTATTTTTCCAAAAGTTTACTTATTTCGGATATCGATATCGCAGCAGTGTCATTTGTCATATATTGCCTTCGATTCGATATACTGGGTATTATAAAAAATAGAAAGAATATTTTCGATACGGCTTTCATCTCGATTAGCAGCATTGCTGTAAATACTTACTGTCACAAATACTTATCAATGCAACATCGATAATCGACTCTGCTCCCAGCATCCATTCCCAATGATCCTCATAAGGCATGCTTACTAATTTTTTCATAATACTAATTATTAGAAAATGATAACCAAGTTTGTCGAAAGTTGTTTGATTCTTGTATTCGAAAAATACCTAAAAGTTTTAGGCATAAGTTATCGAAGAATGATAATTCTTATTGTCTTCGAATAATAAAGAATAGTAATAGAATGAAGAATAATGAAGAAAGTTATCTTATTGTATAACCATTGTCGACGAATAATAATTCTTATTGCTGCAAAAATTGTTTTCAGTGTATTATTACAAATGTACCTGCTTAAAATCAGCGTGTTTGAAAATAGTATTCAAGAATGGTTCGATGCCTCTTGAAATATGAGCATTCATCAATTCGATCATTTTATCAGAAGTTTGACATCTTTTCAAACAAGATGAATTAAATCTATCGATATGGAGCAGCATAAATATTACGAGTTAACAAAAGCAACGTATTAATAAATATTTCACGCACCTATGCATTCGAAGAACCAGCTCGACCACATACAGAAGCGTTTCGCTGTTTATATTGGAACAATAGGCTGCCAGCAATTTGTCCAAAATTTTTAACGAATGACCAATCACCTTTATCTTCCTTTCGTCGGTATTATCGAGGGCATTCTAAATCGATGAATATTAATTATCAAAACAAACGTTCGTAGTAACAAGCATAACCGAACAAACAACCACAAGCTTTGTGCAAATCACTGTCTATTGCTAGGATTATAGAAGAATAACAAAAAGTCAACATCATAATTATTTTTATCATAGTTAAAAGTAACTTGAGAAATTTTTTTCCAATAACTAACGTCTCCTCGTTTGTCAATGACAAAGGAAATAGATTGACTTGGTTCTACACCGGCACCAAAAGAAATGTTTACGTGGAATGTTCTAGCAGTATGTTTGCATCTAGTTTGGTATATTTACAAAATGTTATTGTAAATCTTAGCACTCGGTTCTTCGCGATCAGTCAAACGGAAAAGCACGTGAGTGAAGTGAGAATAAATGTGAAATCATTTACTCCAAATTGTTTTAACAAAGTCATTTCTTCTTTTAATCGCGGCTTGTTAACGCGTCAAATTGGTGACATCAGGTTGTACATACTCTACCCTTAACGTTGCAAACAAGTAAACTGCATTATTACAGTAACAGAAGAGTTTACTCTTATCCTTTTCCCAGAACTGAAAATTTTAATATAATATTTCGTTTCCTGTAGAGTCAACCCTTAGCCCTTCAACGGCTCCTCTCAGGAGACACTAAAAATTGCCAAACTATTATTCACAGCTGAATATGACTCCCGTGAATCCATACAATTTAAATCTAAATCATTTCTCTCTGGTAACTGAAAACGGAACACTCTAGAGAATTAATATAAGTTAGATATACATGTAACAAACTGTGTGCTACACATGTCGTACATAAATATGTTATATACTAATGTATTATATTGCGACATATATGATATGATATACACTCCCAGACAAAAAGATAGCACACTTAAAAAATTGAGATATACAGGGTGTCCCACGCAACTGGAACAGGCTGTACCTCCTAAATGGTTGAGAATAGAAGAAAATGTTATAAGTAGAAGTTAAATGGTATCAGACGGTGCATAATATGCAACTAATTTTATGCACTTTTGTGCATCGGTGCATCAGAAAAATGCAACTGCATATTCTTTTTAAATAGAAACCTATATTTTTGACTGCACCAATCGATGCAGTTTCTTGTGCTCTACACAAAAGTACTTATGCCCTTAAGTACTTATAGTACTTAATACTTATAGTACATAAGTACTTAAGTACTTATGTAAGTACTACATAAAATACTTATGCTCTAAACTTATTCGTTAAGAAGTTATCGCAGCTAAAAGTTCTCTGAATTATTTCGGTTTCTCGGCAAGTGTTCCGGAGTACCTACGTTACAACAAGTGTTCAAACGGTCCTCCATTGAAGTCCAAACATCTTAACGAATAAGTTTAGGGCATAAGTATGTAGTACTTTTATGTAGAGCACAAGAAACTGCATCGATTGGTGTAGTCAAAAATATAAGTTTCTATTTAAAAAAAATATGCAGTTGCATTTTTCTGATGCACCGATGCACAAAAGTGCATAAAATTAGTTGCATATTATGCACCGTCTGATACCATTTAACTTCTACTTATAACATTTTCTTCTATTCTCAACCATTTAGGAGGTACAGCCTGTTCCAGTTGCGTGGGACACCCTGTATATTTCATATAACACCACTACATGTTTCATGTAACAAAAGTATACATATTTCTCGCAATAATATGTGTACAAAACTATATATTTCTAATAATGTGTGGAACCTCCTTTGTTTTCTATGAGTTCCACCATCCTTTTAGGTGTAGACTTATATAGTTGTTTAATTTTTATTTGTGCTAAATTTTCCCATTCGGTCACAATGCAAATTTTTAATTCATTTATGTTTGAAAATTGTAGGCCTTCAGCATATACTGCTTGCGAAAGCATTGCTCAGCAATTTTCTATGATATTAAAGTCCGGTGAGCACGCCGGCTATTGAAGAGTAGAAATATTCTCCTTCAAAGATAGTCCTCAACAATTTTAGCAGTATGCACTGCAGCATTATCTTGCTGGAATGTATATGGTGTAACAGCAATGCGTTCCGCATATGTATAAATTTGATTTTTTATTAGCTCGAGATAACGGACGCTATTCATTGTGCCCTGAATAAACTTAATTTCTGTTTTCCCATTATATCCGATACCAGTCCAGACCACTACTCCACCTCCACGCATTTGACGAGTAATTTTTGTTAGTGGTTGTTTACGAACATCACGATAATAATACGTACATCCGCCTGGGCCATCAAGGTTAAACCTCTTTTCATCCGTAAAAATTACTTTTCTCCAAGACTTTTTCCAATGTACATGTGCTTCTGCAAATAACAAACGTGCCTCCTAATGTCTTGCGTTTAGTGATGGTTTTGACATTAATCTGGTCCGATTTACAATGTTGCTAATCTGGAGTACACGACGAACATTTTGTACATTTGTTTCCACTCCAGCTTTCTTAACGATCTCTCTCGCAGTGGCACAAGAATTGGAAGCAGCACGTATTATTGCCCGTGTATCGCGTTCAGGTAATGCTGTTGGCCTTCCTGTACTTTTCTTCTTTCCGTATGCACTTGTATCTTTCAGTAAATTATATATAACTTTTCGACAGCAACTAACTTCTTTTGCAATTTGAGTAATAGTCAACTTCTGTTTCCGCAGAGCTAAAATTGTACTAATTTCGGTTTCACTAAGCTTTTCGCCACGACCCATTACGAGGATAGCGATATAACAAAACTCTAGACAGAAATTGAACGTAATAACTCCGTGCGAGTTCACGAAACACTGAAGAATATGTAAACATAGTCCAAGTGTGCTATCATTTTGTCTGCGTCGGATTACGTGTTTCTCTTGCAACTAAGAGAACTCAATGAAGTAAAGTCACTCTATGTTATGTTTACATATTCGTAGAAGGTACGTTTTACGTATAACTCAGATCTTCCACGCTAGCATAATCTTAACACGAGAAATTACAGATAGCACGGGTGTGCTATCTTTTTGTCTGGGAGTGTACATCCACGAGTATTTGTATTCTAGTAATTATTTATCAGTTGTAACGCATACCTGAAGTGAAGAAAGCATTGACGTCACGTGTTTCGTTAATTGTTCAAGATGCAACGTTATGTTTGCTGGATTCATTCGTTTTGCAACACGTTGATGGGTTATCGCTAATTTACCAAACATTTTTGACGTTTCAACGAACGTCTTTAGATCCAATGCGTGCGCGATGCCGACCAAAGCTCCAATTTTGTCGATCACTGTATCGAATACAAAAACATATAAATTACACGTTGAAAGTTCCTGTTTGGTTAAAAGCGAAATGTTCATCTCGCTCGGTACGTTTATAAGCGTACAAACTCTTAGAACGAATGTTTAGGTTGTAGCCGACAAGTATAACGAGTCTGAATGAAACGTCTATTATACATATACGGCAAGAATTAGTTCTAGTTCAACTTTGCCGTTCTGCGCGACATAGTCGAAAGGATACACCTTCCATATTAATGAATCAGTTTGATGAAAGTTGGAGAAGAGAATTGTGTATCGAAACCGATTTACCTAAATAAATAGTCACGCGTTACAAAACGTTTTATTTTTCTCGTAGAAGTTGCTCTTCATTCCATTCTACGAATGACAGTTAATATTGTTATCAGTTTTCGAAAATCCTGCCGACAAATAGCGACGGGTTTACACTTTCTTGGAAAGTAAAGGGGAACAGTTTATAATATTTTAGTTACTCAACCATTTACTCAAACATTTGGCTACTTTCCAATAGAATACTTTCCGAGATACATAGCTTCTTCGTTCAACCGAAGGATCCGTAGAGAGCAGAAGTTTCGCTTCTACCGAGAGTTTGACATCCGTACACCTGCCATGTCGTCGGGATTATTATAAAAACGGAGTAGGGTTTTCATGTTATCGAACTGGTGATGTTTTCAGTTTCGTATTGGTCTTACGCGATAAGGATAAAAATGGCTTGGGTTAAAGAATCGTTAAGACGTAATAGGATCGCTCACATTTCAGCAGCAGCTCCGTTTCCGCTTCCGTATCCGTGTCGAAAACGATTACACCTTCCAAAGTGGCCAGGAATAGATTCAAGATCGTCTTCGCCTTACGAAAGAGATTCGTTAATTTTTCCGATACGCCCTCGAACAAAGTTCCGTAGAATTTCGTGCTGCAAAGAAAATTCTCCTTTTCCGTCAAGTAGGAAGATATCGATTCACCTAGTCGAGTCGTATTAAGAGCCTCTCTAGAAGCAGCGAGGGGCCAAAATGATTTTAAAAAATATTCCAGTTTTCACGAATAAGGCAGTGTTTACGGTGAAGATGCTTTATCAAATGCAACAGCATGTAGATGGTTTGCTCGCTTACGTTCTGGAAATTTCGATATTAAAGACGTACCTCGGTCTGGCCGACCAATCAGTGAAAAAGTCAATGAAATAATGCAAATGGTTGAGCAAGATCGGTATATAAGCAATCATGAGATTGCTAGGGAACTAAACATTCACCATTCAACCGATCTGGATCATTCGCAGAAGGCTGGATACAAAAAGAAGCTCGATGTTTGGGTGCCTCATGATTTAACACAGAAAAATTTGATGAGTCGAGTTTCCATCTGCGAATCATTGTTCAAACGTAATGAAGTCGAATCATTTTTTAAAAGATTGATAACAGGCGATGAAAAATGGATCACGCACGACAACGATGTGCGAAAAATATCGTGGACAAAGGTCGGTGAATCATCACAAACGGTGGCAAAACCAAGATTAACACCGAGAAAGGTGATGCTGTGTGTTTGGTAGAATTGGAAAGGAATTGTCCATCACAAAGTGCTACCGCCTGGTAAAACGATTGATTCTAATCTCTACTGTCAACAATTAACCAGATTACAGCAATCGAATAAAAAAAAAAAAGAAAAAACAGACCAGAATTGATCAACAGAAGAGGCATTGTGTTCCATCATGACAACACAAATTTGATGACTTTACAAAAATTGAGAGAGCTTGGCTAGGAAGTTTTGATGCATTCACTACTACAATTCAAAACTACCTTGATGGTAAAAAGTTGGATTTAAAAAGGAACTGTGAAAATCAGTTGGCTAAGTTTTTAGCCGATAAACCACAGAAGTTCTATTCCGATGGGATTATGTTTTCATCCCAAAAATGGCAAAAGGTCATGGATAATAATGGCCGACATATGGCCGTAGAAGTGTTTCAAATACAGTATTGTTGAGTTTTCAATTGGTCCTTCGATCATTTCATTACTTAATCGGTACACATCGTGAAAACACATACAAGGTCCGAAAGAATTTATAATTCTACCACGGATAATAAACAGTTATTATTGCTCCCATTGCATTGTAGGTATCGTTAACTCGTTCTGTTTCGTTACACAATTTGTTATCCTTAGTTTGTCATATTATTGTTGGAGTTGCGTTGTAAAAATGTTTGAAATACAGTCTTGTTGAATTTTCAACTGGTCCCCTACCTTGATGGTAAATAGTTGAATTCAAAAAAAGAACTGTGGAAATCACTTGGCCAAGTTTTTAGTCGATAAACCACAGAAGTTCCATTCCGATGGAATTATGGCTCTACCCCAAAAATGGCAAAAGGTCATAGATAATAATGACCAATATATACTTGAATAAAATCCATTTCGAATAAAGGAAACATTTAATAAAAAAATGACAAAAATCTCTCAATAGTTTTCCGACTACCCAATATTTTTGAGAAAAGTGAACACTGCTTTGCGAAACTAAAACCTTTGAATTCTAAAACAAATCCAGGCATGTGGTTGTACAATTTGCTTTTACGAAAGAATCGTAATTAAACACTAGAACTACTGAACGATAAATCCAACGATATACTATACTTTGTAATAATAATAAGACGTATTCGAACATTATACAATTTTTATTATAATACGCGTTTCATTAGGGAAGTCCACGCGAAAACTTCTGATGAAAACATTTTTATAACTTCAGTAATTGAGAAAGAAACAACTAGGCCATTTTCTTAATTGATCCGATAGTTCTAATGATAAATGTCGAAAATTTTTCGAGGATTAGAAATGTAGCGTTTAAGTACTTTTTGTTTTTTTCTTTTTTTAATTTAATCGGCCAATTGTTTATGGACCAGTTAAGAGAGGCTGCTGTGCCGACAATGTTTGCAAAAAAATGTTGACATAGTGTTCCCCCGTTTAAAGAACGAATGATTAGGTTCTGACGGGACCGTTTATATTAAGGGGACCGGAAAGTAATGTTGTTTGTGCGCATGTCGACATTCGTTTGTCATTTATCAGCTCATTCCGTCCTTCAAAGTACACGAAAAAAAAAATTTAAAAAAACGACATTACTTTCCGGTCCCCCTATTACTATGCAATTTACGCATGATTCACATGGCAGAGAACTTGATTATAAAGAGAAATTATAAAATGTTTGTGTGTACACAGGCTTTACCTTGCACGACAGTGTGTGAAGATCAATTCAATCATAGCAGATGTATCCTCCAGCAAAGATTGATAATTAATCGCAGATGTTTTATGTAACTTCGATACACGTTCCATCGACTTTTCCCAGAGGATCAACAATTCAATGCAAACGGACAACAGTCGCTTTACATTATCAAACGCATCTCTGTTGGTGCTTATCAATTTGCCAATTTGTTCCAGTGCCTTGAAAACAAATAAATGTAAACATCCTTAAAATAATTACGATATATCGAGATAGAATGCACGTCAACCTACAGGATTATTCCTTTACTAAAAAGAGAAATCTCCTAACAACTTTGAGATCGATCTAATAAAAAGATCACGTGGCGCATTTAAATAAAAAGTTTCGAAAATTTTTTAACTCACCCTAACTATAACTTATTATATATCGTTGGATTTATCTTTTTTTTTATAAATACGAATATACAGGGTGAGTCACCAAACGTTTGCACCTCAAGTATCTTTATTGTTTCTAAAGATACGTAAAATATGGTAAGAACAATGTTGAATGGTACAACGGGGGTTACACAATGCTATAAAAACAATTTTGTTTTTATGTCATGTTTTTAGAGATATCAAGGTCACCTTGACTTTTTTAAGTGGAACCACCATTTTTTCACAAACTACAATGATAGTCCCTTTCATTAGGAATTCAGTGACTATATTATTCCAAGGTCATTCAAGGTCAAGGACAGAGAAAACATATAAGATTTAAAATATGAAAGCAGAATACGTTTATTACGGTTGAAACTTGTAGTAAATAGTAAACATACTATGGTCGTAGTCAAGGTAAACATAGTAAGATCCTTCAATGTTACTGTTATTCAGCATTCTTATTTACTATCAGTATGTTTCCAAACGCGATTCCGCTGTCTTATTCAATGACTGAAAAGTGTGATATTATCACGATTTAGTGTGAATGTAGATCACAATCGTGTCAGCCCCATTCAACTTTGTCCATATCATATTTTACGCATCTTTAGAAACAACAAAGATATTTGAGGTGCAAACGTTTGATGACTCACCCTGTATAGAAAAATATATATATATGGATAACCTCCTTTAATAATATAATGATGACTTTGAGATTTCGAGAATATGATTTTTGAACATTTTCTTTATTTCGCTATTGTATTTGCCATATCGAACAGTGCAACTTTCTCCTCTGGTGTTTTTTAACTCTTTGAGGCAGAGAATTTTAGAAAGTCAAATTGCACGTAGCGATTGCAAAATTTCGAGAGGGGTCAAATAATATGCCACGGTGTACTTTCGCGAATTAGAAAGGCGGGGCACTTTTAATACCACCGTGCCTCAAAGAGTTAATAGAATTGTAAGTATTTATTAAAATAATTTCATGTAAGATTACCTCGGACAGTAGACGATGCCCTATAGGGAGCGTTTCTTTGAAGATTTTTTCATCCAGTGAATTGTCTGGACAAGAGGATAAGCATTCTTGCAGTGTCTGTTGCAATAATTTCCCATCGAACGTCTGACTTTGACTGTCCAATACATCGTAATTATCATAACGTTAAGAAAATTTAATATGACTAGTGTTGAATCAAGAATTATTCTAGTCTAGATATGTCAAAAAGTCGATTGTTTTATTTTTCGCATCTTTTGAATATTTGCAGTCTCAACATGTTCTTTAAATATTGGGTTGTCCGGATTAATTTTTATTTTTAATAAATATATACCAAAACGAATCGATAAATAATCGATTCCCGATGAGTAAATCGGACACGAACTTCCCAGACAATCCAATATTATTTGAAAATTCTAAAAAATATTGAACTGAATGTAAATACATCTAACTATAGTTCCATTGCATACGGTTAATTTTCTTTCATGCATATGAAGTTTATTTCTATTACTCCTACGTGCAACACTTTAATGTTTACCGATTTTTTTTAATGCAATTTTTTGAATAATACTATTCAAACTTTTTAGTGTCACCTTGGAGATGCCATTGGAGTGTTAAGGGTTAGTAACGAACAGAAAATACTATTCAATTAATGAAAAAGGATATTTTTATCTTCGACGAATAATCTACAGCTTCCTCAACCGTTTCATCGCCGGAAAATGAATCTTCGAGTAACGAAGCGAAGGAACTTTCACTCTCCATTTTCTGTAAGCTGTAACAAATGTACACGAATATAAAACGATCATAGCTTCGGGGATATTTGATAAAGAACGAGTTCCGAATAACTTGCGATAGACTTTAATAACTATAACACTAACAACAAATGACAAATAAACGATGAATAGCGTACGAAAACTGTCGGACGTTGAGTATAACAATTATGCTAGAGAGTTAAAAAAGGATGTGCACAAGGTGACGTAGAAGCGGTTCTGCCCTTCGTGCTCATCATCATGAATTTTCTTCTATAGATTAAAATTAAAATAAATTCAATAATAAATTAAAATAGTTATTCTTCAACCTTCTCGTATGTTGTTAGTGCAACGAATATATTAATATACAAATTTATTTTTAAACATGGACAAGTAATTCTGTCACCCATATGTTGGTTGACATGGCAGTTAAAGTATTAAATACGAAACCGGAATTTTTTTATAAAAAAATACACTTTTATAGTATAAAAACGACACCAAATATTTTATTCGATGTACTGCCCATCGGTAGCTACATATTTTTCCCGTTTCTCTGACAATTCGTGGATGCCTTCCCAAAAAACTTTTCCTCTTTCGAAGCAAACCAGTCATCGCGCCATTTTCGTATATTTTCGTAAAATGCAAAGCCTTTCTTAACAAGTGCGTGTCCCATCGATGCAAATAAGTAATAATCGAGTGGAGCCAAGTCTGGTGAGCAAGTCGCATGCGAAAGTATTGGTTTGTCCGGAAAGTAGTCAGCAATAGCCAGCTCTGCATAGTAAATGATTCGAGTGCTTTGGAATCGAGAATTCAAGCATGGTATAGATGGCAAAGTAATTTCTCAGCCCGTTTCTCGTGTCACAAACAAATCGACCGTGTCTAGCAATCGGCTCGATCGCAGAACGAGGCCTCGAAAATTTCTTGGCAGGCCACGAAGCTCGAACTTTCTTGTCCCGATCAAGCACGATAGACAACCGTTTCTCTGAAAGCGGGGCAGGGATGAGCAAGCTCTCCAATCGAATCATAAAGATGCAAAGATAATCTTCCTAACTTATAAAGGGTGTCCCAAAATTAACGCAAGGTTTGAATTAAATAGAAAACAGTTTTTAGTCTTCAGATTGTAATTTTTTCATTGAAACATAAAGCACATAGGATAGGGTTATTTATGGAATAACGCATCGGGCAAATGGCCTCCGCGGCTTTGCTGGCACTTACGCACTCTTTTGTCGAAATTTTTCATGACCTTTCTGCATAATTGTGGCTGAATTTCGTTGATGCAGCGTTTCATTTCCTCTTGTAATGCATGGGTGGTTGTGGGCTTGATAACATAGACCTTTGACTTCAAATAACCCCATAAGAAGAAATCTAATGATGTTAAATCACACGATCTAGGGGGCCAATTCTGATCACCGAAACGAGAGAGTACACGACCAAGAAATGTCTCATGCAGTAATTGAATTGTTCCACTGTCTGTATGGCGTGTGGCTCCGTCTTGTTGAAACCACATATTGGCCACATCAATAGCATCCAATTTCGGCAGAAAGAATTGTGTTATCATGTCGCGATAACGAGCATCAGTAACAGTTACTGCTTGACCAGCCTCATTTTCAACCAAGTATGGTCCAATGATGCCTCCAGCCCAAAATCCGCACCAAACAGCGCTTCGTTGTGGGTGCATTTGTTGTTCGACAATCACATGTGGGTTCTCCGAACCCCAAACACGGCAATTTTGGCGATTAACAAAACCATCAAGGTAAAAATGTGCTTCATCGCTTAGGATGATTTTGTTCGAAAAATCAGCATCCACTTGTTGATGTTCAATAATCCATTCCACGAACTCTATTCGCTGTTCATGGTCATTAGACTTCAGTTGTTGTGTTAATTGAATTTTGTGAGCATGGAGACACAAATCTTTTGTGAGTATACGCTGTAGAGAGCTTCTTGAAATTTGCAATTCTTGTTCACGATGCCGAATTGATGTTCTTGGGTTTTCATGAACACTCTCACGCACTGCTTCGATATTGACATTTAAACGGCTTGTTTTTGGACGACCGGTGTGTTTAGCGTCTCCAACTGATCCAGTCTCCCTGAATTTTTCAATTAATCTTTTCACAGTTGACGAGGTTAAAACACTATTTTGACCATATTTTAATGTTTACTGAAAATTTCATATATTTTTGCTCAATCTAAGTATTATGAAAACGTTGATTATTTTTCAGTTTATTTCCGGTTACTGACATCGTCAATTTACAAATAACGCGGAGACAAATAAAATAGCCCAGTTTACCATTTATTTAATAAAAAATCTTTATTAGCAATATTTACTGAACATTTCATACATTCTTGTTCTTACGTCGTACAACAACAGTATACTGTTAATTCAAGTGAAGTATTACGGAAACGATGATTATTTTTCAGTTTATTTCGGTTATAGACTTTGTTAATTTGCAAATAATGTGGAAACAAATAAAATATTCCACTATACCATTTATTTAATAAAAAATCTTTATTAGCAATGTTTACTGAACATTTCATGCATTCTTGTTCTTACGCCATACAACTAAAACGTAATCTCAATCCAAGTTAACTATAACGGAAACGTTGATCATTTCAGTTTACCTCCAGTCACCGGTTATTTCGAATTTCCAGATATTGTTAATTTCCAAATAACACGGAAACAAATAAAATATCCCAATTTTCCGTTTATTTAATAAAAAGCTCGTTCGACATTAAAAGAACACCCTGACGCTCGATACTTCGAAACTATTTACTTATTTTGATAAGTGTACGACCGATCGATGGATTCGATGGACAAGTTATCCACCGGTTTTCCGAATCCGGCACGTCGAAGTCACCGATAAGAGGGTCAATTAGGGCTGGAAGCGCTAATGGGCGGGCTCTCTTAATTTTCGGTAGTTCGACGTGGCCGAGTTCCGGGGGCGAAAGTTTCCCCGTTTAAATCCTCGCCGGGTTCGCCAGAGAGTGACTCTGCCCGGACGAAGGAACGAGCAAGAAAGAGACGAACCAGAGAAGCGGATTCGAATAATCGGCGATGCCATGGTAACACTGGACAACAAGTTGTCAGATGATAGGTAAAGTTTTGATCAATAATACCTGGTGACTGCCAGCCGAATTCGAATTCGACCTCTCCCCCGCACCCCCTACCACGAATGACATGTTTTTGCGAAATCGAACACCTTCGTTCGAACTCGAACATGCACGTCACGCCTCCGGGGCGTTATCGAGCGTGTTTCTTTTCGCGGCATGATTCGACGAGAGAACCTACATGACCGCCGAAAGAAATCCTCTCGAATACGGTAATCCGATTTGTTAACACTAGAAAGACTGAAACTTAGTATATATGTACCTATATTGCCCAAAAACAGTTAAAATGACTACATTATGAAAGAATAACTAATGTGTAAAGAAATTTATTTAAAATTAATTTTTAATATTTTTTTATATTATTTACAGTTATATAACAAGTTATTAGTAAATATTAACAATAAAAAAAATTTACTTCACTTGGAAAAAAAATAATTTATGCATTATTATTTGTATATTTTATGCAAATAAAAGTGGAAATCTTTTTATGTGTACATCTTCCGCAAACATACTTTTGACATTTTTCACACATATTATTTGTTTCGTTGTTGTGGCAAAGTCGTACTTGACAAATTTTGCGTTTGTTAGAATGGGTTGCATGCCATGATGTTGCAGCTGATCTTTGTGGGTTATGTGGGATGATATGGTTTGCCATTATCAACGAGAATGCACTGATAAGATTATCTGCCATAATGTTCCTTTTTGCGTAGCCTGTTGGCCCTTTCACACCCTTGAAAATACAAGTAGATGGTAACCTTCCAGGAATACCACCTTCGTCAGACTTTGACCACACAGTACCATCGACAGCTGTTTCGGTCTCCTGAAAGGTATTTTCAGTTTCTTCATTCGAGTCTGAACTACTTAGAACCCTACACCTTTTCCTGGGCATATTGATGACACTTTCATTTTCATCATTGGTGATCGACTTTTCATCGCTATCTTCAGTTTCAGATGTTTCACGTTGAATATGAACCGTTTCATCTTCAGATGATAATTCAGAATTTATTGAATCTGATTCTATATCGGAGCACTCTTCACTTATGTTCGTTAGCTTTTCCAATAACTCGCTTCTATTTGACATTTCTTTCATGAATTTAGGGCGCAAATGATATAAAATAAACAACTTGTTAGAACAAGTATCACTGCATAATGATACGAATAACAAGTACTACTTTAGTTTATTGAGCAACGGGCCCATTTACACGATGAAGTTTTTTATGCTAGCGTCACGAAAAAAGTAGAAGGGATAGGGCAGGGAGGTACGCGGAAAGAGACGAAGCTGTGATGCTAGCATCAAAATAACTTCCACCTAACCTACGGAATTAAGAAGTACATGTACTTGTATGTTATCAAGTAACGGTAATCGAAAAAAATGATAAATGTTATTTCAATACAGAGCCGAACTGGTCATATAAGAAATATACTCAATTCAATAATAAGAGTCATTTGATTATTTTAAATTTCCCAAGCAGTCAAAACGACTGTTTTTGGGCAATATAGGTATAACATACACATATATATATATATATATACCGGAAATGAAGGAGGGGGGAGGTAATTACAATTATTAATAAACTCATTTATATGTTGTACAAAAGGTCACAAAATTCTAAGAAATTGTATCATTATATACATAATTTTTTTTCTAATTGAAATTAAAAAGCAGTCAAAATGACTTCCTTGGGCAATCTAGTGTTAACGAGAAACTTCTCGGCCGAGGAACCTTACGCGTATTCTTCCTTGCCTTTAGACACTGGATTTCAGCCACTTGGCACACTCAAGATCATTTCTTCGGTTTATTCGACTGTTCGTCAGCGAATTAGATACGGTTCCGTGAAAGATTTAAGAAATCGATCACATTTTCTGTAATTTTTTAAAAATATTACCAAGGAATTGTCGATTCTTGGATGCGCATGCGATTACGAAGTTTTATATGCAATCAGCTTTTTAGAGTTTGTTTATCCGTTTGCCGCCATCATTTTGCCAACCATGATCGATTCACCAGCATCGACGCTTGTTTCAACGATAATATTAATTCACCAATATTAACTGTATATACTAACCCTTAGCACTCGAGTGGCGACTCTGAAGCGCCAGTTAAAATTGCTACACTGTTATTTAAACGAATTTTAACATCGCTTAGTATTCTGCACGTATATTTTTAATTGCATTGAAACACAAACCTTTAAATATCTCAATTTAAGTATAAATGGATTTAGGCCACTTTCAAAATAAACGGCTCGTATAATATCTTATATTGTATTATGTAATGCGAACTTTAAAAATGTTCGTTATATATTATCCAGTCTAACTTGCATTGCAGAATAACCGAAATCATTTACTCCAATTATAAAAGTATACCCGCTTCGATTACTTTCTATCAAGAGGAAACCTAATAAGTCCAAAACAAAGAACTCATCGAGAATAAATATGTTATTATTCCGCTATTTCTCATTTCTACCAAAATTAACATATATTTCGACACTTCATTCTTGGTTATCAATAAACTTTACCACTGTAGTTTCGAAAACTATTCCTCCGGTATCCCAGTTTTAACAACGAAATGAAACTTCGATTGCAATCGAGATGGTAACATTTTGAAAGAGCTACCGTGTAACAATGACAGACGCTCGATATGTTTGATCGAATAAAATTTTTGCCAGTGGGAACAGATTTTGAATGATTCGTAATGTTGCTTCCATTCCCCGATAGTTTTCACCCTGGCCACCCTTGTGACCGTGTAGGTGAGTGGGTTCGACCACCTTGTCGACGAGCTCACTTCGAATGTACGTACAGGGATGAAAGCAACGGTATAGCTAAGAGAATGGTGGTGGTATCGGACGTCGTTCAAATTAAAGGGAGCAATACATCGTTCAACTACCCCACTCGCTGGGCGAGGGTGGAAACAACGGCGTGTTGGTGGCTGACAGTACGCACGAGCACCGATTATTAGTAGTAGGGATGTAACACGATGGTGGATCGGTGAAATGGCAGTGGTGGTGAACGATCGTGTTAGAGGGCAATGGATGAAGTTAGTCAGTCGGCGTTCGCTTGCGCTACCAACGCGATGGAAGTTCATCCGTCGTGCTTCTGTTTCTCGAGTACTCTGTGTTAATCGCGAACTAGTCGAGTAAGTATCAACAATCCCTAATTCACAGATTGGCTGAAATCATTAGAGGAAGATCTTATTAAGGACCGATCTGATTAAAAGCAAACAGATCAAACGATCCGTCGGATATTTCAGTCAATAAATTTTCTACGCTAACTAAATTTTCGAAATTTTCAATATTACCTATTGGCTTTCCCTTTGCTTCGAGACTATGAATATTCAAGTCACGGTTTCGCTTAACACTTTGACTGCCGTGTCACCCGTATATGGATGACGGAATTATTAGTCCATGTTTAAAAATAAATTTGAACGTTAATATATTCGTTGCATTCAATTTAGTTGATACCTGAAGAATACAGGAAGGTTGATAGATAACTATATGCCATACATTTAAAGTTTTAAGTCGCTGCTTCATTATTATAAATTAATTTAATTTTACGGAATTTTTGAGGTCGTCAGTTGGGCAGTTAATGTGTTAAACATGTAACCGATAGGAAGGAATAGAAAACGTTTTGGTAAATTTCTTCGATGTTATTGACCACCGGCGCGAATTAAATTCGAACAGAATGTAGTCTTTACGGGACTCTTCGAGAATCGGAATGTCAGGATCTGGAAAATCGGCGAGACCAGTCCGGCAATTGTCTTTGCAATCACCTACACCCCGCCGACAACAAATCAGGAGACAACGGTCGGCAGAGGATGACAAGTCTTTGCAGATCTGTGCGAGTACTCTTGCACGCGGGAAACATGCCACCGGTAAACTTGCTTTCGAGAGACCTAAGGTACGGTGAACAACATCCGGCGTGATCGCTCTGCATTTTTAAATATTGTTTCAACCGTTCGGCGACGACATCGGCACGTTATGCTTCTAGAATTTAGAGTAGAATTAAATCTGAAGCACCAACACGGTTAGGTAACATTCTTAACATCGTATAGAATGGAACCGATGATCGAGCTTTGTCTTCAAAGAGTTAATTGAAGTTAAACGTTTACTGTAAATGACATAATGATAACGATAAATACGAAAAAGAAATTTTTTCGCTAATTATATTCCGTTTTTCATTGACAATTTCAATAACCTGTAAAACCTTTGGGAAGGTTATTTGCATAAATAAATTATAATGACCAAACATTTTTCATTATTATTAACATATAATATTGGGGTGACCGGAAAGTTCGTGTCGATTTTGACGGAAGATTGAAATGCAACGTATTTAAGTTTTGTTACATATTTATTAAAAATAAAAATAAATCGTCACGAACTTTCCGGTCGACTCAATATAAATATATTTTTTACTTTTATTATGTATTGGCGTATTATTCTATCGGCGCATTTACGAAATTTGATTTCTTCGGGTTTATGGCACTCGTTGATCGGATGCATCTTGGAAGGTTACATCGAATCCTCGACCCCGCCATAAAATCACCGAAAGCGCAATAGCGTCAGGCTACCTACACTCCGGGACAAAAAAAAAAGCATTTTCCCATAGTTGTTAGTTTGCGTTAAAAGCTGATTAAGATACATACAGTCGGCGTGGAGAGTATTCGTACAGCGACCAATTTCAAATAAAACTGTGTGCGTAAACTTCAGTTATACATTTTAAGCGAACAAAATGAATAATAAATATTCTTGGGTATTTGTAGAAAAGATTTCGTGCAAACTAAATTTTACTTTCTTCAAGATTAACAAAAATATACATCCAGCAAAGATAAACGTAAGAAATAGACGCACAGAAAGTATTCGTACAGTTATAAATAATGAAAAATAAACAATAAAAATACAATATATTTTTTATATTTTAATAATTTGTAGGATTGCCTTTGGATCTTATAATAGATTCGAGTCTTCTTGGCATAGAATTTACTAAGTTAGATGTTACAGTCGGTGTTATTTTGTTCCACTCCTCTAATAAAGCGATTTTTAAACTTTCTTTCGATGAAATATTATGATTGCGTATTTTTTGTTCAAGATAATCCCATAGATGTTCAATGGGATTGATATCTGGCGATTGAAGTGGCGTTTGCAAGTATTTTGATGTGTTGTATAATACCAATTGCCTTGTATTATGTGCAGAGTGCTTTGGATCATTGTCGTGGGTGAATATAAAATTGTCTTTAAGACCCATTTTATGTGTACTAGCATGGAGATGTTTTTTCAAAATATCAATATAAACTGTATGGTTCATAATATCGTCAATAAAATGTACAGATCCCACTCCATTTGCACTCATACAACCCCGAAACTAATAGAGATCCACCGCCGTGTTTTACCGTCGGTTGCAAATTTTCTTTTCTGAATTGTGTTTTTTTTTCTTTCTCCACACTGTAAATTTATTTTTAAAGCCAAATATGTCGAATTTGCTTTCGCCGGTAAAAATTACTTTATTCCAATGTTCGATTGGTGTATTAATATGTTGCTTAGAGAATTCTAATCTTTTCTTACGGTTAGTTTCGTTTACAAAATAATTTTCGTGCTACTCGACCATAATATTCGCTACTTCTTAAATAGTCACGCACAGTACTAGCTAACACACTTATGCTGTTGTTATTTTTAAGTTCTGTTGCAATTTGTTCAGCAGTTATACGTGGATTCTGTTTCACTTTACGAATAATTAGTCGTCGATCATACTCGTTTATCTTACACGGACGGCCACTTCTTCTCTTATTTGAAACAGTTTTTCGTTCTCCGAATCCGTCAATTATACTTTGAATAGTAGACTTTGCTCTATTTACTATGGAAGAAATTTCGCTAAGTGATTTACATTGATTGTGTAATCAAATAATGATTTTTCGCTCTTCTTCTGTCGTTTCGCACCTTTTGCGACCCATGTTGTGGTATATTACAGATTTCAAACTTGCTTCTATTAGTACTCCGTACAAACTAATCATCTTTGTTGTTATTCATCACATTCAGAAGATCATATGATGTTTATATATCAAGTAAGCGCAAGAAATGAGAGACGTACGAATACTTTGTGTGCGTCTATTTCTTACGTTTATCTATGTTGCATGTATAATTTCGTTAATCTTGAAGAAAACAAAATTTAGTTTTTACGAAATCTTTTCTACAAATACCCAACAATATTTATTAATCATTTTTTTGCTTAAATTTTATAACTGAAGTTTACGCACACAGTTTTATTTGAAATTGGTCGCTGTACGAATAATTTCCACACCGACTATAGTTTCTTTTACCGGTAACTCAGAGCATGTCTGCATATACAATTTGCGAAATATCGTCCACAACATATAGTGGCTCACAAAAGTATTCGGACACTCTTCAAACTTAAATAACTTTTTTAAGATTGGACCAAACGTCTCGACTTTTCTTGAGCAATTAGTTGCATTGATTTAATAAATGAATATGCAAAATGATTTTGTAAATATTGGAATTGGTGTGAATTACATGACCAATAAAAAAGGAACCTTTTAAATATGTTTTATTTGAGCCACGTACTAAAAATTTTAAAGACGTATTTGGTAGATCTATAATAGTTATACACATGCAGAAAAATTCATTGAAATCGATCGACATACACACGAACATACACATCGCAAGTGGTGAAAATCGCAATTTTTTACAATTCTTGGTCAGTTTCTGCTTAAACTCCATAAATTCTTACACCTTTCTACGCGTGTCATTTTTTCCCGCGTCAATCGATTTCGGTGAAATTTTCAGCATGTGTATAACTAACACAGTCCTGAAAAACGCATATTTTAAATTTTCATTATATTAATATTAAAATATTATTATTAATATATAATATTATAATTATAGTATTAAAACTGTTTTAAAAATGTCTTTTCTACTTTCCGACGTAATTACTACCAATTAGAATTATTTCAAAATTATTTTTGCATATCATTTAGTAAATCAATGCTTCTATTTGCTCCAGAAAAGTCAAGTCGTTTGGCTCAAGTTTGAAGAAGTTATTTAGATTTGAAGAGTGTCCGAATACTTTCGTCAGCCACTGTACTTCGACAGCGTGTGAAATTGACACTATAGTAAAATTGAAAGAAAAATAATATTTAGTGACAAAAATAGCAAAAATTATGAATGGAAGTCGAAAAGAAGAGTTTTGGACGTCCACAAAGTCTAAATTCCCGGGAACGACATGCGATACTAAGAGCAGCATCAAATTCTAAGATGACTGCAAGACAAATTGCTCAAAGCATTGGTGAAGACACTGATATAAAAAATGTGAGACGTGTTTTACAAAAATGCAAATACATAACAAGAAGAAAATTAAAGAAAAAGCGTTGGTCAACTGTGCAACACAAGATGAATCGATTACACTTTGCGGAAAAGAATATTCATATGCGAAAGAAATGGCGAAGAATAATATTTACGGATGAAAAGAGGATTAACTTGGATGGGGACCCGATGGTCTGGGTTACTATTTTCACGATATGCGAAAAGAGGAACAGGTTTTGAGTCCTCGGCAAATGGAGGTGGTGGTGCGACGATTTGGCGCGGTATCGGGTACTATGGTAAAATGGAAATCAAATTTATAACAGGAGACATGAATAGCAAAATGTATTCGGAAATGATTAAGGAACAAGTAAACGCATACGCCACCAGAATTGCTGGAGAGAAGTTTATTTTTCAGCCGGATAATGCCGCGGTACACACTGCAAAAGTAGTAAAAGAGTACATTTTTCGAGAAAAAATTCACGCGGCAGATAGAAATGGCAGACAATTTGGAAATATTGCCGAATTAAAAAAATGTATTTAAGATGAGTGGGAACAATGAAAGCAAAAAGCTATGAAAAATCTCTATAACTCTTTGTCAAAGAGAATGATGGCTGTTATTAAATGTAAAGGAGAAGCCACAAGATATTAAGCATGAAATATCGTTCGTTGATTTATTGTTATATATAATTTTAAATTAAATGTGCTATCATTTTGTCCCACTATATTTCCTTAAAAGTTCTTCTTTTTTAAACAAAATTGTATAGACTGGCGAAATTCAATTCAATTTCATTTGTGTATGTTTATAGAGGTATCTTGCAGGAATGTATAAAAACAAAACCTTGGTTGTAATGTTAAATAAATAGAAATTACGTTAATTTCAAAGTGTACTATCTTTTTGTCCCGGAGTGTACCTACGATTTCTTTTAAAAATAAGCCGTCGCTAACAACTGTAACCGTAAAATAAACCGTAAGGGAAGGTAACGCCTTATGCGTCACATTGGTTCAAACGTAAAGATAAATAGGAAATGGTGAATGATAAATAACGAATAAAGATATTCCTAAACGAATAACGAACAACGGAAACAACGCATAATGCTAATGATAAATAATCGAATAAATATGTATTCCTTGCTCTCATTCGAATAAAATTCTATTCGAATAGTGTTCAATACTGCACTGCTGCGTACAGTTTAATCATTCCGTAAACAGTGTAATTTAGTTACTATTGTTTAGGTGCGGGTGGCCTGGAGCGAAAATCGGCGAAAGAGTGAGAAAGAGCTCGAGCAAGTGGAAGTGGTGGCTCGTCAGATCCCTGGACGTGCCAGGCCATCGACTGGAAAATCCAGAGGTTACATTGGAATCGAGAAGCCACCTATTCTTTGTTCCAGGCAGGAATTAGCGGAAAGATTGAGGCTAGCCTGGAAGCATCGCGAGGAGAACAAAACCAACATTAATATCGTCTTGACTCATGGCACCGAGGAAGAAAGATGCGACTCTGAGATGTCCAGCTACGTATCCATTAGCACACCGCCATCCCCGTTCCAAAAAAGTAGAAGGGACGAAGCGAAAATAACTCCTTCCAACAAATCTTCCACTACACGCAGTAAACAGACTCCACGATTGGAAACTCGAACGAGCTTCAACGAAGTTTACAGAAAAAAGGGGGATGAAGATGTTGCGGCCAAATCGGACAAGGCTGTGATAAGAGATGATGATCCATCGATGGACAAAGTTGAAGAAAAGTTATTGGACTGCGCAAATGTGCATGAGGAAATGCGAAAGATTACAATGAATAAGGATAATGAAATTTCAGAGGATAAGAAAACAGAAGGACCGGGAGAATGTGTTCCGAGAGAGATGCAGGAAGACGTAAGTAGATAAATGCGATGCGGTAAAGTTGATGTAAGTCAAAGGTGATATTGAACGAAATATTCGTAAGATTTAGAAAACAACTTGAAATATTTTTCTATTGAAATCAATGTCGGTGAAATTTTACGAAATCCTCGCTCCAAAGGATGAACCTTCTAAAGTAATTGCAAATTTTTCTGAGCAATGCACGGTGCGTTGTCTGTGTAATAAAAATAAGGAAACTAACTCTCCCGTTAGATATTAATCAATTTTTTAAGAAATATTGCTTCCATCGTAAGAAGGAGTTCGTTAGAGTTCGATTTTCATTTGAATTAAAATGTAATTTATACCTTTAACACTTTGACTGCCATGTCGCCCATATGTGGATAACAGAATTATTTGTTCATGTTTAAAAGTAAATCTTTACGTTAATGTATTCGTTGCACTCAATTTAGTTGATGTCTGGAGAATACATGAAGGTTGAAAGTGAACCATTTGTCATGCATTTTAAATTTTAAATTGTTGCTTTATTAAATAAATGATTTTGACTTTTGTGGAATTTTTGAGGTTGTTAGTTGCGCAGTTAAAGCGTTAACGAAGCAGACTGTCGAAGTGAACACTGTACATTTGGACCTCGGACTATTTTCTTCTTTTGTTTTCTTCAAATTCCATTAACAATCGTAGAGACATTAGGCGAACATTTTTCCTTTAGTTTCTTCTTTGCAATTATGACTGATTCAAAATTAAAAAGAAATTATGCATCCATTAATTGAGCCGTTTATTTTG
Organism: Agapostemon virescens; assembly: GCA_028453745.1. Taxonomy (NCBI): domain Eukaryota; kingdom Metazoa; phylum Arthropoda; class Insecta; order Hymenoptera; family Halictidae; genus Agapostemon; species Agapostemon virescens. The sequence continues at coordinate 6,064,126 of CM052094.1, forward strand.
AAAGTGGCCTAAGTCCATTTGTCAATTATTTCCGGTTGCCCGTGGTTACATGTACAACTTCAAGTTATCTATCAATAAAGCATTTAAGGTTACTCATATTCCGAGTAAATACGATAATTCTGAACACATCAGTTTTCAGAGTTAGTTCAATAATTGAACCGTTCATTTTGAGAGTGGCCTAAGTCCATTTATACTTAAATTAAGATATTTATCATCGATAATGTCCGAAGGTGATGAAGGTAATTTTAATTAATTAGTATTCAACAAGTTAACCTCAGTTTTTGGACAATTGCATTAGTTGAATAATCAGTACGTTTAATTAATGCCGTTAAACAAAATTTACGCAATATACATATTATGTACTCACAATTAAATATAAAACTTAAAATGTAATATTAAATTTTAGAAATTATTTCACCCATGGGAAAGAACAAAACGACAAAGCCATTTAGTTCAGATAGTGAAGAAGAATTAGTAACTAGAATTAGATTTCAGAGAAAATATAGAAAGAAAGAGAATTATAGAACAATATTCGTCTTCAGGGGATGAAGATACAGATAACAATAGAGAAAAGATTGATGAAACATACATCCAAAAAGTGTGAAAGATTAAACGGAATTCAGGAAAAAGATATTGTAATCAAATCGGAAATATTGTACCTTCAAAAGTTTTCCAAAACAAAGATTTTTAAAAGGGTAAAGAATTCTAACGGAGAATCAATAAACTGGTTAAAAATATGTTGGATGCGTTTTGGCAGAAATGAACCGTATAAAATTTTCTATAAGACATCATGAATGAGAACGAAAATTTTAAAGTCCTGAATTTATTACCACGTCGAGGTAGACCAATAAAGTTCGAAAATATTGTATTGACACCACTGTACAAAAATATCAGACAAATTACAACAGCAAAATTCAAGGACATAATTGACCTATTACGATATATACCACCGGAACATCACGATTTCTTCAAATCCCTTTCACACTCACAAAATGTAGATGAGCAGTAAATTATTTTGTAATTTATGTTTGTAAAAAATGTTTTGAATCGCATAAATCATGTTTTTGAAGTGTTGTCAAGATATGTAAAATAAAATGAGTATTGTTTTTTTAAATTTGAAGCATCTTAAATTATGTTGAATAGACTTGGGTTCCTTCAAATTTTATAACGAATCTGGTTGTTAATTTTGAAAGTGGCCTAACTCCATTCTTGGTAAGAAAACGCATATTATTCACTTAATAATTGCCATTATTTTAATAGGAACTATAAATTTAACACCTTTAGATACACTTAAGCAGTATGACTGATTAGTATTCTGCACGTATGTTTTTAATTGCATTGAAACACAAACCCTTAAATATCTCAATTTAAGTATAAATGGACTTAGGCCACTTTCAAAATAAACGGCTCAATTAGTAAATTAATCCTTGTAACATCTGAGAAACTTGAATCGTCGAGTCCATGTTTAACATTTTAATTGCCCAACCAACGACCCCGAAAATTCTGTAGAATCAAAGTGATTTGTTTAATAAAGCAACGATTGATAATTTACAATGTACGACACATAGTTATCCTTCAAGATTCATATATTCTCCAGAGCTCAATTAAATTTATTATAACGAATATATTAACCCTTACAATGTTTGTATCGAAGAAGCTAGTAATAATTTAAGTGTTGCACGTAGGATTAACAGTAACAGATTTGATATGCACCAAAGGAAATTAACCACGTATAATGGAATTATCCTAAGAGAAAAAAATGTCTCGAGTTAGGAAATAAAATTGCTTGGAGTGCAAAGGGTTAACGTACGAATTTATTTTTTAACATGAACAAATAATTCTGTCACCCATATATGGGTGACATAGCAGTTAAAGTGTTAAAAAATAATTTGTTTTTAAGGGGTGTGCGTGTACTTTTTACCTTGTCTGTATATACGTTCTTTCTTTATTCAAGCTGATATCAGGAAATTTGAATATCGATAAAGTAAAGAAAAAACCATCAATGGCGGCTGCCAACGTTTCCTCGATACTGCCGTCGATTAAAATCGAAAATTCGACGACATCGGTTGCGAAAACGTTGAAGAATGATTTTTCGTCTGCGAAGCAAAAACGAGCTAGTTTTCACAGTGGAGCTAACAGAGCGTTCCTCGATCCAATAAGATCCGAATACAAATGGAATTCGATGACGGAGAAAGTCATGCCTTCTGTCAAAACGGAAATGGATGCGTCGAGTCCGGATCAAGAAGTAACAGATAATGCGCAAAACAATGTAATTGTAATTTCGATTGACTCACCGGAGAAGTGTGCGACAATTACTGAAAAATCGGTTGCGTCGAAGGTCACAGCAGATACAAGTTTCACAACCGACAGAAATGCACGTGCTAAAACTGCAATTGAAAACAGAAATTCACCGGTAGACGATAAAGTAATGCAGAAGACAAATGACGATAATAAAATAATGATTTCGACGATTAGAAGAACTACTGTGGCGGATAGAACAATGGAAAATAAAAATGATTCTACGTTAGAGGAGGATACGTTAACGAGACAAACATTGGAAGTTATTAGGTTGGTGCAAACATAATTGTGATTTCGTTCTTAAATTTTAAAACTATACGGGTTGGTCCAAAACGTATTAGCACTTCATTTTTTTTTTTCGATATTATAGAAAGTATGTAATTATGAAACCGGAATTTTTGCATAGAAAATACACATCTATCGTATGAAAATTATACAAAATATGTTATTCGAAATACTACCCATCAGTGGTTATACATTTTTCCCATCTCTCTGACAATTTGTGTTCATTTAACACTAGAACCATCAAGTAATAAACGCGACTGATGTACATTGTCTTGTAATAGTGACAAGACTGCATCTATTCAGATCTTGTCCCAGTTTTATTTCAATGTCTGTTTCAATGAAGAAATTCATTCGAAGCCTTCCGATGAGGATACTTTTATAATTTCTGGTATTGTGAAAGAAAAAATTACGAACTAATCATTTTGACTGGTCCGGTAGTTCTAGTATTAAGGAGTCGGTAAAAATCGAGATGTTGCACGTACGAATAATAGTAATAAACTTACTATTCACGAAAGGAAATGAACCATGTACAATGGAATTATTTTACATCAAGAAGATGTTTCGATTTTGGAATTAAAATTGCTTGGAGTGCTAAGGGTTAATTAATGCGCGAGTTGTTGTCGCGTTCGGGCGTCATCCTCACCCAACGATGCTTGCAATAATTTTCAAACTTTCCCGATGGTCTTCCACGTTCTACGTTTCTCTTGTTCGCAAATCGCAGTTTTCAGGTATACAATTTGACGCGTTCAATGCTATTAAGAACTATGCTGTTGTATGAAACTTGTATGCTTGTTAGTTAAAAATCTTTATCGGTTGTCGAAACAAGAAAATGGCATCAACGACGCGGCTTGACGGTAACTACGTTGACAGGAACTAGGAAATCGATTAAAAACTACGCTGTCGTGTGAAACTTGTATGGTTGTCAGTTGGAAATCTTTATCAAGTGTGAAAACTAGAAAATTGACAGCTAGCATCACGCATTGGCGAATTCCGGTTTCATATTCCAATGAGGATACTTTTATAATTTTCGAATTGCGAAAGAAAACATTACAAACCAATCATTTTGATTAAATAAAATGAGTTCTAGTGTTAGTGTTAAAGTTTTAAATGAGTTCTAGTTCTAGTGTTAAGGCAAACCAGTCCAACCATGTCCAACTTGAATATTGCCGTTATTTATAATAATATGAAAATATGTCATACATGAAACTTGCACGGTGCAAAGGAGGGAGGTACATTTTTTGCCTGGGTGAGGGCATAGAGGAGATTTGAAGGTCATGTCTATTTTTTTAGGTGAAATAGTATGTTTTTTTTGTTATCGCGATATGATAGCCGGTGTTGAAACAACTTCAACAAGCTATCGTTAAAGTCGTGCAAGGTCAAGTATAGTTCTTTCAATTTTTTTGCACAATCCTTAAAATATTCGGTGCGAAGAAAGAGTATGGTCTGGACATCGTGCAGCATACAAGGTTTGAGCTTTTATCGAATTTTGTTGCATTTCTTCATAAATGAGGATCGTATCCACTTGCTCTTCAAAGGGAAATTTCATTTCCGTAATGAAACGTTTATTTGAGTTAGCGATCGACCGAGACTGACTACCGATTCATAATTAATGACATGAACTGCTGTGATTTTTATCAGCATTTCAATGTTATAAGACAATTTGTTTATATACAAGCGAGGGTCTATGAAGTACTGCGTGTGCTAGAATAAGTGCAGAGACAATAATATTATCGCCACGTCGAACATCTCCTGTGATGTAAGAAAGTTTATTTTAAAACCATATTTGACCTTGCACGACCTTCAACGATAGCTTGTTAAAGTTGTCTCAAAACCGGCTATCTTATCGCGATAACAATAACGTACTATTTCATCTAAAAAAATAGACATGACCTTCAAATCTCCTATATGTCTCCACCCAAAAAATGTATGTATCACAATATGCCCCCCTTTGCACCGTGCAAAATTCATACATGACATTTTTTCATATTATTACCAATAACGGCAATATTCAAGGTGGACATAGTTATGGACCCACACTGTATACAGCCATATTTGTATTCAGCAATTTCGAAAGCCCAAGAGTACCGATTTTCGCGAAGATCGAGTAAAATGTTGAATTTTGATCAACCCTTCGGGAAAAGGGATCGCTGTGTGTCGCTTTGCAAAGATCGCCGAAGTTTAAACCCGTGAAAATCGCAATTATTTTTGCATCAACATAATAGATGTAATTCGGTGAACGAGAAATTTCCGGCATCGAAGAGAATGGAAAATCAAAGGATCGATCGAAAATCGAGAAGAACCAACTCGGCTCCGCCGCAAAAACACATGGGAAATCTTTCAAGTAATCGATTGCAGGTGAACATCGTGATCGACACAGCAAGCTCATTGGCTCCAGGAAGACTCAACGAAAAAGAAAAGATTAGCACGGATGACAAAAATTTCATATCTGAAGAAGACGTGGCGTCGACAAAGGTACAATTGTCTTTTTAAAAGTATGCTCTTAATCCCTTGGCTGCTGTGGGCGCCTATAGGTGCTCAGAAATTGTACGTTTCTGACATTGAGGGTGCCTATAGGCGCTCGACATAGTTTGGCTTGTGAAAATATCTTGTGAAATACTTGACGTTAATATTAAATTCCTAATATTTATACTCATTCGGTCCAAAGAAATAAATAATTCGTTTTAATGTAGTGAAATTCAGTTTTTCGACATATCGAAATATGTTTTCACAAAAATGCATCCCCACTCAAAAGTTCACCGATCCCGGTGCACATCGTAACTCAATTTCTGCCGTATGATACAGCCGATGCGTATCAAAGTTTGCAGTAGTCAAGGGGTTAATAATAATTTAACTGCTGGTCATACCGACAAGATACATACTGTTTAGAAATACCAAAGATATTGTTAATGTGGGAAAGTTGAGAGGTTTAAAATTAAACTGTAATCAGGTTAACGAAACAAGAAAAAATAGATGTATTGGATAGTCGGAAAAGTATCGAGAGATTTTCGTCATTTTTTTTTATAACATATTTTATATATTTTTGGATACCAGTAACCATTAAAAATGTCCAGAATTTATTTTGGTTACTAGCAACCACTATTTATAGTAGAAATATTTATTATGGTTACCGATAACCATTATTCATAACGACAAAGTCTTTTGGTTGCAGTGTAATCAATATTGGCAGCAAAAATAATTCATTAATTTTCAAATGGAAAGGGCAATTAATGAAATAAATATAGCTACTGTATACATTTAGGTATAATATAGTAACTTCTTTCGTTTTCTCTTTTAAGAGGATCTATTAAATGAACGAACACGGGTTCTTCCGATAATGAATCGGAGGAACTCTCGTCAATGCGAAACGAAGTTCCAAATTACAAGATAAACCTTATCGGCATCCTTGAAAACCAGAGCATTTTTTCAGTCGTTGGATTAAAATCAAACGATAAAAGACACAAATTATTTGCATTCATTTTAATAGAAATAACATTATGTTTATTAAATAAATATGTATATATGTAGCAAATATACAGGGTGTTCCAAAAGTATCGTAACAGCGGGAAATGAGGGGTTTCTGAGGTCATTTGACGCAACTTTTTCCTTTGCGAAAATTCAATCTACGGCTTCATTTACGAGTTATTAACGAAAAATCACTGGCCAATGAGAGAAAAGCGCGCGACTAACACGCGCTCAAACCGTCCGCCGGGCAGGCGCGCGATCAAAAGCGAGGCATCAAGCTGCGTTCGAGTCAATGAACAAGTCAGAGAGCGCGAACTTTCAGAATTTTTTTTACTGCGCGACGATAATAATTTTAAGAAACACGCTGTTCGTTCTTATTTCAGAATGTCTGAAGAATAATTACTAATTTTTCAGACCCGAAATAATAAACAATTTAGCCGTGTCAGCACGTTTTAGTTTTCTGGTATGCATGACACCTCACGCGTACTATATGAAATTTTTATACGATACGTACTGTGAAGATAAACAATATGTAACTCCGTCGAAATACGTAAACGATATTTAAATTTAAATAATTCTGTGTCCGAACAGAATTCAACGAACGATTCGAAAAACTAATTTAATAATAAATAATCGCGTTAAAGAACATGCAGGATATGTGTGTTTAAGAATTGTTAAACAGTGTCATTAACGGTAAACTCACCCATTCAGTTGTAAATCCACTGTAAATGTGGACAGCAGGACAGTGCGTTGACCCCTTACAGTGTATGCTGAACCGATCAGCTGATTTCTATTCGATGGCGACGAACACAGGTAGCGGACGAAAGCGGCTATCCCAATGTTCACTTTCATTACACTATCGCTGAACACTGATACCATAACTTACTTAATAATATTTAAGACGATGTTAATATCTAACACAATGCCTAAAACACACGTTTCACACATTTTATCCAATCCGTTGTTCACACCGCACAAGAACATTTAGTAAGATATTATAATGCAATAACGGGCTCGCAACGTCGTTCCATCGGAAGAAACTGTGGAAGACTAGCGCGATGGTCGTGTTTCCCTGCAAGGAACGTGACGACAAGGTCGTGAAAATTTTGTTTTCATCCTAGAGAGTTTCAAATGTTTTCATTCGGACGCGATACATTGTTCTCGACCGGGCTTCGTTCCGAGTACGTGCCACATGCGACCGAGTCTCAAGAATAGGTCATAGATATGACAAAGTCTATATTTTAGAGGCCGGTCGATTGAAAGCCCTCACAGGTGACGATTTACTCCGAATACGGTTCTATGGAAAGCTATGTATTTACCTTTTCTGTTTTTCAGGACGAGGAATTTCTCTGTCCTCTTTCAGTTCATGTTACAAGCTTGCTTGTAAGAAAACAACCATCGCGCCATTCTTCCACAGTCTCTTCCGATGGAAAGGACGTTGCGAGCGCGTTATTGCATTATAATATCTTGTTAAATGTTCTTGTGCGGTGTGAACAACGGATTGGAGAAAATGTGTGAAACGTGTGTTTTAGGAATTGTATTAAGTATTTCTTTTTAAAATCGGCTCTTTTCAGAGTCATAAATTTAAACGAAGGAAACATTGTCTTAAATACTATTAAATAAGTTATGGTATCAGTGAATGGTATGGGTTCAATGAAAGTGAACATTGGGATAGCCTGCCTTCGTCCGCTACCTGCGTTCGTCGCCATCGAATAGGAATCACTGTCCTGCTGTCCACATTTACAACCATGCTGTGGATTTACAACTGAATGGGTGAGTTTACTGTTAATGACACACTTTAACAATTCTTAAACACACATACCAGAAAATTAAAATAGCTGACACGGCTAAATTGTTTATTATTTCGGGTCTGAAAAATTAGTAATTATTTTTTAGACATTCTGAAATAAGAATGAACAGCGTTTTTCTTAAAATTACTCTCTGACTTGTTCTTTCACTAGAACGCGGTTCGATGCCACACTTCTGATCGCCCGCCTGGCCGATGGACGGTTCGAGCGCGCTCGACCGAACACGTGTTAGTTCGCGCGTTTTTCTCTCATTGGCCAGTGATTTTTCGTTAATAACTCGTAAACGAAGTCGCAGATTGAATTTTCGCAAAGGAAAAAGTTACTTCAAGTGACCTCAGGAACCCCTCATTTCCCACTGTTACAATGCTTTTGGGACACCTTCTATACACGTCCTAATAAAAGTATTTCTTTTCGATGTCCTCTACCATATTCTTCATTTCAGATCCCTTTCTCAAAAATTAGTCCCTTCTAATATCTCTTTCGATTCTTTTACTATATCTCATAAATGCGATGCAGCGCATTTGCTAAAACATTTTAACAATCGGGATAGGCTGCGAGACAAATGTTCTTTGAAATACACAAGAACTTAACACTAGAATTACCGAGTAATAAATCCTACGGATGTATATTGCTTTTTGATGATGACAAAATTGCATCGATTCAGATATCGTAAAATTTTTATCGTAACGTCCGCTTCAATGAAGAAACTCATTCGAAACTTTCTGGTGAAAATGTTTTTGTAGCTTCAGTAATTGGAAACGAAAAAATCAGGAACCAGTCGTTTCGATTGGCTAGGTAGTTCTAGTGTTAACGCTACAAAGCCTGTAAACAATCGTGTACGGATCTGAAAAATGATGAATGTAAATGGGAATGTGGCCAGGTATTGTCGCAACGGGTGGTAAGATCGGCACCTTCGAAGAGGCGTTCGAGAAGCGTGAAAAAACGGTTTTGCGGTGCGGGATCCTGCAAACACGACGAAGATGGGAAATCGCGAAATCGTTCTGCTGGTCGAGGGAAAAATCCGAGCGATGCCAGAACCATTGATATCGTTACAATGGTGTCTCTTGTCAGCTCGGCGGATAGCGACAGCGATACCGAGAACTCGCCCAGGGACGATAAATTAATCGACGAGTTGCGGAGCAAACTACCTACCACGTCAATCATTAAACCGTCGATGAATACAGCCTCGAGCATCACTAGGAAACCCATTAAGTCAGGTACAATGCCTTTCCACTTGCACCTAAATGAGAATTTATTTAGTTTATATCATTTAATACATTTAGTTTATTTAACCAGTTAACTGTGGCGACCTCTTTTCGAAACGCGCACCTATGCGTATGTGTCGCGAAAATCAAGAGTTCTAGCCAGAGCATGAATCCATTTCAAATTATTTATACTTTTTATTTGTTCGTTTTATTTCGTCTTGACTTCCAAATATTCTAGACATATTGAAATTTGCGAATACATTTTAGTTTTCGCGAAAATTGCTATTTAAATTGCTAATGTCAACTAAATTTGTCGCATGACGAGTATACTCGTCATAACACAAAATACTTGCAATTCTCCATGTCGAGCATACTTGTAAAACACAGCTAACTGGTTACATTTACATTTTAGATCGACTTGAAACTAGATTGAACTCGACCAATTCTTTCTACGTTGGAAATAATTTTATTCAAATATTAAATTTTCGACAGAAATGTTGAATTTAGGACGATAACAGAGCTTAGTTCTGGTAACAAACTCATTGTAGGGTCAAGGAAATAATTGATAGAAATCAGATCCCACGTATTCATATGCAACTCAGGACAACGTAAAGTCTTGTCTGACTACTCAGGATAACGTAAAGTCTGGTCTTACTATTCAGCATAACGTAAAGTCTGATCCTACCACTCAGAATAACGCAAAGTCTTGTCTAACTACTCAGGATAAAGTAAAGTCTGGTCTTACTACTCGGGATAACGTAAAGTCTGGTCTTACTACTCGGGATAACGTAAAGTCTTGTCTTACCATGCAAAAGACAAAATAAATTTTCAAAATGTAACAGCTTTTGTTTGAAAACAACGAGAATGGGTTTGTTGAATGAAAGCGTTCAAGGATAACGTAACCGAGGACGGTAGTAACATTTGATTAGGAATATCGTGCAGGAATTTAATAATACGCACACGCGTGCAGGAACAGTCGTGTAATGATAATTGAACAACTTAATTAGAAGTGACGCAAGGCACGCGAGCTGCGCATGCCAGGAATAATTTTGAAATATCCATCGTTGTCATTCCTCGTAGTTCGTAAGTGCGAGAAAAAGTTCCATCGTACAAAAACCAACGAGCACCGCATGTCCATTAGTCTCGCGAGCCTTTACACGATCCCATTCAGCTTGAAAGACACCACTCGAAAAAAGTATAGTAGTTCCGTAGAACTATGTAGAAATGCTCTCGGTAACCATTTAAAGTTTCCACTTGTCAAAACGTTTCTCATCCCACTTTCAAAAATGCGTTCCATCTTTTATACATTTAAACACTTCATAATAACAGAAAAGTTTCAAAAGAATAATATTAATATCATGTACTATATCATTATTATTAACTTCCATGTACTCGTATACAATACCATTATTATTATCGAATAAAGCAATTCGCGTATGAAATTAAAAATATTCAACGGAAACTCAAATAAATTATTAAAATTAAATCATATGAATTATTTTTACCACTCGCGCGCTTTTACACGATCCCATTCTGCTATGAAAGACACCACTCGGAAAAAGTATAGCAGTTCCGTAGAATTATAAAGAAATGCTCACGATTACCATTTAAAGTTTCTTGTTAGCTAAACGTTATCATTTAAACTTGTAAAACTTTTCTCATCCCACTTTCAAAAATGCGTTCTATCTGTTATACGTGGTTCTGTTTTAAAAAATAATGTAAAAATATACAATTGCGAATTTCTAGTCAACTTTGCATCATTTTACCTTTTCCCTCGAAAATTTTTTCGAATTTCGGCCAAGAAAAAGATTTGGCTTGTTATAGTCGTGTAAATCACCCTGTGTAACTAACAGTCTGTTTTAGTTACATGTTCTGAGGTTCTATAGTATTTCAGGCAGCTGTTTCGCCCGTGACAAATCTTCCCTCCTATTGCCATTCGAACCGTTTCACCTCCTTTATTTATAACTTCACACCTCAGGAAATACTTCTCGCGAGAAATGCTAAGTATGACTGCAATCTGGAAATTCCTGATCGTATCTCTCACACGCTTATGCTATAGATCTTCCAGCACCCTGATTGCTATCATCATGCTACAGGGCGATTCAGTAACTACAGATTATAACAACCCTAGAAAAATTATTGGAGGGCATGTAAGAACACTTAGAAATAATTTTTCAGTA
>CM052094.1:6075373-6114710 GCA_028453745.1 Agapostemon virescens
TGTAAAATTAAATATACATTTGAAGAATTCTTTAACACTAGAAATACCGAACAATAAATCCAACGATACGCATTGCTTTGTAATAATAAATATTAATTGTAAAATTAAATATACATTTGAAGAATTCTTTAACACTAGAAATACCGAACAATAATTCCAACGATACGCATTGCTTTGTAATAATAACGAGACTGCATCTATTAAAACTTCGTACAATTCTTATTGTAAGATATACATCATTAAAGAAGTATATCCGAAAATTTTGTATGAAAACATTTTCATAACTTCAATAATTGCGAAAGACAAAACTAAGAACCAGTCAACTAAAAACGTAGCCCTTCTACGCCTTTACGGACAATTTTTTATTGGTAACTTCAAATTAACTTCAAAGTAACTATATAGCGCCCATCAGGCTATAGTGTAATAGTAAAAATTGAAGTGTCACCGTACGATTAACAGAAACAAATTTTATATACACGAAAAAAAATGAATCACGTGCAATGAAATTACTCTAGGACAAAAAGATGTCTCGAGTTGGCAATTAAAATAACTTGGGAGTGGAAAGGGTTAAGAGGAGTCTACGATAATACTTGGCAAACCGATTCGTCTGTCGTATCCGGTCTTCGTTATTTAAGATCGACGACGAGGCAGTTAGAAACTACGCATTCCCATAACAATAGTAACGAGAGGCTCCATTCGAAATAAATCACTCGATTGCATTTTTATGCCGTATCGTTGGGAATCGATTCGGTTGAATCAAGGTAATATCAGCCCTGGAATTTTATAGTCACGATACGTATGTTTATCAAGTAACCTGATTTAGCGGGCCGGCAATCACAACACCGTTTACCGAAAACTGGGCCAAACGATATCCTCGTGTCATCGATTCGGTTTCACAGTACTAAATGAGCCCATTAATATTTTCTATGAACTATTTTTTCCTTTCTGTCAATTCACCGCGAGTTTACGTTTCTAATAAAGTTCGATCATTCGTGTCGGCTGTTCGAAACGAAATAAATCTACTGCAAGAGTGCGCACCACAGGATGGTCACGAATTCTTCATGTCAACTTTTAAAGTTCTTTTTCTGTCTATATAATGGCGTAAGGGAGATGCGAAATCTCAAATGAAAATAATATAGAAATTGATACTTTCAATACTAAGATAACTGTTAGGCCAAAGAATTAAGATCTGTAAGATTCGTCAGGATAATTTCTTTGTGACCTTCTTTCCTGATATTCTTGAACAGATACAAATCGTTTCTAATTCTAATTATATTTTCCACAGCGAAACTTTGTAAAATGTCCTACAGTTTCCTGATTCGCATCAGGTCCGTCTGTGAGTTATCCAACTTCCTAGCAGCTCTCTACTTTTGCATTGGGTTTGTCCACGAAATTTCAACCCCCTACAGCTCCACAATTTCGCATTGGGTTCGCCTACGTTTGACTCTATTCCCAGAGGCTTCCCAATTTCGCATTGGGTTCGTCCACGAAGTTTCAACCTACTGGACCTCTCCAATTTCGCCTTGGGTTCGTTCAAAAAGTTTCAACATCCTGGATCTTCCCAAATTCGCATTGGATATGTTCACGAAGTTTCAACCTCCTAATGGCTTCCTAATTTTGTATTAAATTCGTGTTTAACGACTATGAGTAGAGGCTTCCCAATTTCGCATTTAGTTCGTCTTCGCATGTAAGTAACAAAGTGATGTGGTATTCCTAGGGTAATAACCCTTTCGCCTACCTCTCGCGGAGCTGACTCGTAACTCTTTATATAACGAAAATATCATGTACCGCTTTATCTTATGCATTTTCGCTATTACGTGTTTTATCTATCTGGTTATTAGTTCAATTGTTTAAAGTAAAAAGAGTTAGATTACTCGTGGAATAATATAACGAATAAAAATTGAGGGTCATTAAATGTTTGTTTATCTAGGAAATCATTCGTTTTCATGTACCAGGTATGTAATTATGAAATCGGAATATTTGAATAAAATATACGGTTAATGTACTTCCATTACAAACGAGATACACGTCTTCTTTCGACCATTCGATTCCTCAACTATCATTGCTGATTCATTATTGCAAGTCGATACGCGGTGCGAGTTTCAATGAAATATTTCGATTCAGGGTCAGTGGCGGAATCTAAAGAGAGAGAAGAAGTTTGGTCGATTTAACGTGTTCAATCCTATTGTCTTTACGAGTTTCATGTCGTTGAGCGATAGAACTTCGCTATACAAAGTAGACCAACATGACACACTTAATTGCTTCCGAATAGCTTGAAATATTTATTCTATTATTAGAATAAAAACCGTGGTAAACTTCATATTGTTATGTTGAATATTCTTTTATCAGATACGCACATCTTTCAATTACTTAACGATGAATCAAAATCCTTCGGAGATAACTAAATCTAAAATAGCAAACGTTAAGGTCTTCGCACCATGCGATGTCTTTTCCCCTTTTCCCTGGCTAAACTGTTGGCTTAATTTTATTGACATAAATTCGCTCGTGTTTCAATGTCGTTATCCGCGATGGTACTATAGTTCTCTAACACGAAACTTATTGTTTAACCCCTTAACGCACAGTAAAAAAGAAACGGCAAAAAAATCAATTTTTAATGTAAAAAAACACAATTTAGACATTGTCATGGGGAAAAAAATACAAAAGTAATCAAAATTTTAATTTTAATTTTGGATTTTGACCCACATTACAGAAAAGTGCCGAATATTGCAATATTACACGTACATCGACTTCTTTATCTTTCTTTTCGAATTGCTATTTCGGAAAAAACATATTTTTATCAGTAAAAATATTTATTTATACTTTTACAACATAAATAATAATAATACCAGTATTTATTTTAAAAAATTATTCAAAATTTTCTTTTGTATGATATATTTCGAAGCAAGGTGCACTACATAGCCCAACATTGCAAGTATTACACATGTAACGACTCTTTTTTCTTTTCCTTTTTCCTTTGCTATCCCTTTTAGCACAACACACAGCGCAATATCTTGTGGGAGCTTCTTTTTTTGGTGTTGGTGGAACAAAACTGGGAAAATGACGTTCCATTAGTCGTAGGATTCCAGAAGATTTTGGGATTTGGACCCCACTTCTTCGGGAGCCGAACTGGTCATATAAGAAATTTACTCAATTCAATAATAAGAGTCATTTGATTATTTTAAATTTCCCAAGCAGTCAAAACGACTGTTTTTGGGCAATATAGGTATAACACACATATATACCGGAAATGAAGGAGGGGGGAGGTAACTACAATTATTAATAAACGCATTTATATGTTGTACAAAAAGTCACAAAATTCTAAGAAATTGTATCATTATATACATAATTTTTTTTTCTAATTGAAATTAAAAAGCAGTCATAATGACTTCCTTGGGCAATCTAATGTTAACCCCTTGGCCTACGACTTGTTTTACAGTAACGGTGACCAGATGTTCATTGTCCTCCGTAGAACGACAAAAAGAAAAAACAAATTCGTAGATACTGCGTGCCTAGCTATTCTCCAATTATCGTATACGATCAACAATTGAATAAAATGTTATTTCCGGTTGAAGAAAATTAAGGAAATACATGTTTAGAAGATTCGGTTCGGTATCCTGATTATGAGTCTGACTCGTCGTTGTAGTGCAAGGGGTTAATGAAGTATATCCGAAAATGTCTGATGAAAACATTTTTATAACTGCAATAATTACGAAAGAAAACACTTGGGACCAGTTAAAACGACTGGTTTGGTAGTTTTAGTATCGAACAGCCAATGGTTTATAAAACCATTCTCTTCTTATTTAGTTCCGTAGAATCTACCGACAAGGTTTAGTACTTTAAGCTTTGGACACTCTGTATACTGATAGGAGGTACCGGTGGCATAGTTTCCTTTCAGAGGGATTCGTTCGACGAGGATCCACCAAAAGAGCAACAACCCCTTGCGAAGGAGGAGAAAAAAACAATACAGCCCCGGCTGGCGATCGTTAACCATCGTGGAAATGGTGGTTGCCCGTCAACCGAGGTAACACCGCCTTGGAGAACAGACATACCTGGATTGGCACTACCTGTCCTTGCATTGATTCACGATGCCGAGGAGACACACGACGTCCCGTTGACTGACCGCGAAAAGAGATGCCTGGCTGTGCCTATCGGTGATTTACACGACAAAAAGCGAAAGCTTCTGAAGACACGTAGCAACCCTTTACGATCGTGAGTATCAAAGGCGCCCGCACAGTCGGCTGAGCCCATAAACTTTTGTGTAAAAATCGTAAAATTTTTCATAGAACAAACACGACCGCCCGTGATATGCTAAAGCAGAAACATTTCAGGGTAAAGAAAAATTCTATGGAAAGCAAACGTAAACAATTTTGCACCTTGAGAAAACGTTTATTATCACGTATATTATTAAATTCTATTCTTAATAGATTTCTATTTCTTATAGATTTTGTAATTCCGAGTTCAATATGGCGACAAATTTGATCTATTCGTTCAGAATGTTAAAGGATAATGATTTAAGGGAAAAATATAGTAAAATTGTAACTTCTTTCGTTTAAACACTTTGGTAACTGTCTAGTTTTAACCCTTAGCGCTCCGATGGCTTCTCTCAGGCGACACTGAAAATTGTCAAACTATTATTCAAAATAATTTTTACATCGCTATGCTTGCATTTAATGAATCAGTGAAAATTGAAGTGTTGCACGTACGATTAATAGTAACAAATTTGATATGCACGAAAGGAAATGAACCACGTACAATGGAATTATTCTAGGACAGAAAAATGTCTCGAGTTAAGAATTAAAATTGCTTGAAGTGCAAAGGGTTAAGTTCTGATTTACAACTACTCATGTTTACGAGACAAAAATCTATTAGACAGTTTCATTCGATTACACATGGTTCATTTCCTTTCATGCATAGAAAGTTTATTACCTTTCTCCCGTGCGTGTAACATTTCAATGTTTATCAATTTCTTGAATACAAACACGATGATGCAAAAGTTGTTTTAAGTAAAAGTATAGTACTACTTACAATTAGTTCGCCTTAGTGGTAACATTAAAGTGCTAAGGGTTAATTAAAAACAAAACATGGAGTTAAAGTTCGTGGCGAGAAAAAAACTGAGTGATACAATGCTTCCAGAGACTTGAAATTAACTATTATTTATCCCACCACGAGATGAAATATTTTTGTACTACTCTTATAAATATGTTACATGCTTCTATCGCTTTTTCCTTCCCAATTGTGAGCTACAGTAATTTGTAAATAACGAAATAATTCACACGGAAGCCAGTAAAATAATTTTTCTAACATCGGAATATAATGCAAACCGCTGGTCAACATTTTACAAAATTATTCGTTTTAAATGGTGTACGAAAGTTTTTTACACTAACTGTAGGACTGTATTCTTTGTAATCTATCTCGGTCAAGTATGAACATACGAAAAGTCCTAGTTTCAACCTATTTTGCGACATAAACTTATTTTTTTTTTATTAATTCCATCTATTTTATAGAAACGGCGCACTGCGCGCCAGTGCAGTGAAGTCTAGATCATATCGTTCGTCTTCAGCAGACGTCAATCGATTTCATTCGATGATATACACCGGGGCGAAAAAGTATTTATACACTCGGGTTTCTCTTTATCACTTTGTTCAAAAAAATCCCATGTCTGTAAAATCTAGATTCTTTGTACTGTATTAATAGAAAAATCCAAAGGTTCTCAGGCATAAGGATATTTTCGGAAAATTGTTCTTTAAAATATTCAATTTCAAGATCTCATATCAATTAACAGAACCGTAATACTGATATTCTCCAACAGCTATATATATATATATATATATGGACCGTTTATTTTGAAAGTGGTGTAAGTCCAATTTCCATAGACAGAAAAAATGGCATTACGAAAAAAGAATTTCCTGTACACGCCAGAGGATTATTATGACGTTATAAACCAATGTAGACTACGTAATAAATTTATTTTACACGAAATGAAACGAGAGAATTTCGTTTCAACAAAAAATCTACAAAACGCAATTAAAAAACAGATAAGAAGAAACACTAATGGAGAAAAAGTAAATTGGTTGCAAATACGTTGGATGAGATTTTGCAAAAGTGCACCGTATACTATTTTATATAAAACATCAGTGGAGAACACAGAATTTAAGACTCTAAATTTATCACCTACATGTTGGGGAAGACCGCCAAAATTTGAAGAAAACGCTCTGGCGCCTTTGTATCACGATGCCAGGCCTATTACATACGAAAAATATAAGGATATGCAGCAGCTATTACCTTATATACCTTCTGTGCATCATGAATATTTCAAAACACTGCCACATGAAGAGCATAAATAATTAATAATACCAATATCTTGTGTTAAGTTTAACAATATATAAATATAATTAACGTTCAAAATAAAAAATACTAATTCTATTTTATTTCTTGTTATTATTTATAAACAAAATTGGATTAATATGAAATATATTTTAAGTGATATTTGTTATTTCAAAATTGTAATTAAATGATATTTACAATTGACTAATTATGAAAGTGGTGTAAGTCCATTTGCAGCCTGGAGATATATATTATTTTAGTTAAATTCGCCTAAAAGAAATTTATATAATCAAATTACATATTGATAAATTAGTACAAACATTCCCAGACTTCACATAATTAACCTATATTTTTTAATTGTCAGATGTGCTAACATTTAATTTTCTCGAAACAGAAGAAAATGGACTTGCACCACTTTCAAAATAAACGGTCCATATATATGATACTACATATATAATAGTATTAATATTTATGTACTATATATTATTAGCACTAGAACTACCGAATAATAAATCCAACGAATACATTGCTTTGTGATAATAACAAGACTGCATCTATTCAAACTTCATTCAATTTTTTTGTAACATGTGGTTCATTAAAGAGTTACATCGGAAAATTACTAATGAAAACATTTTTATAACTTGGGTAATTGCAAAAGAAATAAGTAGGGCAGGTCATTTTGACTGGTTTGATAATTCTAGTGTTAATAATAAGAAACAAAAAGAATTTTCCTCTTTTCTTTTAAAGGAAACTAGAAACACACTTTAGTAGATTCTGTCAGGATAAACAATAATATATTAAATGCACCAGGATATACAAGAATTGACTAATAGGTATTAGAATGCATCATAATAAACCAGAACATACAAAAGTATACTAGAATATCGCAAAACATACTACAATAATGCAGAATATACCAAAACATGACATAACATACCACAATATACAAGATTATTCCAGAGTGCACCAGGATATACTAGATTGGACTAGAATGAACTAGAATTCACCATAATATTCCAAAATATACAAAAATATACTAGAATATCGCACAATATACTCGAATAAAGCAGAATATACCAACATATGACATAACATAACAGAATATATAAAAATAAATTTTATAGATATAGATAAAGAATATATATAGTAGAATAAAGCCGAGTATCCCAACATATGACATAAGATACCAGAGTATACAACAATATGCTAGAATCTACCAGGAAATACAATAATATATTAAATGCACCAAATGCAATTAAATCTTTATCGCAAGTCTGACTCATCCGTGTGATAATGCAAGGGGTTAAAGTGAATTTCCTTACATCAAAGTTAACCGTATCAGTCACTCCTTACTTTGAATTTCACTTTAGTTGGAAATACCAGTAAATCATTCTGTTCGTGACATGGCTCACAACGAGGCGAGGTACATTAAAAACTTATTAAAGAGTGACTCACGATATACTAAGAATCGTGCTGTTCTGTATTTGACAACATATTTACTAAATATATATACATAAATATATACATAATACATAATGTATATATACATATATACATAAATATATCGAGCTAAACAAATAAAAATTGAGAATGTACTGCGTTTCTTATTTTCACGAACTAATAGCGAGGTAGTGGATTTTATATTAATGCATAATAAGTACAATTCGGTAAAGTATAATCGGGTGAAACATATGATAAAATTTAATCATTGTTTGTTTTGACTTGTACAGCCACTTTATTGGGAAAGGCGATCTTTATTGAATAGATTGAAAAATCAACGTACTAATGTGTCGAATATATTTTATCAGAAAATTTTTAACAACTTTGTATATTAATCCGAGGTTATTGTTTTTGACATGATTTTACCACTCAAACTTTATCATTTATATGCGTGACTAAAATTTTTTACGACAACATGTAACTACGATACCAATTTCGTTTTTATGCGATAGTACAATTCAGATTTTGCGGGAATTAATAAGATATCGATGTAATAAATAGTAGACCGATAAGAAATATAAGATGGCTGAAACAGAGAGAATGGTACCGACGTGAACGAAATGTACTAATAGTTTTCATAATACATGGTCGTTTTTAATGATCAACGATCACGAAAATGATCGAACGATGAGAAATCGTTTCTTCGATTAAATCGTTCATAGAATAGGATTTTATAGATGTTTTAATTCCGTTACAGAGAAATGGAGAAACAAACGGCGTCACCGAAAATTAAAATACAGGAATCGCTGAGGATCAATTCGCAGAAAATAGAAACATTTAAACAACACGAGAAAACTTCTGTGAACAATTCTCCAACAAATGTACGAAAAATATTTTATTTAAACATCGAACGGCAAACCGTTTTTATAACTATGGGTGTGGCTGGATGGATGGATGAAAAAAGAAAGTTAACATTTATCTCCTTCAACGGCTCGTTTCGAGAAAATGAACTTCGGAAACGTTAAGATTCTTTGCATTTTAATATTACCTGTTTCCTCAATCTATTTCCATCTTTAAGAAATATTTTAAATATTATTTATTGCAAAATTCAAAAGTTTTATCTTATTCTCCAAATTGTCAAAATAAAAATATTTTATTTGCAGAAAGTTTACTGTTATATTATATTTAAAATAGAATTTCAAATATTTTTACTTCAAAATTTTACCCACCACTAATCGCAACCAATTAATTCTACTTCCGTTGTATTATCCGTCCAACCACATTCCGTACAATTGAGAATGTTTAGGACCGTTCATTAGTTATCGTTATATTATATTAGTTCATTTACGGTAATTTATGTTTATAACAATTTTTGTTAACTAATTTCTGTCCTATAATTAAACTTACCAATTATTTACAGTTTAACCTTCTACTTTGAATTTACGTTTTATTATTGAACATATTAAAATTTATTAATTAAATATTTTATTTCCTTTAAATGATCATTATACCCCATTCATATCATTCATAAGTAAATTTAAATTACTATTATTATATAACAACAAGACCGCTGTTAGAGGGTTACGATGAGAACAAATTCTGCAAGAAATTGTTATAAAATAATTATTGAAACTTGTAGGCGAAGCAGATATCTGCGGCAGCTTCGAGAGAAACAACTCAACAAGTTCAGCTGGCACCCGCTGAACCACAATTTCAAACCAATAAAGAAAAAGAATGTTGGCACCTTTACAGAAAAATGTGTGATAAAGGCGTTTGCGTGTCCTTTGACACTGTTCTAAGGTTTGAATACATATAAATAAAATTCAAAACGAAGTAGCAATCTTAAATCAGCAATGGCTGCTAAAAACTGTGATTTCTAAATAGACGTGCACAGTATTTTTATATTAATAAATCTACTGTTTTAACTTTCCAGTGTGTAAGCACTTAAAAATTAGTGTTAACGAAAACATTTTTACAGTGAAATTTAAAATAAATAAAAAAAAATTGTAGAAATTTTTATAATATTTTAAGACAATAGAATATGTTTCCATATAATTTATTTATAAGAAAATGAAATCGTATTTGCCCCTATTCAATATAGTTAGTATTTTGAAATGATTAAATAATTATACGTAACAAATAAGAACACCTCTACACAGTCGAATGTTATCAAGATAAATTTTGTCAATAATTTTGTAAACGCTTAAAAAGTTATTGTTAATTTTCACATAACAATTGTTACAATTTTCACATAAAAGTTATTGTTAATTTTCACATAACAATTGTTACATTGCAACGATATTTTAAAAGAAACTTTTATCTTATACAGTACTATTTATAACTATTGGCATTATAACAATCTGAGCACAAAGTAAACAAACACATTCCTAAGAATTCTTAGAGCTAATCCAATCGAATCCAAATAATTTTGATTTTCAAGCATAGCAAATCTTTTGAACTGGGACGTTCGCATAATCGCGAGCTGCATTGTAATTGTGTAAAATGTAATTACACTATTGATACCGAACGAGATCAGACAAAAACTTTTGTTTTCTCTTTCAGAGGCATGCTTACACCCACCGAATATCGATTAAGGCAGAAGAAATTGTTTCAGGACTGATATCAAATCTTAAAATTGTTGGAAAATCGCTTTATCTATTTGCAAGCATCCATGTAAAAGGGATAATATCGATGTTTAAAGCAAGGAGAAAAAGATTGTACTCGATATCAAAATCGAGTAGCGATCCGAGCTCGTAGTGAGAGTTATAGCCCAGTATTATATTTTCAGATTTTAGATACAAGTCGTATAGAAAAGGCTTTAATTCTTTTAACGAACGAAATATCCGAATTAGTTGTACCGAGTTTTAGAACATACATATACATATATTGACTGCCTATTTTTTTAGACCATTTACCGACACAAATCTACTCTACGGTATCATAGAAGTTGATCTGATCTCGATAAGAGATAACATTTGTAAATTTACAAATTTATAGTTTCGATCTTGATAGACGTTGTTGTTAATTATTGCACAATTTGAAGTTATGAGGATCGGACAGCAGATTGAAAGTTTAATATAGAACCGATTGCTGTGCCATTCTCATGCATTCAAACTTTTATACGACGTTTACGACCTGTTTCTTTGTATGGTAATGTATAGTTTAATAAAACACTTAAATTGTTGTTAATGATGCCTGTCCTTTCATATCATCGGCTAACAATGCTTATTTGCATTCTAACACTTTCTGCATTCAATATTTTATCTTTCGATATATGCAGTGCGACCTAAGCGCCGCAAAGTAATCAGCTGATAATTTAACTCTTTGAGGACGAATGTCGTCGTATTGGCGACATCAGGTGTATATACATATATATTTTATATTAAAGTGGAAAAAAAGTAAGTGAGTTATTGTACTAACGAAAGACCAGCATATATTTTTATTTTTCCCAGAAGTGAAAGTTTTAATATAAAATTTAGCTTTCTGCAGAAGATATTTCAAATATTTCCAAAAATCTTCGTCCGTAAAGGGTTAATAAGTGGACAGAAGAAGACTATTAGGTTTTTAAATGTTGATAAAAAACTGTCTGTACGATCATTCGATTCTGTCCATACAGGCGTAGAGATAATTTAATTAACATAGAACGTGACATCTCGTGACGCATTGGAGTTGGAAAAATTTGTTGACAAAAGTTGTTCAGTATGAAGTGGATAATCATACAGTGTAATTCTTTTTCAGAATTCAGCTGGAAGTGAGGAGGGTTTCAAAATAAAATTTATCTTTTTAAAGGGAACCATGTAGATTCTTTTTGTCATAACATATACACAAACAGCTCATAGTCAGAGCCAGGTAAAATTGTGAAGTAAAAATCATTTAAATACTTTACATAGTCGTTATTCCACAATTCTAATAAAATACTATTTTAAATGAAAAATAAAATTTTTGCATGAAAAATATTTTCATACTGGTAATCTGAAACGTAAAGTAAAATATTTATATTATTTGCGTTAAATAATGTTTAAAATATTTCTTTACGATGAAAATAGATTGAGGAAATAAATAATATTAAAATGTAAGAAATATTTTCGAAGTAAATTTTCTTGAAAACAAGGAATTAAATGAAAAAAAAATGTATTCGATATTTTCGATATATTTTGTTACGCAGAGCCACTCCTTCAAACATAATTCACTTTGAAAATTCCTGAAATAAAATTGAAAATCTTTCTATCAAATAAATATTTTATTTTTACAAA
This sequence comes from Agapostemon virescens, assembly GCA_028453745.1. Classification (NCBI taxonomy): domain Eukaryota; kingdom Metazoa; phylum Arthropoda; class Insecta; order Hymenoptera; family Halictidae; genus Agapostemon; species Agapostemon virescens. Next base: position 6,087,391 of record CM052094.1, read on the forward strand.
TGCACGTGTGATTTTAAACAAGATAGACCATTTACTATTTGCTATTAGAAGTAGTATGTTATCTAGGTTTGGTCAGACTGCTCTGCGAAATTATTTGTTTAATTTCGTTTTATGGATATAAATTTTCTACGGGATTGAATTAATTCGTCGTCGTATTCTTATCAATATAAAAAAAAGTATATTACGAAGTGCTGCGGGGTCTATAGGTATGAAGGTACATCGCTGTTCGTTTTGCCAAGTGACTATCAAATTGACAAATATTGGTTAGTATTTTTTAAAATACACGCAATCACGTGATGGTAGTTGGGGATAAGCCGATGACAGGATGACCTGCACTTATAACATTCTTGTGTTGTCATGACATAAACGATTAATGATGTCTCTACCAAAGAAGCATGGGAACAAGGTTAATGTCGATTATAAAGCACGACTCGAGCATAAGTTATATCTGGTACGTCTGTTAATGAATAGAGGTTAATCATTCAGCTGGTTCGTATTACAAGTAAACTTGTTTCTTTAACATTTTCACTCTCTTATCGTTATAGATTAATTGTTACACAATATGTACCTTACATCTTTGAAATCGTATTCACGATGATTTAGAAAAAAAAAACTATTAAGTATCTACTGTTATTTCAACATCTTGAATTCATGCACAAACTAACTTTTTATTTCATCAAAATAAACAAATATAATACTGTAATTAAATACAAAAAGTCTGAATTTCATGTAACAATGATGCAATCTTTGTATATTTAAGCAACACTGATATTAAAATGTCTTCTTTTTTTCTAAATAATAGGCCAGAGAAAACCCAGAACCAATATTTGACGTATCAGAATGTGCTTTAAAAAATGTGCCATCAGGCATTTATTCGCTATGTAAAGTATTCAGAAAAAGAGTGCTATGGATGCATAATAATAAATTGACTTCACTATCGGGTGGAGGTGCCTTAAGCGATTTGTCTTTACTTGTTGTCTTAGATATACATGGAAACGAATTTACCAACTTACCCTCAGACATAATGTGTCTTTCTTCACTCAAGGTATATGTAGTTATATATATATATATATATGTATACACTAAACCAATATACAATTAATATATATAATGTATCACAAATTATAATTTATTATTATGAATACTTTAGGAACTTTATCTACAGGACAACAATATAAGAAAACTGCCAAATGAAATAGTATATTTAAGTAAATTAACAACATTAAATGTTGCAAAAAATAATTTGAAACAATTGCCAGATGCAATTGGTACGCTAAAGCTTCTAACTGTGTTAGACATAAGTCAAAATAAATCTCTACAAAAGCTTCCTAAATCATTGGGTTATGCGCAACAGTTGACAGAATTCAAGATCGATGGATTAAACCTATCTTATCCACCTGAAGATATTTTAAAAGGAGGCACAATAGTAATCGTAGCATTTTTAGCAAATGAGAGTGGTACAGAATATTCACCGGAAGAATCTGTTTCAGAAGCAGAATTATCCAGAGATATAAGTTCAGACGATATGCAAACAATGTATCATAATATGAACAATGGTGTACAGGTACTTCGCTTTACAGGAGTGTAAACTTTTGATGTTGTACTTGCACAATGTGTCTTAAATGTTTTTGTTTTCATTTTTAGGCAGCATTACAGAAGCTAGAAAAAATGAAGGCATGTGGACGCTTCTTTTATTTTATTATGCTTTTAATTATGTTTCGCTGCACACTTAATATTATTCATTGTAACACTCAACTTTAATTTATCGCATACTTAAAGAAATTAATTTATTATACGTATTTTTGTTATTACCATTATGTTAATATATATTAAGCAGTGCTTAGATTTGCTTCAGTTATTTTTCACAAATTTATTTGTTACAATTTATTAGAATTAGATCATGTGATTATATTATGCAATTGAATCATTATAATGTAATAGTTATACTTTTACAGGAACATCGACAAAATGCATTACTGGAGGTAGAGAAAACTATCAGGCAACAACAAGAATATGAAATCAGTATTCAGTCTGTGTTAAAAGAACACAAAAAGAAGGTATTTATTATTCAACATATTCTTTTTGCAGAAAATTTAATTTATATCTTCTTATGATATGATATTGTTTTTGTTAGCTTCTGAAAGATCTTGCTCTACAACAAACACAACTAGAACAGGAACTTGAGAAGGTTCAACAAGAAAGAGATTCCAACAGAGCACGTCTACTCTTCTATATCTACAATGGTAAATTTTAAAGATGATGTACATAACTTTCTAACATAACTAAATTTTTTCAATTTTACTTCCAGCTGAAAAGGAAGCAGATAATGTTATTAAAGAATTTTTAAGCCATAGCGAGGCAGAACGACAAACGCAAGCCGAATTAGTAGAACGGGAAAAACAAGAGGAAATGCAAATACTATCCTCTTGTCATTCTGAACAATTTTTGTTTCGTACCAAAGATACTCTATGTATGTATCAAAAATTTTTAACATTTTATGCCATTTATACATATAGAGTGTTTTGTTTAACATGGATTCGTTAATTCGCCTCTGTACATTACTATAGTTGTAAGTGGATATACACATAGATATACTTTTTATTATAGTGTCAATGGAAAAATTATTGGAAGAAGAACTTCATAGAACAAGAAAGTTGGAAGAATACAGCAAATATAGAGATTATACCGCACAATCTTTGCTCACATTGTTAGTAAATCACTGACAATCATGTTTCCAATATCTTGTGAAAATATAAACGTAATTTGTTATGTTACAAGTATGATAAACTTTTCAGAGAAGTAAGAAATAATGATCATTTAGCACAGATAGTAGAAAACCAAGAGAAGAACAGACAAAATTTAATCGATACATTAAGGCAAGATGAAGTTCTACAAAAGGCTGCCGTTGCAGCGTTACTAGAACGCAGTGACACACGTTGTTGGAGCATTGTGCAGCAAGTCAACTTAGTACAGTCACAATTAGCTGCTTTAACAAACATCGAATTGGAAAGAAGGAAGCTAGAAATTAATCAACAACTAGTATGTAATATTAATAATAGTTATACAAATTTGAGTTTATTTTATATAAAAATGTTGTATAATTTTTTTTCAATAGAATGAAATAGCTGAAAAAAGAGTGGCTTTGAGCGTTATTCTAGTAAACTTGTTAGAACAACAAAAAAAACAGGAGAGATCAGCTTTTGGAAACAATTAATAATATAGAACAGCAACGCTGCATTAGTGTAGGTATTATATAAGTTAAATTTTCTTTCCATTATTTTAACTGCTATAAAATTATACTTTTATCTTCAAAGGATTCTAGACGGCGAAGTCAATTTTGGTTGATGCAGTATCAGTCTCTAATGGAAGCACGTCCTCAAGGCTTATTAGAAATGTTAGAACCTACATTAGTGAGACACGTTGCAATAGCAGGAGCATTACATTGTTTACCATTTTTAGCTACTTTACCGTCGTTATTACCAAATCTTAGTGATGAACAATTGGAAAGTGTAAGTGAAAAAAAAGTTTTGTTATTATTGGCAGCTCGAAAGAAGTCATCTGTGATGGTAAAGAGGCGAGAAAGATCAAATCAATCGAATTTATAGATCTTTAAACCATTTCTAAATCTGTTTATATGAGTAAAAAACAAAATAAGATAGTGAATGAATATGCTCTTAATCAATGGTATAAAAAGTTAAAAACTAGAACAACGAAAAAATGTAATCTTTACTATAGTATAATCGAAAACTCGTCATTTCTTGACAGAATAAATGTCCATAATGGGGTGCTTACTTATATCAGTAAGATTTATTTAGATAAAAGTTCATTTAAAATTACTGTTATGAATTAGACATTTCATATGGAACAATCTAATATAAATGTTTATTCAATTCGTACTGTACTGATGTAATGTAAATCATACGTTTGTTTATATCATAGATTGGAATACATTGTGAAAATGATCGTACAGCAATAAGACTTGCAGTTGAAAATTATATAGCAGAAGTTAAAATTCATGACTTTGAAACCGCTGTAACACCTACCGCACCGCCTGACGAAGCATGCACAAGTTCCGATTATCAAGAACATAACACAATGCAGTGCATTAATACTGCTGAATGTGTAATTTGTTTTGATTTACAAGTAAGCAAACTACTTCAATTATTTTATTATTCTCTCAAATACTGTTAAATTGCATAAATACTTTTATCTTTTCTATAGTGTGAAGTAATTTTTCTACCATGTGGACATCTTTGTTGCTGTTCAAATTGTGCAAATATGATTACATCTGATTGTCCAATGTGTAGAAGTGTTATAGAACGCAAAATTCATGTTGTGAAGCCTTAAAGCATGAATAATGCCTATTGTAAATAATTCTTAGTCGAGTTATCCTTCATATTTTGTTATTAATAACAAGCGTACTTGTTTAAGAATGTATACAAAGAAGAGTAAGTTATACAATAGTATATTCATACATTTTAGATGTTCCCGTCTATGAAACTAGCATTCCCTGAAAAGTATGACATTTACACTTGTATAATGAAAGTACTTTTTAATTATACAGAATAATTTGTGAATTGGCTGTCAAAATACTTGAATTGATTTCGACAGTTTCATGAAAACAATATTGAAACAGGTATTTATACAAAATGAAGAATTTATTGGTGCAAAAAAAAGAAAAATATAAGGTGCTATTTATAAAAGAAAAGTCTAAGATTACAACTTTTTATAATGAAAAGACACTTTTGAAGATATTTTTATAACAATAAATTCTTTACTTGAATTTTTTATTGTATCAGAATCAACTCAAATATCATGGCAATCTATTTGCGACTTAACCTGTATACCTTTTTCCACATTATATTTTGTTTTTGTTCTATTATTAGAATATTTTAAGAACAGTATTACTATGCCAGATAAACTAATTTTAAAATCCGTACATACTATATTTCAATGCTATAGACATTACCTTATATCGGTGATATAGTGTAATGATGTTTAAAAGAGATTCTAATTGCCTAACTTTTTTAATATTATGTATAACGCGTATACTACATATTAAATAGTAACATGATAGAATGAATTGCACTTATTAACACTCGACTACAAATATAAATTTTTATATAAAATGGTCACTGACATATCCACAAATGTAATAGTCTTACAGATACCATGAAAAACATTTTAATCTGTTAAAAGTGGTTGAGAGTTAATAATGCAAAAACCAAGCTAGCAGACAAGCTTTTGTAAGTGATAGAAGTGAATTTTTATAAAGAACTTTCTTATATAAATGCAGTATCTTAAAAGTGTCCATTAATAAAGTATTGACATTTTATTGACTTGTGTGTTCATGCAAAAGTTGTTAAAATAAAAAAGTATGTATGAAATGTTTTAATTACTTTCAATAAGCCTATATATTGTTTATAAAAGTAAGTATCACAAGAATACTTGTTCAAAAACAGAAAAAAAGACGTTTGAAATAATGTGAAAATTTTTGTACTGATATCATTTATTTAATAGTAATACGTAGAATATGACAAACATCTTAGACTTACAAGTTAATTATGTAAAATAGTTAAAATAGTGTAGAATTTACAATTTTGTTCGTATAAATACTTATATTTCTAACACATATTAAAAGGCCATAACTTCTCTACCACCATCTTCTTCTTCTATCGAATCATCTTCATCTTTTTTTTGTTGTCTTTTCTTTGATGTTGCATCTTTCTTTTCTTTTTGAGCCTTTCGGAAATTTTCCAAGGATTCATGTAGTGGATCAACAAATTGATCAAACTCTATATCATTCATAGCTTGTATCACATCCTGGCCACTTATGGTTTTACGATTTACTTTTTTTGCAATTATATTCGCAGAAGATGTTAAATACAATATAAAAATTGAAGATGCTTTTGCTACAGCAGTTCTAGCATCTTTAGCAATTGTAACTCCTTCTGGTAATGCTTCTTTTATAATTCTTGTTACAACAGCATTTGGTAAATTGAGATCTTCAAGTCGTTCTGCCATCGGACTTTTTAACTATTTATTCTATGGATACGTAAAACCTTTGGTCATACAATACATTATGAGGTTATGTTTTGGCTTACAGACCAAACGTAAAAAATTACAACAATTGTATGTATATTATGAAATGAGTTACCTTGCTTAGAATGTACTTTAAATAAGCTGGTTGATTTGATGAATTAAATTAATAGTATGTCAAAAAACGCAATTGATAACTTGTAATAAAATCTCTCTTCTTTTTTCCCGCCAATACATCCAACAGTGAAAATAAATTACATGAAATGTAAACAGTATATAACAATAAAATAATTCAGAAATTTGAGATTCGTTCACTATTTCTGTCATTCAACTTTAATAATCAATATTGACAAATAGACGTCGGTTTTTAAGTTACAAAATATCTTTCTGTATTCTCAGGACGTCACACACATGCGTATTACATATGGATATGTTCCTTGTTAGTGATCTGACCAACCGCTAGACGGATTCGGATCGAAAAGATAAAATGTCTTCACGGTACACTTTAGATAATATATACTTGTAAACTCGACATAGGTACAGGATATGCATAGGACGTAGTGAAACCAAGATAACGGTCAAAAGTGCCCACAACTGACATTATAAGAAAATTCAAAATGGTGGATAGCATTATTTAAAAGTAAGGGTAATATAAAAATTAATACGTAATAAAATAAACTATATATGAAAGTTGCAATTTCTATCGGTATTTGTCCACAATCAGAAACGACGATGACAACTCCCTTTTCTCTATTAACGCTTTGGTTTCTAGTTATTGCGTCTTCTCAACAGACTTTGCACGACACTTTGCACACTATTGTTAATCCATTTGAAGTCGGATCTATAAGTACATATGATCCAAGATCTGGTCCCTATATTTCCTAAGTTCGTACTTGGATTATCTATTCTTATTAGACCGCAGTTCAAATTAACCGCCCTACCGTATCTCACTTATGTTATAGATGGGAATGCAGTGTACTACAACGACACTCTAAAAGAACGAGTAAAACGGACAAATTGTATTGTACTCTGTGGTTAACATACTGTCACGAATCTTGTCTTACAAATACCTACATAATTTGAAAAATCTGTCGTCTGCACGGTGGCTGTTAAGTAACTTTCGACATCAACTTGCTTTTCGGACTGACAGTTTCACTGTTTCACCTATTGGGGAAGAAACGCCGCTTGAACGAAGGCACCATTCGGAGAAAAATGTCAAAAATTGAAGAAGGAAACGCTCATATACGGCAAGCTGAGAAAAGGTACTATCACTGCGAAATCACAATTCGTGGAAAATTGTGTTGACAATTAATTTAATTTTCGTTGAGTACTTATTCGATATTAACAATATGCAATTTCGACGGAATACGAATCATTTAATTTTTATCGATCTACCTGACGAAGTAAAACGGACAAATCTGTGTTATAGCTTGGAAACAACAGTGCAGAAATGGAGGCCTGACTATAAATTTGCGGCCGACGAATATACAGCTGCAGGTAAAATATACAATGCAAATACGTTATAACACTTTATTACTGGATAACACGTTTTTTTACTTTTTACTGTAGCAACATGTTTTAGAGTAGCAAAATCCTACCAAAAATGTAAAGAGTGTTTGATGCTGTCTTCCAAATGTTACAAAGAAAATAAATCGTATCCTTTTTTAAATACAACAGCGTACAAAAGTACCCAGAGATTGTTTAAAGAAGAATAACATTTTTATAATTGGTTCAAGCAGCATGAATTTTTAAAGGTGTTACAAGAATTAGTTTACTAAGTAATTTATTAAATTTTAAAATGTTTTTAAATTAGGTAAGGTAGCTGTGTGCTATAAACAATTATATATAGCAAAATTATGAAAAACTGCAATTTAGATCAATCGAAAACGTAAAATTCCAAGATTTTTACATATTTCAATGGAAATAACTTTTTTACATATTAATAGATTTCAAGGAAATTTTGTATATGTAGCTAACATGTATAGATTTATAAAGGTATATTTTAATGTTTCATTAGAAGGACAGATAAAAAATTTTTAAATCGTCACCATTATTTTCGACAAATAGCAAGGTTTAAAAAAAAATTATTTGTATATTAGCTAATAAATTAATCCTTCTACATTCGAAAATAACTTGAGCAACTTGAACGAATTGATGTGAGAAAAGTCATTTATTTTTAAATGATGTCTGGATATGTTCACAAGTCACTGTTATATTATTATTTTGTGTATATTTTAGTATTGTATTTATCCTTCAACTTTAGTTGTATAAAAGATGGTTTCATGCTGCAAAGTAAGTTCTCTAAAATTTGAATTACATTATACTTTATAAATATATGATATTGATAAATACTGAGATATATATTATAAATTCTAGGAACATAGAACAAGCCATACTAATATGCAAAGAATGGGGAAACCTCACAGAAGTACCAGAAATGGCACATAGTGCCTGTTCTCTTTATCAATTACATGGGTCACCTGAATCAGGTGCAACTGTACTTGATAAAGCAGGGAAGATAATGGAGGCTAGTCAACCACAAGAAGCATTAGAATTATTCAAACGAGCTGCCAGTATTCACATAGTAAAGTATCTGCAGATAATGAAAATTCAGTTACAAACTGCATAATTTATTTTGTTTTTCTAAATAAAGGCTGAGGGCAGTCTACATCAAGCAGCAGAGTATATGAGCAAAGTGGCAAGATTACTAGTCAAATTACAAATGTATGACGAGGCTGCAGATGCAATTCGCAGAGAAATTGAAATGCATCAACAAGTAGGTCATGCGCCTTCTGTGGGAAGATTAACTGTTGCATTAGTATTAGTGCAGTTAGCTCGAGGTGATCAAGTAGCTGCTGAAAAAGCTTTCAAGGAATGGGGAAATTATTGTGAAGCTCAAGAGGTACTCCATACATGTTTACAAATTACCAAGTTTATCAGTTAATTTTAATATATTTATCCTTAGATAAATACATTGGAAATGCTACTACAAGCATATGATAACGAAGATGCAGATGCTGCAAAAGCAGCCCTAAACAATGCCTTTATAAAACATATGGATGTTGAATATGCTAAACTTGCTAGAACTTTGCCTTTACCACAACAAAGATATGCAATACCACCACCAGGAGTAAGAACAAATGCAGCCGAAGCATATTCATCTCCTAATGCAACAAAATTATTAGATGAAGTTGCTGATGATGGTCAAGTATGTAATTTATATATAAGGTAGCCATGCAACTGGAACTGGTTATATCTTCAAAGCGAATGAAAATTAATGAAACTGTTACAGAACAAAATTAAATAATATCAAACAGTGCATAATATGCAAATAACTTCATACACTTTTGTATATTCAAAAAATGTATTTTTATATCAGAAAAATGCAAGAATTTATATTTCTGGTTGCACTGATAAGACTTTGTGTTCTAAATAAAAATATTAACATATTAACGCTTTAAACTTATTTATTACAAAATTATTGTAAGTAAAAGTTTTCTGAATTATATTAGAAAATAGAAGCCTACATATATCTCATAATATCCTAACAAATAAATCAGGGTTCAAGTATGTAATATTTATATATTGTGCACAAAAGATTGTATCATAGGTACAGTTAAAAACGTAGGAGTAAGTATATTAAACCTGGTCTAGTTGTGTGGAACGTGCAACCATATTATCAGAACGGTATTATCAATTTCTTGCCTAAAGAAAATCGTAATATGACTTGACCAACGCGATTATTATAGTTTACATTGATTTAAATAATTCCATAGAGCACAAGTGCTAGTGCATCAGAAATGGTTAAGCAACCATCAGAAGATAAAGATTTGACACCTGTTACAAAAGATATAGAAGAACTATCAATCTCAAAGAAGGCAGAAGAGGATGATGACTATGAGGGACTTTGTTAAGATCAGTGTAATTTGTATCTTAAGATAAACACATTTTATTTTATGAGAAGTACTATATCATGTTATCTCAGAAACATATTTAATGTCTGAAAACATTGTTTGCAGACATGCTTATTATATGCGTATACTTGTAAATCTTGAAACTGTTAAACATTGCACACTATTGGCTTAGCAAAAAAATGAATGGATTCTTAAGAAAATATACATACAGTAAACATTCTTAGAAGTATTTCCAAAAATGCAATATTCATGAAACAATTTCACTTATTTAATCATATTGTTACATTGAATACTTTAAATATAGTTTATTGTGTGAATTACAAAAAAAAAACTTTAACAGGAAATGATCCTATAATATATAAGCATTTATGTTTAACAGAATATATAGACTTCTCACACATAAACTATTCATATATTAAAATCAGTTTTGTAAATATTATTTTTTCTAGTATTAAATGGACACTTGCTAAATATAAATCAATATACAATATACAATTGCAAAGTCAATAAAATCAACTATACGAGATATAAATATTTTAATATTCTAATTTCGTTCTAATAAAATGTGAGTTGTAAAAATATAAATAACAAAATAAACTGTTATTTCAGAGATATAATCGATGCATATTTATCCTTCATTTATAGTTACGTCAATAAATAGGTTATGTGTATTCATTGTAAACATAGAGAAACATAACATGGAATTTCCTACTTACAAGCTTTAATCATTAGTCGAAGTTTCTATTTTCTTCTACAATAAATCTTCAAGTAACTGCACTAAAATTTTTAACAAAATATATTGATGTTATACATTCGTATGTATATATCCACTTTTACAAGTCCATATTTAAAAGATTACCGCGAAATTGTACAGCGTGCTACGCATAACCACTGACGATGAAACAATCATATAACAAAGATATATTATTATTTACTTGTACATATGTACATCTGTTATGTTGAAAAAATATCGAAATAAAATTATAATTGTTTATGAAACTAACTAAAATCCCTAATTTTAATATGTACGGTACACTATTTGAGAAAATAAGTATTTAATTTACTTGTACTATTATAAAATTGATGTATATTATTTATATTGGAAAACTAATGTGATTAGACTATGTTACATACGAGTTTAAAATTATATGCAAGTTTAATAGTGTTTTTTTAAGTACAAAGTGTCGTATCCCGGTTTGACCAACGACAACGTCATGCTCAACGAGATCTGTCGCTGAGATGGAATCTGTTCGACGTTGCTGCGCTCTGATTGGTTTGGGTTTTTCTTTAATAGCTTACAAACAAAGCTTTTTGACATGAACCGATAAAGAAAATACGTGCTTAGAATCAATCCAGAAATTACTCTTTTCAATTACACTTACACTTTACGGAACACCCTGCATACATATTAACATGCTTTTAAAATTTTAGCGCGCAAACATCGACTGCCCTATTGTACAAAGACTAGTGAAAGATTACAGATAGGAAACTTCTACGAATAATGAAATAGTCTCAATATAACAAGTGGTAATATTTTCCTCGAAGTACACTTAAAAAGTTTACTTAAGCTATACGTAAGAACAATATTTTATTGTTCAGTGTTTTCAGTTTGTTAGCTTTTCAACTATTAGTTAGTTTCCTTCCGAAGGACTGTGAACTGTCCTTTAAGTCTTCCATCGCGAAATCAATATCATAGTAGCTCTTAGAGAGGCGTGTTTGCGCACGAACATTAAAATCGAATAAATAGTCGTCTGCAGGAAGAGTCGAAGCAGACGTCACAATACACCACGACGTCGTGGTAGCATAACACATTGAAGCGCGAGCAAGTGTCAATTTGATTATTGTCATCGTTTCTGCGAGTATCAGTGCTTTTATTAAGATCGTTCGGAATTTCTACCGATGATCGACAAATCGCTTATACGTATTTCTGTGGTTGCCGTGAGGCGGCGAGAAAGACCACCTCTTTAAATTAAAAGAAGGAATGACGCTGGAGAATCCGTTCTTTGTCGTCAAGGAGTAAGTTAAAATTCTCTGCTACCGTGAACATTCTCAGAAACTATTCGAATAATTATGCCAACTGTTTATAATGCAGTCACTATCGATGCTGCAAAATTTACGCTATTGTCAAATTCGTACTTTTGTTATTTCTTTCGCGACATTGTTATTACATATACACACATCAGTCATTTAAGAAGAGTCTCGAATTGAATTGCGAAAGAAATCTTATCTTTCATATTTTCGACTACATTCCGACATAAATAATAATTATTGTATTCTTCCTCCAACAAATGAAAGTTTCATCTTAATACATGTAAACTGTAGATATTCTAAATCTTATTTCCTTTTTATGTATATTTATCCGCGCCTATATCTATTGTATTCCTTCTTTATCAGAACAGGCATTGATCTTCCTCGCGATACTTATACGATTGCTTTTTGATTTCAGTACTTGAATATTTCATTGAATATTTTATTTAAATACACATCGAGAAGAAATATCAATATATTATTCTTATTTGCGAAACAAATAATTTATTTACGTATTTTATTATTTGCCTGTACCATTAAGGTATATATTATTCTTCTATGTAGACAATGACAGCAAATGATAAATCGATTTTCTTTTATCAAACCACGATAATTCTTTCAGTTGCGATACTCTGTCATAATAACGTTTATATCACGACACATATATAGTAATTGTTTGCGATTTATTTAAACATTCTTGAAGTTATCTTGTATTTAGTATACTTTCTTTTTATTACATAGCACTTACATTAGGTATATTTATATTGTGTCTAGATTGAACGTGTATTTATCATTATATGTTTATTAAATATATATTACATGTTCTACCGGGCAAACTTTATTAAAAATACAAAATAATTATAGCCCAATAAATTTTTAAAATATACAATATTTATTATTTTTATTAGATGTAAATTATTTATGCTTTTTAACAATTTTAGCGAGGTCTGTAAAGCGTTGAATAAAAATCGTGGTTTATATGGACGCTGGACAGAACTGCAAGATGTTATTGTCACAAGTCCAACGAGTGGAGGAATCCCCATCTCACGTGACGAATTAGAGTGGACTACTACAGAACTGCGAAAGGCCTTACGTTCGATCGAATGGGATCTGGATGATTTGGAGGATACAATCTATATCCTTTAATATATATGGCCATTATTTATTTCCCGGGGTGGAGAAGGGGGGGGGGTGAAAATAGACCGCGAATAGATCATCCTTTCCAGTTGGTCGGTGGTATTGCAACTGTTAACTATCAAGAAAATATTCGAATGTATGAATGTAAATTAAATTAAACAAACTAATGTTCGCTGATTATATACGGTGTCCCAGGAAGAGAGTAGGAAACAGAAAGAGGTGATTCCTGAAGTGATTTTAAACACCTTTTTCTGTTATCAACTTGTACCGTAATGCTTCATTTTAGAGTTACTAATAAAAAACACGACCAATCAGATGACGGTTAGGGCGGACAGCTTCCGGTTCGGTAATAGGTCCCGCTAAGCGTGACGATGCCGTTAGCCGAGCCAAAATTCGTCCATTATAGATGCGTTTTGATTGGCTCGTATTTTTTTTGTGTTAATTATTGGAAACATTTAAGATTTTCATCTAAAGTGTTTTCTTTGTTTTTTTTTGCGAAATGGAAATAAGTAAGAATAATTATGTTTAATAATGGTTAATAAATAAGAAAATATTTCATTCAAAGAGGTCAGTTTTGCGATAGAAGAGATTGTTTTCTCGTGGTAATATTTTCCGAAATTTGAAGGTTGTTACTTTTTTTAAACAGGATGACGCTTAAAAATTTCGCTTCTTGAATAATATCTCCTTTGAAGATCATTTGAGGATCAACATATTATACGTGATTGAATTTGTTTTTTTTTTCAGTAACTATAACAATATGGTGCTCTTGAAACTTTGGAAATTATAACCTTGAGAAGAAATCTTTTCTATTACAACATGACCACTTTTGGTCAAATATTTTCTTTCTCGTATATATTCTCGTGCCGCTGAAAACTGTGGACATATTTTAGGTAAAAATCCTATAGTGGACCTAACAGCCTTTTACAAATATCTAAGAAAATGCAGCCTAAATAACATATTTGAGGCTCATTAGAATCGACAAAGAATCTCGTTTCTAGATTATTACCTAATAGAGGGTGTAGTTTGTACACCTTTGAAATAAATTTTAATTAGGTCTGTATTATATTTCTTGTTGTGAAAGTACAGGGAGCAAGGTGAAGTCATCAAAGTACGAATTCGGCCATTGCAAAAAAGTTGGAGTTTGCTATAGTCTATCTGACAGTTTTCTGCAAATGTCTGAAAATTCAGGCCGTATGACGGTGACATATAGAGGAAAAAGTTATTCGGTAAAATGACCCTTATAGTATATATTAAGGTCGTTAAAATCGGTGATCAGGATTAATTTGTATATAATTTTTTTTTTTTTCAAGTACATTAAAAATAATTTTTTTACACTTCTTGCTTACGATAATAAACATCAGTTACTAAAATAATATATGTTACGTACTTTTATAAATTTTGTATTACATACATCGAAAATTCATAAAAATCTGAATGGGTTATGCTAGGTAATTCTCCGTTACTAGATATGAATTGTTCTGATTAGTCTTGTCAATATTATAATGGCATAATATGACTGTTCTGTGCGGAAGACTTACAATTATACCGAACACTATTCACTGTAACGTTTTTAATGTAATTATACAGATTGCCCTATTTAAATCAATCCAATTGAATGTCTCCGAAATTGTTGTTGATATTAAAAAAATATTTCAGATACAAAATGTACGGTATCAGAAGGTACACTTTCTGATCTTTTTCTGTATGGACGCATAGGTGTCGTATAAAGGGTGATTTTTTAAAACTTTTATCTGAAACATTTTCTAGTACTATCAACAATTTCGGAAATATTCGATTGGGTCGATTTAAATAGGATACTCTGTGTGTATATACATCTGTAAGAAGTTAGGTAGTGGTGGTATAGCGGTGTAAATTATTCCCAAATTTATTTTGGCGCGTATTTTGAACTGTGCATATACGTTCTATATTATTCTTAATCTATATGCTTATTTCTCTATACGTATCGTGGAAAAGAATCCAACGAAGTTCAAGATAGATAATAAGGAGTTAACAGTTCAACGAGGTTTTATTGAACAAGCACGAGAGGAAGTGAAGGTAATGTAAATGATATACATGATCTTTTTACACATATATTTTTATCATCGATTAGATAAAATTATTTTTTTTTTTTAATAAGTTCATCCTGTAGTTAACAAAAAATAAATTACTATTTTTTATTGTTTAAATGATAATTTTAAATAATGATTTGTTGTAGATCATGAAGGATAAAATGAACTTGAGTAGGGGTCGTGATCGCGACAGTACAGCGAGGCAGGTTCGTATTTATTATAAAATTTGCAAATTATTGTATTTATAACTTTAATACTAATAATACGTATCAATGAAAATCATTTAGTAATGTCATATTTAAATTTCGCTCGTAAACTAAAGTCGTATGTCGCGACATCTATGTAAAGCTGTCAAATTGCCGATAATGTTAATAATTTTCGAGTCGTAGCAGTGTCATCAAAAAGTGATTAACCTACAGGTTAATTTTTTTATTTATGATGTATTGTTCTTTTATAGTTTTACAACTAGTGCGGTTAATTGGAATATAATAAAAATATATTTTAAATACTCTACAAAAAAAAAAAGAATGAGGATGGTTTATACGGTAAATCAATACTTCTTATCATTAATTATTCGACTGCGAATCTTAATGCAAAATAAAAATCATTACGATTAATTCCATGATACAGGAACCGAATAAAAATTCATTTTTTTTTAATGATTTTATTAAATTGTCAGAACTGTATTAATCATATATAAAGCAAGCTTATAAATGATTATTCTTTCTGTGGAGTGTTATACAATTATTAATGGATTTTTGCGTTTCTTTATTAATACATTATGGAAAAATTGTACATATGTTAGCAAATTTTTGTACTATTTAATTTTATTGTTATTACCATAGCCACTTTTGGATAATAGTCCTGCCCGAGTTCCTGTCAACCATGGTACAACTAAATATAGTAAATTGGAAAATGAAATTGATAGTCCTAATAGGCAGTTTTTGGGAGACACATTGCAACATCAGGATGACATGATAAGACAACAAGATGAACAATTAGGTATGATTGGAGAAAGTATTGGAACTCTTAAGACAGTGTCTAGGCAAATCAATACAGAATTAGATGAACAAGCAGTGTAAGTATTAATAAATATTATAATAATATTTTACCATTATTAAAATACAATCTTATTCTGATGTAAGATAAAGGCTATGGACTAGTTTTTGTCATATAGTGAACCAGGTATACTACAGTTTTATTATAATCTTGATAAATATATATATATATCAATATTCATATATTGAAATATTGAAAATATCAATATTTTGCTTTATATCGGAATAAGATTGTACTCTTATATGTGAAAGCATATCAAATGAAATATCGGTTGTACATTTCAGCATGCTAGATGAATTTGGAAATGAATTGGAGATGACAGATTCTAAGTTGGATGCAACAATGAAAAAAATGGCCAAAGTTCTTCATATGAGTAATGGTAACTATAATAATTACATTCCTGCTCCTACTACTGCAACATCTAGTGTTTCTGATCTCGCCTCTAAACCTTCTTCTCTATCATCTTTGTCAAGTACAATAACTAATTGTTTTTTATGTTCCGGAGATTAAAAGAATACTATTATTACAAGCCAACCATAATTATTCAGTATAACGTATGAAATCGAGATGTATGGTATTTCTTTGTTGAATTATTTGTTTTACCCAAATTAATTTCAATTAATTGGCATTAATGATTCAGTTTTACAGTGCTGGATTTTCATCTAGTGTAAAATCATTAACTAGACTGCAAATTTTGTATATTTTCATACATAGCAGTATTTTCAGATCTATAACATACAACAAAGTAGGAGGTTTTATTAAAATTTTAAACAATTTTTATTGCAGCATTAAAACCTGTAATAAAAGAAGTAAACCACTATTGAACCCCACATTTTGTAAGCTAATCCATAAAAGTTTGTATTTGTATAAAATCTGCAGTCTAGTAATAATATTTTACATCTTCTGAAAAATTATGGTACTTCGAAAACATCTAATATTAATCCTTCATTTTATTTTTGCAATAACATTGCATAATAGCTTCATTAAAAATAATTTTTTTTCTTTTACACATTATAAACTAATTGACACTAATATAGCACTATTGCACCCTTTATTTTTGGGTTTTATTGATTGTTTATCAATAATCATTTTATCATATATCAAGTCAAATAGTAATTTATTGGAGAATAGAAGTCTCGATAAATATAAGATGGAATTTTAATGGGGAATTTAAGATAATTGCTTTATTATACTTACAAACTTGAAAATAAATTTTTGAAATATTGACTATACTAGCTTTCTGCGGATTTGTTTTGAAAAAAGGAGCACTTCTATTTTATTAATTCAACAAAACGTGCATATTATTTAAAGTATTTTTACATATATATGGTTTATTAATAAGAAAAGTTTAAATAATCAAGTTTTAAAGAGAATGTTAGTAGTACAGAAAAAATATGTTATGACCATATAATAAAAGTAAAAATTAGTACAAATAATTAATGCTAGTCATTACTTGATTATTGAAATATTCTTCTACTGTTGCTTTTTTTTTTAATTTTTTAACTATAATACGTTATAATAGTTTTACTATACATTCATCAAATTAGAAAATTTCTATCTCTATTTCTGTCTTTCATTTACTTTTCTACATTCACTTCTTTACTACAGCATTCATTTAAACAATGTATACTATGAAAGTATTACATCTATCTATGTTCTTTTACTGTAATATAATATGAACATTGTATACTGGTTTTACTAATAGAGTCTCAATGCGAATGGTTTAAAAAGTTGATAATTTATAAGTATTTATGTTTATTTTATGTCATTAAATGTCAGAAATGTAGGATCAAAATGGACCAGTCATGGCAAACTTAATTACTAGCTTCAATTACATCTATTCAAGTATAATGAAATTATTTATAACACATGTAGTAAGATGGGTTTTAACAAGTGTAGCATATTGTCAGTTGATAATAATGTCAATAAATACATATTGGATCATTGTATATTAAAAAAGTTGTAGATAAAAGTAATGGATTATATTTAAGTACATAATTTACACACGGATTTAAAAAACAACTAAATGCCAAATATTGTAAGGCAAGTGTCAAAAACTAGGAAAAATAGCACAAGTTGTTTGTGCTTAAGAAAATTTTAATGTATACTTCTAGACAGATATATACATACAGTACAATAGAAGAAAACCATATTTAAGATGATTAAAAACCTCTGATACTTCTACTTCCAATGTATACAACATGTGATATTACAATATTAACGGATACATAGATAAAAATAGATTAGTACACGTTATTGTGGAGTATTTACATGGTATTGCGAAAGTACCACTCATTTTATGTGTACAATGAATGTAAATGAAACTATAACGTACGAAAAAAGGAAATATTAAAAAAAAGAGATAGGAGAAGACACGAGATGTAAAAACCCATATTTGTACGTATGATAGCTGCTGCTGATCGATAGTTTATCAATGGGAACGATTGTTCACATTGTAAGAAGGTTGTATACGAACGACTGCTGTAAGACCTTAGCGACTGCAAACAATTTAAAGCTCCATTATAGGAAGATTAGAAATTCAGAATTAGAAAGAAAAATAATTGAAGCTTAGATAATGAAATGTTTATTCCATTGTTAGAAGAGTGTTATTAATATAACGTTGTGTGAATTCATACCAGAACAGAAACTGTTAATTCTAGTATGTAATTAAAACATGAAAAGAAAAGATATAATTTATTATTTCTCATAAATGACCAATTGTGAAAACAGATACTGATAAATAAAATTTGCGACTTTATTTATACTGTACATATTACTGTGAAGTACCACAAATTCCTGATCCAAAATGCAATTTAAATTACAGTTATAGTTACAGTAGTACGTTTCTATAAACATATATAAGATCCTGTTATATTAAATTCTGTGCTTGAGAGAATTCATCTTGTGAGCAATACAATTTAATTTTAATTAAAAAATAATTATTTATCAAATGTTTTATTTCAACTATATTGTTTGTGTTTCATTTATCCTATGTCAACTTTGTTTATCCTAGTCTATGGTGAAAAATCTCTCAATCATGGAGTATAATTTTTTTCCATTTCGAACACATTTGGGAATGTGCGTTTATATATATTAAATATATATATATATAATTATATATATATTTATATATATTTTTTAATTTGGCTTCCATCTATTTGTGTGAAAGTAATTTATATGTATGCATTTTAACGAATATGAATATATACAGATATAACTTATTTTTTAAGCTTTTGTGATTTGTGTTATTTTATTATACAAATATGTTTATTTGATATAAAATTATTTGAAGTGTTGATTCTTTGCATTTCAAAATCTATCTCCGGACGAAATCTAAAGGATAAATTATTTTTAACTGTAACTCAATAATGTTTAATGTATAGTCAACATTTTTTGAGTGCAAAGTGTCAATGCA
Organism: Agapostemon virescens; assembly: GCA_028453745.1. NCBI lineage: Eukaryota > Metazoa > Arthropoda > Insecta > Hymenoptera > Halictidae > Agapostemon > Agapostemon virescens. Next base: position 6,107,052 of record CM052094.1, read on the forward strand.
CAGATTTTAGAGTTGTTAAAAAATGTTTGTTGAAAGCGTGCATGTTAAAATTAATGTACAATGTTTACTGTTTTGAAGAAGGGCCAAATACATTAGAATTGTTTTTCCAATATAATATGTAATCCGCTTATTCAAATTTTATCGTCGTTCAACGAACGCCAATAAAATCATGTGATTCTAACAACTTTTTTTATGAGTGACGCATGTGATGTTACTTTCCGTTTGTTTTAGATCGGAGACAATGGGTAGCCATTGGAGTGTTGACAGCTATATTGGTGTTTCTAATTATTTTATTTATAATTAAGTGAATCATTTTATGTCTTAGCATCCCTAAGAATGATTGGTTCTTCTTTATAGCATTTAGATGAATGTGTTAAATTCTGTTTTAATAACACATTATCGATAGCGATATTTTATGATGGATTATAATAAATATTTATAATTATTATATTTCTGTCAGGGTCTCTTATAAATTTCCTTCCTACGAAACAGTTACAAAGTTGTTTGAAACAGTGAAATATTTTTTGTTTAGTATTTCCAGACCATTTTAACTTATTCAAATTCGCAAAACTTTAACAAAGAAATATCAACTGTCTGTTGTTTGAAAAAATATAATTGAAATATCCTATTCATTTAAGAAGGAAATCGTGAAAGTACAACAGATAATATTTAGAATAGAGTTAGTTTCACATGAACACCTAAGATACTCGGGTAGACAAAAATTAACCGATTACCCAAGTATCTTATGAGACACCCTAATACATAAGATAATTGAAAATTTATTATATATATAATATAGTTATATACGTCGATAGTTGCTTAGAAATCTAAAACAAGTGAATGATGTTCAAAATTAGAAGTAGCTTCGCCTTTATAGAGGTAAGATTTAAAATTTAAAGTGAATGTTGAATTACATTATATTATTTCTGTAACACAATTGTGTTGCATAATTTTCGCTGTTCAATTTTGGCATCGTTGAATTATAAGTTTAGTCATACAATCTGAATAAAATGAAATCTATATTCATCTGTTGGTCTTTTATTCGCGAAACAGATTGCTCTAATATGTTTGAATATTTCTTTGAACTCGATACCCACATTAAGAATAATTAATTAATTTATATAATTAACGTACGATCAGAGGTATACTGAAAGAATTAATAGTTTTTTAAAAATTGGTTCAAACGACTCGCATTGTTTTGTAGAAGTCAGAGAGATTAGTCTACTAGATAATGTATACCAAAAATTAATTAAAAACGACTATACGTCGTAATAGCAACAAAAAGTAGAGGTCAACATTTTTAATTTTATATCTTTGCCCATAATGAAAATTTAAAACATACCTTTTCTAGAAATACATTGAAAATATTTAAAAAATTGTAGTTTTTGCGAATTTTGCCATTGAAATGTTAATTCAAATACAAAACACGGATTAAACAGACTTTTGAATTAATTCAAAATGTTTCATTTTCAATATCTGGACCAATTAAAATTCTTCTTAATTCTTCTTCATCTATAGGTAAGTGTAAAGAATTGCCGAAAGAACTTTTGTGAGAGCAACCACGTTTTTGCAATCATCGAACATTCCATATTCAACGTGTCATCCATTTTGGAAGGCTACTGGTTCGAATGCCTGGTAATCCCTTACCCTAATCCCTATTTAGGGCCAATGTAGTGTTTCGGAACGGTGCAGGTAAGGCAATGCTTTATGTACTTGTTTATATAGGCGTGCACTTGCGAAAAACAAAATTTACGAGCGATACGCTCGTAGGCGTTTTCAGTGGCATGTAAATTTTCGTTGTGATACATTTGTAATAGACTGTTGTGTGACCACGCCAACGTAGTTACAAATAACGCTGCGTGTAATAAAGAATAAATATGAGGAATAAAGATAGGAGGGAATTCATATGTGATATTAGGACATAATTCATAGATGCGTATATATACACCCAAAAGCTCAATCATGCACATTTATTAAGGTTTTCGGGTGTAAGCCGTAACCTGAGGGAAGAAATTTCCCAACGTTTCGCAAGCATTGCAGCTACATAGCTTTATCAGGGGGTCGGAAGACATACTGACCGTATCAGTTTTCTTTTAAATTCTTTGCTTTGCAATGGAAACTGCAAACGGCCCGGACGGAAAGTTCAGCAGGGATGGTACACGCCCCATACGGTACGGAATGTTTTAAAGGGTGTAATTAAGGAGCTGGCCGCCATTGTATGTTTTAAAGTTTTATCGCGGAGGTGTAGCTCCCAGTAGGAAGGGTTTGTTACTGGGAGAAAGGATATATATATATAATAATAAGATAATAAGATAATAATATAATATATAATAATTATAATAAATTTATTTACTATCAAATTAGTTTTGCGAATCGTTCGTTGAATTCTGTTCGGACACAGAATTTTTTAAATTAAAATATCGTTTACGTATTTCGACGGGGTTACTTATTGTTTATCTTCACAGTATGTATCGTCTAAAAATTTCATGTGATACGCGTGAGATGTCATGCACACCAGAAAATTAAAACAGCTGACACGGCTAAATTGTTTAGTATTTCAGGTCTGAAAAATTAATAATTATTCTTTAGACGTTGTGAAATAAGAATGAACAGCGTTTTTCTTAAAATTATTATCGTCGCGTAGTAAAAAAATTCGGAAAGTTCGCGCTCTCTGACTTCTGCTCGCGCGCCTGGCCAGCGGACGGTCGAACGCGCTCGACTCAGACAGAGAATAACAGTCTTCAGTATCTTCGATGTGCAGTTATAATAGTAATTAAACTATTCTACATTTATCTATAACCTATAATAAACTGTGAAACAAGTGTAAAAGGATGGGTTATTTGTTTACTCTCATATTATCCTTTGTCCTTGTTATTCAACAACATCCTTCTCCCCTCCTCCTCCTTCTTCTATTTACAATTAAGTCATTTTATTGCGGATTCTACGGTATTTATAAAAGTCTCCAGCTCGTCTTTATTCAATTCTAATCCCAGTATACGTCGGCCTTCCTTGTTCTCCACCATAAGATCCAGCTGAAGAAGAGGTTCTCTCAGAGAAGCCAATTTACTGGATCCCATTACGAGCTATAAAAGGGCCACGACTATGTTATTCGCTGTGGAAAACTGTTCGACGGGACGCTAAAGAAATTATTATTAATATTACCTTTAATCTCCAATCGAAGTCTATGACCGTTTCATAGTTTTCTTTTGAATATTCTTTTAGTAAAGCGTTCGTCAGTTGCTCCCTTCTCACTTGCAGGCAAGTCAGTATGTTTCGCTGAATGTGTTCTGGTAACTCGTGATACTCACGTGGCATCTAAAAAATGTGACACTGTTTTTTAAGAAATTTTGTAAATTTGTAACAAAGTTGCGATACTCTGGCTGCGATATCAACAAAAAGAGTCCCTATTTCCAGCTTACACGTAAACGCTGCTACCAAAGAAGTACACGTTCTATTACTACTCTTTATTAATATCACAGCTCGGTAGTGCCAGTTCATTTAAGCAGTAGGTTTGTAAACAGTGAAACTATACCTTCCACTCTGACAGATACAGACAGGCAGGATTCCGTAATAAAGAAGATATTAATTTATAAGTTTCTTCGTACTCCTCTTTGCTCCAATCGATGCTGGTCGAGAACCAGTGATATGACGGCTTTGGTCTGCCACATATTTCGTCCACGCATGCATGCAACAACTATAGTTACATTCGTCATTTGATGCTGTTTGTTGCTGAAAGTGATACACTTATGACATTTAAAACCCATCATGAATCATACGTACCTTCTTCAAAACATGAATCTTGTCTTTGCTGAAGAGGTTAAGGTACAACGATTGAGTGGTTTCCATGATTATTTGCGATAATTGACCATGTTTAGCATTCTACAACATTTATGAAAGGTACGGTACGCAAAACGATTCGAAATTACTTTAAATCTAACTTTATTCTTTACATTTCACACCGTTTATGTTATATCGGTGTTTGTTACGGTAGTATTACACGTATGTTCAAATAGTAATAAATTTATTTTATGTTTTATCAGTTTTTATACACTAAGTAGCTCGACATAAACATTTTTAGGAATTCCTCCCGTACATGAATAACGATGCATGGTTTGTCAACAAACTACATATGCGATTGGATTATACTTAAGAATTACAAATAAAAGAGTTCTACGATAAATTAAATATTAATGGAACAATTAAATAATCGTCATTGGGCATTGGTGTACTTAATATGCGGCATTTATCATAAGATGCAAAGTAAATATCGACAAGATTCGATTCTTTATAGAAATAATTATTGTTCTCTTTTTTGCCGACATATAAGCGAGCGCTCTTACCATCAAGCGGTAAATCGACATAGCGTCACTTTGCCTGTGTACGATGAAACCTACAGGGTGTGCTAAAAGTGTTATGACAACGGGAAATGAGGGGTTCCTGAGGTCATTTGAAGTAACTTTTTCCTTAGCGAAAATTCAATCTGCGGCTTTGTTAACGAGTTATGGTCGAAAAATGACTGGCCAATGAGAGCAAAGCGCGCGAACCAGCCGCGCTCGAACGAGAGCGTTCGATCGTCCGTCGGCCAGGCGCGCGGCACAAGTCAGAGAGCGCGAACTTTCCGAATTTGTTTTACTACGCGACGATAATAATTTTAAGAAAAACACTGTCGATTCTTATTTCAGAATGTCTAAAATTCAGAAATTTTTATACAATTGTAATTTTTGCTCGTTCTTTTAGAAACGCGCATTTGTCGATTATGGTTTAGATCGGCCATTTACAATGTTAGGACCTTTTTGGGAAGCGAGTATGATGTGCTACGACGCAAATCGAGGACAGTTTAAGTCATCATTTTGGACGTTTCGAACACGTTCGTAAAATATAGAGAATTAAATCTTACAATTATTGCCTGAATAACACGCCATACCTACGCGAAATTATACCTGCATACAACCTTCTCCCACCCCGGCTTCTCGCGTAGAAGGGTCGTTTCGGCCGATCGAAAAGTCTTATGCCTGAGCAAAACCGTGAATTTACGCGAAGGAACAATGGCATACCAACTTTCTGACGTAAAGCCTCTGACGTAAACGGGACTTCTCGCCACGACGGGTTGTGGAGCTTTTTTACGACCCGGTTATCGATCGACCGACAACCACGTGGCAGTTCCCTCTCTTTTCGGGCTCGCGCGATTAAAGGGGGTGGGGATTGAATCGTTGTACCGGTGTGACCGGCTCGCCCGGCGGTGGTGTCGTTATTGAAATTCTCATCGCTCCATGTCATATTTACTGTAGTGTCTCGAGAATGAAATTAGAGAACGTCGCGCGCGGACAATTTCCAACACTTGTGATATACATATGTATATATTATACGAATATTTTATTAAAATTACGTACTTCCGTGATGTAAATTAAACAGATTTCTGCGAATCACAAAGTCACAACATTCTTTTGTGTTGTTTATTAGTGACTTGTGTCACTAACAGCATCGTTGTAGACGCATTTAAGTCAATATTACCATACCGACTGATACAGTAGATTATGACACGGAATTTTAACCCTAGCGGCAGATTTTGAAACGTATCAGGCGCCGCATACGGCAGGAATTCAATCGGGACCTACACCGAGAACGACCGAATTTATCGTTGGACATGGATTATTGAAAAAATGTATTGGAATAAAGAAAACACTTAATTCTGCTATATTAAACTCAGTTTATTTACTTATTATATTCGTTATTCAACTGTTAGTGTACATATTAAAAATTTAATATTAATTTTAAGCTTTTTAATAGATGTCTCTCGTATCAGCGGATCGGTATACAGGGTGGTCCATGCAATTGTTTCAAGTCATAACTCCGTTATAATTGCATTTACGATAAAATACCAAAGGAAAAAGATAAATGGTTCGAAGAGCACTACATCTGTAGGCCTTTAAATTTTTTTTAGATGTAACAGTGCATGTGCAATTAACAATTGCATCATTTCTTTAAATAGAAATGCATATTTTTTTTTACACAGATCGATTCTTCCGTTCATTCTACGTAAAAAATGATTAGGGTACCATGGCAAAAAAATCATTAGATCCCGAGATATTTTCGTCTGTAGGCGTCTGCAGTATTATGAGAGTGATTTTTGAGTGCGCGTTTAGGCACCTATAGTTTCACGTGGGCAAATTTACTCAGAAGAATGTAAAGAATGAAAGTAAATTACCTCAGTTGTGAGATCGAAAAATACAGTAGGTAATTAGTCTATTTCAATACATTGGTTGTGCTTACACCTTATCTGCGGTGCTCTTACTGAATCGTCGGTAACGTTTAGCGTATCATTGAAATGATACAAGAAAAAGGTAACAGGTGGCGCAACCATGACCGTTTATATAAAACGAGATATGTTTATAAAAATTTGTTATATTAATAATATATAGTATAATATAGTATATTATAAAAATTAAATTCATTATTACGTTTCGTCATCTACATTGAAACATATACCCGATTTTTTATTTTTATTCCTTAAGGCGAAGTAATTCGATTAACGTCAGGGATATAAATTGTAATAGAACGTGTAAAATAACAATTACAATTAATTAATAAATTATTTACAATTAACAAATACAATTACAAATAATTATAAAATAACGTGTTATTAATCAATCCATAATTCTACCCAGTTCCACCTCTGTTTAGAAGTTTCAGCGTTTTAATAAAATAAATATTTAAAATATAATTTCGTAGCTGTTTTTACCGATGGATGTTCATTGACAGATCAAATTTATCTTTTATTCTCTATAATATTCGCAACCAACTAATGGAATTCTACCGAACCGTTTACACGAATGAAATCCTATCTTCATATTTATCACAACTGACTAGCCGCATGAATATTACTGTATTTTATGTTATGAATACTATCAAAAAATGTTACTTAAAATACGTAAATAAGATGTTTATTCGTGTACACTAATAAAAGATAAAGTTGAACGATTCGTTAATGAAATCAATATAAATATTCAAAGATCTAGAGGACCAGACAACAAATTTATATTGTAAGTCCGTGTTAGCTTAAAGCAACGGTTCGTAATATTTTTGACGAAACTGGGATAGACTATAAACGTTTTCTATCCATACTATAGCAAATGAAATTTTTATCACTGTTCTTTAAAAAATTTGATAAGTACCTTTGAGTGACAATTCTACACTACTTCGTAACGATAACAAATGTATATTTGTTCAAATTCTAACGATTTTTATTACAAAGTAGATTCAAACAGTATTGAAACATTTTGTGTGATTACTTTCGTAAAAAGATAGTGTGAAATGTTACAAATGTTACAAATTGAAACGTCTGTAAAGTAATAGAGAAATTATTCCGGTGATGGTATAGTTTTTTTTAATCCTTATAAAATTATCTCGCCGATGAACTAAAAAAATAATAACAAAAAGTAATTCATTAAAAATGGTAAAGGATTTCGTAAAATAACCTTAACAATCACCTCTTTTAACACGTTCCGTGTCACGTGTACCATTTATGGAACACATTAAATTTGACTTTCAGGCCTCGTGACATATTTATTTAATGCCCTAAAAACATTTATTTTTTGACAAATTTAAGTCTGTCAAATATATTTCCTCCAAAAGAATGAGGCACTATAAATATGCAGTATA
>CM052094.1:6129144-6199749 GCA_028453745.1 Agapostemon virescens
TCAACCTGATTAAATATTATATAGCAATGTATATTTCGAATTAAAATGTTCTGTTTCTGAGAGTGCATATAACTGTTAAGTTGAGCCAGTTAAATAGTATTCTTTTATTAGGATTAAAGCAGCAATATAGACAACAAATATTATACAATTTCTTTGAATGCACAAATATTAATTAAACAAGCAATCAAAGCATACGTTAATAATACAGTTACCATTTTCGTGCTTTTCCTTCGATTATTCGACAGTTTTTTATCGCCAAGGAAGGGAAGATAACGAAGATATATTCCCCAGGGAGGTAACCACCGAGTCTTTTGTCTAGTTTCGAGATTCACCATCAGCCTGTAAAATATACGTCGTACCTGGGATATATTTTAGGGTACCGTCGTAGCGACGTCCAGAAACGACGCGAGAAGGGTGGCGGGCCCTTCTCCTGTAAACGTGTAAGGTATAAGGTTATACCGTAAAGTCGCACCGAGCGATAACGCGTCTCCGATACCAATCTAGCATGACGCATGGCGCCATCCTGGAGAATTATGTTGCCCCCAGGTATTTATTGCCAACAGTATGTCCGCGGCAAATCCAAAGGGATGCTGTTCGCAAAGAGCCGAAAGGAAAAGAAATCCTTCCAAAATCTGTTGCCTCCCCTTATCTTCTTCGCGATCTCTGTTATCACGACAAATCGGTCTTTCTATCAACATCGCTTTCAACGTTTCAGTGAAATTCGTACTTATACTGTTCTATGATTTTGTAACGTCGGGTGAATCATGAAGATATAGTTGTACGAACAGATCTATACTAGATTCGCTCCATTTTATAAGTAACTGGTGCAACCCGTGACAAAATTGAATCAAAAACAAATAACTCATTAATTATGAGAGTCACAAATTAATTTTCACAATCAATACATTGCAATTATTCCAAACAACTGGTATAATTCAGGGTCTAATCTACTCGTTAGGTATATTATGACAAAAATAAGTATAATCATTTTAACATTACTAATTTATTCATATGTATGATATTTTTCAATAAAAATTACTTTTATCGCTAACATAAATATTATCTACATTGAAAATATGAATAATTACAAACTTGGTATACAAACTTTTCATAAATTTATGTTTCTATTGAAAATATTCGGGCCTTCTATAAGTTAATAAATGTTAGGTACACTTATAAGAAACACAGTAGCGTTAGTTTCATCGCATTCGTTCCGAAATGTAATAAAAACACTAGAACCTCTTTCAGACGTGTCCATTGACGTTGCGAAATCTTTTAGCACGTCCTTGTCCGAAAACCGTCGAAAATGGTGGGCGTAGCGTAAAAATCGGCCGGTTTCATTAGCAGAGGTTTGTCCACGACGTACGAGTACTCGACTGGAGTATGCTATATCCGGCGGAGTCCTCTTCAACGAGCGACAACGTCCTTGCGGCTGTTGGCGAACGGCCTCGAGAGAGCTCTCGCTGGTTTCCGGGCTGCGCGACGTGGCGATGTGTGCCAGACACTCGCACGCCTAGGAATTCCTGACCCTGCCCACCTTGACTGCCTACTGCCTACAACATACTACCACAACCTGGCCGGCTGGAAGCGTGAACCACAGCCCAGGAGAGAAGATAATCGCGGGCGTGCGCGCGAGTGCACGCTTCTCGCGCACGCGAAACTCGCGTCTTTAGCATGGGCACGGCCGCTTCTCTGGCATCCCTTTGTTGTTCCTTCTAATACCCGAGCTATTTATACTACGACCAGCTTAATGGTATTGCCGTGCCAATTCTTTTTTCAATGGGGTTCAACGTCGCGTTGACTATTAGGTAAGTAGTAGAAATGTTCGATAACCCGAAAACTTGGACCGCCCGATGTACACTGGACGAAATGTCCGAATGCGGAATCGTTACTGAGAATAATTATATACAGTGAGTAACTTTAATATTCGGACACTATCAAATTTTTACTTTGTCGCATTGTAATTTTGTTCACGATGAAAGAAAAAAAAATTCACTCTAAATAACATTCCTACATAATGTCTAGTTAATAAAAGTATACATTTTATTTATGTAATTACTAGTGTTTATTAAATATTCATTTTTAAACAAAACAATGTCTGGTTTTAACGTTACAATAATATTCGGACACTTTTAAAAACTGATAGTTTTTGCACTAATTTTTACAAACGAAAAGTAATTCAATATTGTGTAGGATATTCTTCTTGACGAATGACTCCTTTTAATAGTTAAGGTATATTGCAAATTATTGTTTTCAAATATTCTGTACTAATATTATTCCATTCCTCTTTCAGTCGTTTTTTAAACATTTCTTTAGATGTTATTGCAGTTGTTCTAATTCGTCGGTCTAGTTCATCCCATAAATTCACTATAGGATTCAGATCTGGGAACTGAGGTGGCGGTTGTAATAATTTTGGACAATTATACAGCAAATATTCCTGTACGATACGTGCCTTATGCTTGGGGTCATTATCTTGATAATAATTAAATGTATTTTGAGTCTCCATTTTTATTGCACTTTTACGTAAATTATTTTTTTAAAGTTCAGGTATGCATTTTTGTACATTATGTTATCAATAAAAATTAATTCATCCGTTCCAAATATTGAGATACATCCCCATACAAGTACATTTCCATCTCCGTGCTTTATAGTCGGTTTCGTATTTTTTATTTTCAATTCTTCATTTTTCTTTCGCCACATCATTCTTCGCCCATCCGATTAAAAAATGTTGAATTTACTCTCATCACTAAAAATAACGTCATTCTACCACATATCTTCACTTAAAACAAATTCTCTCGCAAAGTTTAATGTTTTCTTTCTATCAGTTTCATTCACATACAGTTTTTTTTTTTCCGAGCAACTCGGCCATTATAACCACATTATTTTAATGCTCTGCGTATTGTTTGAGGCTCCACTTTCTTTCCAGTCTCTTCTAATAATTCGACAGCTAATTTTGGTGTACTTAATGTAGGATCTTTCTTTATTTTTCTTATAATTTTTCTTTTATCTCGCGTATCCAAAATTTTTGGTTGGCCTCTTTGCGGAATAGATTGTATTCGGTCTTCGTACTTCAATCTTTTAATAACATCTCACACTGTACTTTTACTAATTTTAAGCATTGCTGCAATTTTCCTTTACGATTCACCTTTTGCATTGTGAAAAATGACAAATTGGCGTACATTGTATGAAGTGTTTCTCTTACGTCCGATTATTAAGAGTGAACTTAGTGAATATCTAAACACAACTGATTTTCTGAGGCTCGAGACAGTTTACACAGACTGTAACGTTTGTAAACATACATCACAATCGCATTAAATATCACACCAGCTCACGCAAATTGTTACGCACCGAGATGTCCGAATATTATTGGGTTGTTCGAAAAGTAATTTCGTTTTTTCTCGACAGAGGATTTAATTGTATTTTTTTGCACCCAACTTCACACTTAAGCCGCATAATCATTATATGTTTTGAGAACTAATATAGCAAGGCTTGTGTGTGAAAAAGTCCAATTGATTTTACGCAGTAGTTTATGGTTGGTGCCCTTTTAAATATGGAGAGCAATAAGCAGCATTTTCGTCATATTTTACTTTCTCACTATAGAAAAGGTAAAAATGCTGTTCAAGCCAGAAAGAAATGAACCGATGTGTTGACAGTACGCCAGTGCCAGAACTGGTTTGCAAAATTTCGATCCGGCAATAGTGATGTCGAAGATGCACCACGTTTTGGAAGACCGGTTGAAGCTGATAAAGACACGATAAAGGCGTTAGTTGATGCAAACCGGCGAATAACAACACGTGAGATCGGTGAGAGATTAAATTTACCAAATTCAACTGTTTATGACCACTTGAAAGGCATGGGTTTAACCTCGAAGCTCGATATATGGGTTCCCCATGTTCTCACGGAGAGAAATTTGTGTCGTCGCGTTGACGTCTGTGATTCGCTTCTCAAACGTCACGAAAATGATCCATTTTGGAAGCGCATCATTACTGGAGACGAAAAATGGGTTGTATATAACCATGTCAAACGCAAGAGATCATGGAGCAAAGAAGATGAACCGGCTCAAAGCATTTCCAAATCGAATATCCATCAAAAAAAGGTGATGCTGTCTGTTTGGTGGGATTTTAAAGGAATCTTTTTTTTGAGCTTTTACCGGATAACAGAACAATTAATTCGGAAGTCTACTGTCATCAGCTGAACAAACTGAATGATGCACTTCAACAGAAAAGGCCAGAATTAATCAACAGAAAAGGTGTAGTGTTCCACCAAGATAATGCGAGGCTTCATACAAGTTTGGTCACTCTCCAAAAGCTTTTACAGTTTGACTAGGATACAATACCACACCCACCATATTCTTCAGATCTGGCACCTTCGGATTATTATTTGTTCCGGTCACTGCAAAATTTTTTAGACAGTAAAACCTTCACTTCAAATGAGGAAGGCAAAAACCACCTCGATCAGTTTTTTGCCAGCAAAGACCAAAAATTTTATGAGCCTGGAATCATGCTACTACCAGAAAGATGGTAAAAGGTAATGGACCAGAATGGCCAATATATAATTTAATGAAATATTTGTTCATTATACGAAAATTGTCTTTCATTTTCACAAAAATTTTCACTAAAAGGGTCGAAACAGCGTTTACATTACTTTTGTTTGCAGTTAAGGAATCAGTAAAAATTGAGATGTTGCACGAGTAATAGTAATAAACTGTATATTCACGAAAGGAAATGAACCGTGTACAATGGAATTATTTTTCGTAAAAGAAATGTTTCAATTTTTTAATTAAAATTGCTTAGAGTGATACAGGTTGCTAGTGAGAACCGAATGTCCATGTCTCTTTAACGAAGACGTCTGCTAGTTCGTTGCCGCTTATTTCTCGTTGCGAAGGTATCCGAACGTACAAATTCGCGTTCCATTCCGACGCGTTTCCTCTTCGCAGGCTTCCGGTACTCTGCGCGAAAGCTTTAGCCGAATCCGGCGATCCGTCGCTCGCCGAGGCTCGGCGTGAACTCGTTTTCTAATTATTCACATAAATCAGCGTTTCCTTTCGGGGGGCGAGAGCGTTACAAATCGCGGTGTGGTCCGATGCAAATTGCGGCAGTGCGCGCGCGCGTTCTCGCGTCCATCGGTACGCCGATAAATCAAGATCGATTGCAAACGCGGCGCGGACCGTTTCCACGGTATCAAATCGATCGAGTCGCGGCTATCTGCTCCGGTGAATTACGCCGATCCTGTTCCAACCTGAAACGTATCAATTTCGTTTGACAAGTTATCGACACGTTTACGGAAAAATCGATGCGGAATTGGGGATCGATTAGCGGGCCCGCTGGTGACCCCTTGTCAACGCCTGCACACGGTATAGACTGTGAACAATGTTATCGCGAATAATTAAATCAATAATAAATTACGAGGCTGTTAGCGGGTGAAAAATTTGATTTCGTACATACTGTTCGTGTTTTCTTGATTATATAGTTGACTCTCTTTGACAAACTCTTCGATTATCAACAGGGGTGCTGATTTATGGCAGAAGAGAGTACGAATTTAATTATCCGATTTTTTAGCGGATCTAATAATAATACGTTGCTAGTGTTTCGTTTGAAAAATCGATTTTAAATATGCTCTCCACGCTTTTCTGATCGTGTATAATCGGTTCTCGTTGACAAGTTCTCGATCATCGACGGTAGCGATTTATAACAGTAGTTAATTCCCAGTCAATTATCGGATTCCTAGCGGCTCTTTTAATGACATGTTCGTAAATAGGCTGCCGATTTTTCGTATGAACGATAAGGTATCAGTATATGACCTCGAATTATTGTTCATCCGATTAGAATTATAAGGAGAAGACAGTACGTTAACCCTAAGTTAACACCTCGAGTTATACAGCACTTGCTTGTGATTCTTTTCGAAAGTTATACAATTGACGAATCAATGTCGTAGATTTGATTATACCCTTGCCATACTATTTTCTTTGCGACTATAGTTATTGCAACGTTTTCATCAGCGAAAGTGTAACAGAAGAGGCAAGAAAATTTATCTTTCATATACAGCTACGATATGAGCTCTAGCTCTTCCTAAAAAGGAAGACAAAACATTTACATTTGATAGACATTGTTTAAAATCTTCAACACACGGGTCTGACTCTATATAATATGGCAAGAGATTAATGCTAATTTGAGTCCAAACATTTGTAGGAGAATTAATATTTTATTCAATCCTCTATAAAACTATGTATCTTCGAATTCGTATACGCGTCATTTGTATGTTCAAGTCTTGTTGCATTTAACATAGCGTTTACAGGGCACGTCAAAATGAAGCTTTCTAATATTTTTAATTTGCAAAATAATTGAAATTGTGACGTTACGTCTGTTGAAGCTCGCGTAGCAGATTTTAACGTAGCTTATTTTAACGTAGCTTGAAACGGTGCAAGTACACCTACAATTTCTACCTGCCGACACCCGGCCGGGCCTACGTCACCGCCGGCCGGGAAAAACCGTGCTCCCACTACCCCCGACGCGTCAAACAAAGGGCAAAAATAGCGAACCACTATTGGCCGACACTTGGTCACCAAACTTGTATATAAGCAGCTCCTGTATCGACATACTAGGTGTATGCATAAGTTTTTTCCGGTTTTTTGATAAAAAAGAACACGTAATTTTCAAGGGAAATTAATTTTTTTTTTATTCAAAATATTGGCCATCGGCTTCTACACATTTCGTCCATCTTTCAGGTAATTTATGAATACCATGCGAGAAAAACTGCTTGTCTTTTGCGGCAAACCATTCGTCGAGCCATTTTCCAACTTCCTCGAAATTGCTGAAGTGCTGCTCTGCGAGCGCGTGCCCCATTGACGCGAAGAGGTGATAGTCAGATGGTGCCAGGTCTGGGGAGTACGGCGGGTGTGGTAGGATGTCCCATCCAAGCGATTTCATAGTGTCTTTCACTTGTTTTGCTGTGTGAGACGGCGCATTGTCGTGTAACAAAATCACTTTGCCATGTCTTTTGGCCCATTCCGGTCGTCTTTCAATTAATGCGTCGTTTAAATTAATCATTTGTTGGCGATAGCGTTGTGTATTAACAGTTTCTCCGGGTTTCAAAAGTTCATAATACACAATACCGGTCTGATCCCACCAGACACAGAGCATGGTCTTCTTGCCGAAGCGATTTGGTCTTGGTGTTGATGGACCGGCTTCGCCATGTGAAAGCCATGATTTTTTCCGCTTTGGGTTTTCAAAATAAATCCATTTTTCGTCACCCGTCACAATTCGATACAAAAAGGATTTCCTTTCGTAGCGTTGAAGCAGCATTTCACAAGTGACTTTGCGATTTTCCATTTGACGTTCATTCAAATTGTGTGGGACCCATTTACCGAGTTTGTTGATCTTTCCCATTGCTCGTAAATGTCTGCTGATTGTTTCTTGTGATACTTGTAATGCTTCTGCTAATTGCCGCTGAGTTTGAGTTGGGTCATCATCCAATAACTCCTGCAATTGCTCGTCTTCGCATTTTTGTGGTCTACCAGAGCGCTCACTGTCTTTCACATTGAAATCATCACTTTTAAATTGTCGAAACCATGTCTCACATGTTCTAATCGATGGAGCGTGTTCACCATATGTTTCTACCAACAAACGATGACTTTCGACAGCCTTTTTCTTTTGATGAAATAAGAAAAGCAATGCGTGCCGCAAATGTTCTTTTTCAGGCACAAAACTCGACATGATTACTGAACGATAAAACAAAGACGCCAGTTCTTGGCAGACTCAACTTATGTGTGTTTGTAGTTTTATGTTAGACGAACAAAATGGTATACGTGTCAAATTAATACGCTGCGTACTTTTCACTGGCGCCACCTCTTAGTCAAACCGGAAAGAACTTATGCATACACCTGGTACATCAGATCCGATCGGTCGGCTCACACTGACGTTTGTTTATACACGAATACGCAGAAATAAACTTCCACCCAAAAGTACAAGTTGGTCGGGTCTCATTTCAACAACATAAAGCTCCTTCCCATTAATTTGCGCTGGAGCTAGTACGTGCTCTTACAAAGCATTGTACTTGAGCGACCGACTCGCCGAACTGCGGGACGGACGCCTCAACAACGTCTATGAAGAATTATTCGACAAGTTTATTTCTCTGGCTACATATTGTAGAAAATGTTTAAAAATTTGAATAGACGCATTCTCGTTATTCTTACAAACTAATGTAAAAAATTCGGCGTCACCGAAGGTCGTAAGTCTTCGACTCAAATTTATTGACAACGCTATCAAACGTACACGAGTTATTTAAATCGACTGAAGGGAATTTTTTACCATCTTATCCGGCTATACCTTTTGTACGATGTTTTTGCTTGTATCGAATTGTCGGTGTTTGAGCGCTATTAGTTTCAGCTATTAGAAACAGTTCTGAAGTAAATCATTTTGTTGCACGGAACAAAACTCGTACAGTACAGTACGATATAAGTATACAGTATACAGTACAATACAAGTACAGCCCCCCTGAGTTTCTCTTTGACGATATCATTGCTCCCATTCCTTCGCTTCAAAGGACCGCTAGCACAATTTTATTATTCTTCAACTCTGATTGTCCACAAATGTTTTCTCCCATTTTACGAAGTCGACAAACGCGTACCCGGAGTTTACGAGAACGGGGAGCTTGTTCGTTCGCATCGCGTTGTGACGCGGATAATGATTCGGCGTCGCCGAAGGTCGTAAATCTTCGAGTCAAATTTCTTGACAACACGAGTTCGAACCGATTTTCTACTATCCGTTTAGATGATAGGGATATTAAAAGACTGGACAGATATTCACAACAAACGTAAATTTTGTATTTACAGGTGAGGTATGGTGATTAATGGTGAGGTTTTCTTGTCGAGAGATGTTTTTGAAGAGTCTTCTTCGAGAGATGGTTTTGAAGTGTTTTCGAGTGTTACTTTTTGATTGCAAGTAACCTCGGTGTAGGTGGGAATATGATATGATCCATCAGATTCGTGGATTTTACATTTTTCGGGGTTAGTGAGGGAAACGGTCACCTTAGATGATTGGTTTTAGCACTGCGGGAACAGGATAAGGTAACCGCTCAGACAAAAGGTTATTCGAAGATACGAATTATACCTGCGAGTGACCGTAGTAGGTAATAAAAATCTGAAAAAGCGCCTTGTCTTACAAAGCGAGCGAAAACAATAAGTTATTGACGGTGACTCGATGTCTGGTGATCAGCTGTGAACGTAAAGAAATAAAGTACTTAATATTCTAAGGGAAGAAATGGTTTTCGGAGAAACTGCCTGATACGACGAGATTCGTATTGTACGAGGTGCTTACCGGACTAATGAAATCGGTAAGTTAGATGGTGTCAGTTGAAAGATAATGAATTTTGTTCGATATTCTTGATTTTCTATAGACTTTAACATTGAACAGTATGCATCGCTTGAAATTAGAGCAAGGTTTCATTGTTCTGGCACGTTCTTATAACCAAAGAATTTATTTAATCGCTGTAAGTTTTCCGGGTTTGACAGAATTATTTGTACAGTTTGTTTAACTTTTGAAAAAATCGGGTTGCAATAGGTCAACGAGACTTTGATTGAACGGCGCTTGGAATAAAAACAATTATTGTTTTTCAATCGATCGAACGTTGCAACGGTAGTAATAAGAGATCTCGAGGGATCCACCTAGACGCCTTGGAATCTTCCTTGGCGCGATCGAATGGGTCGTTCGCTTCATCAGGAAGCGATTGTCGTGCCGGCGGGAACACGTGGGATGACAATCATCGTAGGAACTATCGTCGAGATAGACTTTCACTGACATTCTCCCGCGGTGCCGCCTCCCACACCTTGTATACGTAGTGATTAGCGACGAATTACGACGCCCGTTCTCATCGATGATATTTCCGTGGCGATAATACGCGATCGCGTGGGCCCCTGTGCTTATTTCTTTCTCCTCACGGACGCGATAATCGCTTCACACCGTGCACGAGCAATCTCCGTCATGCACAATGCAACTTTGATTAGAAGAAATTGATTTGATTGGCGTATTATTGTTCGGGAAGTACTTCAGCTACGTTTAAGTACGTCTCTTAAATTTTCTACAGGAATCCAATACAAATATGTATCAAGCAGAGATCAGGCAAATGTCGAATAGTTTCAAAAGGTAACGTAATAGGTACCATAAACAAGAATCAGATTGTTCTTTCCCATTGAACCTACCTCCACTGGCCAAAGAATCGTTTCCATATTGCCTATTTTACAGTTATTGAAATCACAAAGATATTCGCATATAAAATAACTCGATAAATATACTTAATGAAACTAAGTAAATTGGACGTTAGGAACGATGCTGTAAACTTTCTTACGTCTGCAGCAAGTGACACTCCTTTGTCGTTTATAATATCCTAGATGCAAAAGAGAATTAACATTTAATTCTTACCTACATTTATTTCAATGCTTAAGTATTAATATCACACCGGCAGGATTTTATTACAATGTAGCAGGCATGTAAATATGAAACCCGAATTATTATATAGAAAATACACATTTGAGCCGTTTATTTTGAAAATGGCCTAAGTCCATTTGTCAATTATTTCCGGTTGCCCGTGGTTACATGTACAACTTCAAGTTATCTCTCAATAAAGCATTTAAGGTTACTGATATTCCGAGTAAATACGATAATTCTGGACACATAAGTTTTCAGAGTTAGTTCAATAATTCAGCCGTTTATTTTGAGAGTGGCCTAAGTCCATTTATACTTAAATTAAGATATTTATCATTGATAATGTCCGAAGGCAGTGATGAAGGTAATTTTAATTAATTAGTATTTAACAAGTTAATCGTATAATCGGTACGTTTAATTAATGCAGTTAAACAAAATTTACGCAATATACATATTATACACTTACAATTAAATATAAAACAAAATATTAAACAAATCTGTGTAATTTATTAAGGTTGTCACTTCACGTCTAAATAAAATCAAAGATGCGAGGAGACGTCTAAAAGACGATTGTTTCCCATTGTAACTACATTTCTTTTTGTTTTGAATTTATCAGAGACAATTGTTGACAATATAAAAATATAAATTATTTTACAATGTAAAAATTATAGAATGTGGGATATATTGCAATAGAATTAGCTATTTTCGTCTTGAAGTTAAAGCACATCTGTTACCATCCGAAATTTTTCTGGTCATCCGCTGTGTTGTTCGACTCTTCTGTTCCTATCTTGATTGACGCAAAACGAATATGGGAAACGGTGATCGATAACGCACGTCTTACGGCTCTTTTGAGGTCAGCGTTATTTCGCGAGATGAAAAGTGAGCACACAGGTGCGCATTAAGATAATAAATTTCTCGAAAGGCCGTTCGTTTACACGGGAACCTCATAAAGCTGGGATTTAGCGTTAGAACGCCAGCGTTGCTTCCTAGCGAACACCGATCATGGTGTTCGCTATGTTCTCCTGTCTTGAACAGAGATACGTGTTCTGACCACCTGCAGGGGTCCGTCCAAGTAGGCAGAAATTGAAATATTGTAACCATAACATCCTAAGCAAGATAACCGATTATAAAAGATAATGAAGAAATAGCTTGTAACAGCGATTTTTATTTTTACTTTCGTTATTTGAAAGTATCTAATTGCGTTGCAATTGAAACCAGTTTGCATTGCAGTTTGAAATTAGAAGTAATTTCAAACATATTGGAGGAAATAGATAGTTACTGTTATAAATATATACTTTGAGGCACGTAAACTAAAACGATGAATAGAGTGATGAGGTACAATGAACTATAATGATGATGTCTAGATTGAAAATCATAACGGGGAATAAACATTTTCTTTATTAATTGCAGGATACAGAAATCATGTAAAATTCTCTTCCTTTTTAAAATAATTTTGAAAATATTCGTAACGAGTTGCTGTTAAATTCTTTTAATCCTTCTGCTAATAGTTTCATCAAGTTTTGTTATAAATGCACAAAGTTCATAGTCCAATTTTGACATATTTTTTGTCTTTATCGTAACTAAATACTAGAAAGATTACATTAATATTAATAAAGTAATACTAGTCATATTAATAGGTAGATCACGATGTGTTATGCTCTTCTACTGCATCGTCACAATTGAATAAGATATTTAATACTAAATCTTGTACTTCAAATAATATTAATTCGAACATCACTAAATTGTTTTTATCTAGTTCCTTGTACGTGGTTCCTCTCCTTTCACGCATATAAGTTTGTTACTATTCAATTTTTGCTTTTCTTCAACTCTTCAATTTTTACCGACTTCTTAATCGCAAACATAGTGATGTAAACGTTGTTTCGAATAAAATCGTGGGAATTTTTAGCGTTGCCTCACTGGAGCCATCAAAGTTGTAAGGGTTAATGTAGACATTAATTTATTTATTGTTCACCTTACTCATTTGCATGATTGTCGCTTGAATTTTTAAGTATTTTCTACCACCGACGAACAGAAGAAAATATTCGTGGTAACCTTAATGATCGACGTTGAAACAAACTTTGTTTCAAAGTAAAATTAGACATCTAAATAAATATTGAACATACTACTTTAAAAGGCGACTTCGTACCTCAAAGTGGTTGATAATATTTCCGTTCTAAAATTTGAAATTTTATATCCAGCAACCTAACAGTATTGAAATATAGAGACACACAATATGTTCAAAATTATTGTTTCAAGTATATTATGAATAATTGTTAGATTGTCTAGAAGTTTGTCTCACGGAGTAATTATCAATCAATAATTAATAATTCAATAGTAATAGTAACTTGTGAAGTTCTTTTTCGCAAGAACTAAAGGTATGTAATATAAATATATTATTGCAATATTATTTAATAGTTGTGACTTTATTCTATATCAGACTTTGAAGTATATCATTAACTGATCTTTGTCCTTTACATAAATATTGGTTAGTGGGAAAAGTATTGAGAGATTTCTGTTATTAGATGTTGTTTGGTGTAATATGTTGGGCAACACTGATCAGATTGTATCATATTGACGCACATTTGAAAAGTGACATTTTAGTCTACAATTTTCATGTGAACAGTTTTGTATTTTGTCAATTCTGTCAAAAGTAATGTTAGTGTAAGATGAGTAAAATTTCTAATAAAGTTCGCTATGTTCTATAATTCTACTATGAAAACGGCAAAAACGCTGCACAAAAAATTTTTGATATTCTGTTATAGAAATTTCGATATTAAAGATGCATCTCGCTCTGGTTGACCGATCACTGAAAAATTCGATGAAATAATGCAAATGGTTGAGCAAGATCGGCATATTAGCAGTTATGAGAATGTTAGGGAACTAAACATTCACCGTTAAACCGTTTCAGATCATTTGCAGAAGGCTGGATCCAAAATGAAATTCGATGTTTGGGTGTCTCATGATTTAAAAGAGAGAAATTTTATGGTTCGAGTTTCTATCTGCGAATCATTACTCAAACGTAATGAAATCGAATCAGTTATGAGCTTCGCTGGACAGTTTTGATGCATCCACTGTATAGCCCAGACCTTGCACCATCAGATTATCGTTTGTTTCGTTCTTTGCAAATCTATCTTGATGTTAAAATGTTGGATCCAAAAAAGGACTGTAAAAATTACTTGGCCTAGTTTTTAGCCAATAAACCACAGAAGGCTCTATCCACGGATTATGGCTCTATCACAAAAATGGCAAAAAGGTCATAGATAATAATGGCCAGTATATACTTGAATAAAAGAAATATTCAATAAAAAAATTACAAAAATCTGTCAATACGTTTCCGACTATTCAATATAAAGCAATAAAAGGTTACGAAATCCTAAGAACATCAATACGTTAATACACTAAAATTATTAAGGGATGGAATAAATCCTCACTCAACTCCTACGTCCCATAATCAATGCGAAACATTGTTATGTGCGCAAGGGTCCACGGTATGTAATAATTAAAATATGTTATCAGTTGAAAGTCTTGCTAATTGCGCTGCAAGGAATTAATTGGTTAAGCGCGTGCCGAAGTAGCAGGTCTTCGCAGAAGCTTTCGTCAATGATTCGTCTTGGAAGCAGGGCTGGTATGTACAGTTACATTCCGCTGACACCACGCAGAGACTGACGTATCGAGAAGTAAATGCTTCAGCCGAGAGGCCTTAAAGGCCGTCGTGATCGCAAGAATGAATTCGTCTTAGGAGAATTTCCCGTCGAGCGTAGGAGTCCGAGAATGGCGGTGAAAGTACACCGGGTTCGCCGCTTCTAAATCTGATTGATCGATTTCTAATCGATGCTCGGCTACTTCTATAACCTGCGTACGTGACATGGTTTCCCTCGAGCGCCACGATTGAATCGAATTCAGGGTACAGCATTAATTTATTTCGCGTTTTTCTTATCGCGCTTTGCTGCAATGAACATTCGCAAAATACTTGCGTCAAGTGAAATCATTTTTCATCCCTACCATTACCGTTTGTTTGCGAAAAAACGGGTGAACCAGTATCTTGTAAAACGGTCGTCGCGTTCTTAAACATTGCTACATTATGCCGAACCACTATTACATACATACGTGTAATATGAAATATTGGATTTCACATCATTTGCCACTTTGTACGTGGCATGTTAAGGTGACGTATGTCTCCAGGAACGTAATAAATAATTCCATAAATTTCTAGGTTATACAGAAGTGATATATAACTTTTTAGTATTCAAACAACCATACGAACGATGAAATTGCAAGTGATTTGAAGTCCGATATTATTGCACAATCTAATAGAAAGCTGAAATAAGTGCTGCAAACAGATAAACCCATTCATACGTAATTGTATATTCATAAGTACACTGTAACATAATATCAGAGAAAGCCAATTCACAATGAAATAAACAAAAACAATGAAAACCGTTTGGTTCACGTTCAAAAGAGCTATTCGTTTTTAAAGGGTGTACGAATACTTTTTACAGTGGCCGTACATAAAATAAAAAATATTTAAGAACTGTGAGACTTTGAAAATTAACAATAAAAAGTTCAATATTTTTAAGTACAGCAGCATCTTGTTACCTTCCTAACATTAAAACTAAAATGATTCGTTACTGACTGCTTATTTGACAGTTATTGAAATTATAATAATGTTACCATGAAAACTTTTTCAGGAACTTTTTCATAAAAACATATGTAGAGGTGGGAATTAGTTAACAGAATTATGTCTCACGTGTTCTTCGATAATTCGATGTGAAATTAATTTAATACGTTTAAATTCAAGGCAATTAACACTACATATTTATTTACAACAGATCTCAAATTCACGTGATAAATAACAGAAGAAGGAACACGAAAGATTGAATATACAGATCAAAAGGAATATCAACTTTGTCGAATTTTAATGTCAACCAGCTTCACACGTCCCAAATGGCCAATGTAACTTTTATGTCAAAGCCAATCAGGCGTTTTCGGAGTAAAGCTTTACGTAAGACAATTAATTAATATGAAATATATTTTAAGTGATATTTGTTATTTCAAAATTGAAATTAAATGATATCTACAATTGGCTAATTATGAAAGTGGTGTAAGTCCATTTGCAGCTTGAAAATACATATTATTTTAGTTAAATTCGCGTAAAAGAAATGTATATAATCAAATTACATATTGATAAATTAGTACAAACATTCCCAGACTTCACATAATTAACCTATATTTTTTAATTGTTAGATGTGCTAACATTTAATTTTCTCGAAACAGAAGAAAATGGACTTGCACTACTTTCAAAAAAAACGATCCATATATTAACATAAAAGTTATACAAACTTTGAATAATCGCAACTTTGTCATTATTATAAAGCAATATACAATTACACTCCGCGACAAAAAGATGGCAGATCAGTAAAATATTGCTATTTCTGAAAACTGTGATGAAATTTGATATGTTTCTTTCCGTATATGTACTTCGGTGGAGCTTCAAGGCTACTTACACCGGCGGATTTAAGCGCAGGTTACAGATTCTAGTCTAAATGTAAAAATAGGGGATCACCGACGCGACAAAATGATGGCACACTCTTAAAATTCTTTCTCTACAGTTGACACTAGACCGTCAGACTGTTTGCATCGTGTACTGTGTGACTGTGCATTAAATATTTTGTATGTTTCTTATTTCTTCTATTGAAATTACACTATGGGTAGTGGAAAATCTTTATCGGATACTGAAATGAAAACGATTTTAACATTGTATAAAGAGAATTACTCAGTTTCGAAAATTGCAGGTATTATACATCGGAGCAGAAAAGTAGTGTATAATTTATTAAAAAATCCCAAAACATACGGTACAAAAAAGAGTTCCAGTCGACCGAAAGCAATAAGCAATCGCGGAAAACATGCAATTTTAAAAGAAGCTTCGAATTCTTCGAGAACAGCACAAGAAATTGCTAAAGCAGCTGGCATACATACAAATATACGAAATGTGCAAAGGATAATAAAAGAATGTCCGCACTTAGTTCGAATGAAGTTGAGAAAAAAATCACCTTTAACCGCTCAGCATAAATCAGAGCGTCTGAAATTTGCACAAGAACATATACATTGGAGAAAAAAGTGGCGTCGTGTTAGTTTTAGTGACGACAAAAGGTTTAATCTAGATGGGCCGGATGGTTTCGCACACTATTTTCACGACCTGCGGAAAGAACAAAGAATATTAAGCCGCACACACATGGGTGGCGGAGGAGTAATGCTTTGGGCCGGAATTTGGGTATCGAGGAGTTGCTGAGATAAAGTTTATAAAGAAAACTATGAATAGCAAAATTTGTATAGATTTGATAGACCAGCAATTATCTAAATTCGGACAGACAATTTCCGGGGAAAATTTTATATTTCAACAGGATAATTTAAGTGTGCATACTGCAAAATGCATTAAGCAATACATTGAACAAAATAAAATTAGTGTTTTACCATAACGTGGCCAGCAAGATCGCCAGATCTCATCATCATTGAAAATTGTCGGGCACAACTAGCAAGGCATGTTTACGAAGGCGGAAGACAATTCCAAAGCCTTGCAGAATTAAAAACATGCATAGAAGAAACATGGACAAAAATACGGTCAAAATATATTAAAAAACTATATAAGTAACTTCCAAAACGTATGTTGTGTGTTATGGAAAATAAGGGAGGCCTCGCAAAGTATTAAACATAATGCTATATATTTTATGTACGTAAATCACGTATTTTTTTGTATATGTGCCATCATTTTGTCGCATCGATTTTTTCTTATTTTTTGTTTCCATAAACAAACGGACATTTTCTTTAATTTTATTGTTTGGAATATAGTTTATTTTGTAGTAAAAATGTATAAGTACCAAGAAAGACTAAATTTATTATGTCTAAATGATGAAAACATTGAATTTTCGTAGTCTGCCATCTTTCTGTCGCGGAGTGTAAGTATAGTTTAGTGCTCCGTCCTTCGAACGTTAACCCTAAGCTTGGTATTCAAATTTATATCTGTACATTGTCTTTCAAAAATTACAAAATTTAATCTGCTCAGGGCTTGGGACTTTATAATCTTATAATTTATGATTTTGTAACTTCAACGATTATAATACAAAAAATCTGAAAATGATCAATTCATCAGTTAGCGTTAATGCACACATCCTACCAGTTTGCCGCGCGAGCCATAATCGTACAAAGATCTGCAATAAAATAGCGATAAGCGTGGTTTCCATATCTTAAAATGCAAGCTCAACGAAGCGAGAACTCCAGCCGGTTTCTGCAAAGAGAAGACTTGACTCGAACGTAACAGGTGTCCACCCCCGCAGCTCCAGATCTCTGTCGTTCCGGTGCTCGAATCGGAGCGTGCACTCGATCAATCTGTTCTTTCGAAAAACAGTGCTCGAAGGACTGGTTCGGGAGGTTTGAGACATGTCCGTAGGTGGTCGACGTGCGTAACAAGGTAGAAAGATAATTCCTGGCGGGCTGATTCAGGCCAGGAAGCGAGGAACTCGACATAAGTCTGCGCTTACAGGAGTGTGCCGCACCGTGGGCCAAAATCGCAAAATGTTCGAGAAAATCCGTATCTCCGTTAATACAAATTATTAATTACGTGCAGAATGATTTTAGGATACTTGCGGCGCAGAATGTAACCATGGAATTACTTATTTGCTAGAACGAGAAACTATTTTTACAAAACCATTCTTGTACCGTTCTTTCTTCCAAAAAATGAATAAACATCGGCAACCTGAAGGAGAATGCTTCCTCCTCCATCGTGGAGAAACGTTCGAAAAAGATCCTCCCCCTTCAGGTGAAAATTAACGAATGAGGTGATGTGTACAACGTATCGGCCACTCCCTCGAGTTGTCACACGGACGACAAGAAGGGAAGAGGAAACGGACTTCGAAGAAAAGCGATCAGAATCGTTTCGACTATCGAGTCGAGCAGAATCAATCTGACTACCGAGTCAACCACATCGAATCGTTTCGACTTGATCAACTATCGTGCGAGTTGATTAAGACTGGAATCTTTGACCATCGTTCGAGTCATGAACACAGCACCTCATTCGTTAATTTTCACCTGAAGGGGAAGGATCTTTTTCAAACGTTTCTCGTTTTCACCTGAAGGTGGAAGATCTTCTACGAACGTTTCTCCACGATGGAGGAGGAAGTCTTTTCCTTCAGGTTGCCGATGTTCATTAATTTTTTGGAAGAAAGGACGGCACTTCGGATTAGCGCGATAGTGTTCAAAAATCCGTGCACAATGACGCGGATGGTTTTATGGCTCAATTGCCTTGCTCGTCGATGGAGACCGTCGACGGTCGCGTCGAAAAGTCATCTTGCTGCCCGGCACCGATCGCAAGGCATTAAGGCCTTTTTGTGTGTCACTCGAATGAGCATTGTAACGATTTTCTAATTAACCCGTCGACGACATTGCGAATAAATGCCTTCGAACGGGCTGTTTTTCGACCCGGACGTAACATGTCACGTCTGCATCATAAACTCGTCTGTTTGTTCGGATCTATCATCTCTACTACGACCCTTCTACCCGAAAAATGTCTACAGCATGAAAATGTTTAAACACATTACATCTATTTTACAGAAACGACCCACTCTGCAGCGGTTAGGAGAACGGCGGCAGTGGCGTTTAGCGGAATTGATTACCGCGCTCATTACTATCGTTGCATCCCCGTCTGGATCCTTAGGTGAACGTGGCTGCGTTCGAATTGCTATATTTTACGAGCCTGGCCTCTTTCTTCCCCTTCAGCGCGAGCATTTAGCATTCAAAGTGGCGTTAAAGCGTGTATAGGTACGTGCTCGGCTGGCAACGCTCGCGATGTCCGCGCGCGCAGTTAGTATAAATCTCACGGTACTGCACGCGGCTGGCTTATAGATTTATGCGGGCGGTGCTTATGAGAAGAGGACAGGCGGTCGTGTAGTTTGTGCGAGAGACAGAGAAGGTCAGAATGTAGCGGGGACGTATTACCGGTTACAGATCTATATATTAATTGCCTTGTTAGTCGCGAGGCCTGTGCGTCCACTCGGAATTGTTATGGTAATGACTGCCGCGTAGGTGTCTCCCCTTTTCCTCTGTCTCTCTGTGGCTCTGTTCGTTCCTACTGAATCGTCCGAACGATTAAAACGAATTTAAACTTTTCGCTTTGGATATACGGACGATTCGTCCACGGTAATAGCTTCGGCACGAACGATGCGAAACGATTACACTCCGCGACAGAAAGATGGCACACTACGAAAATTCAATGTTTTCATCATTTAGACATAATAAATCTAGTTTTTCTTGGTACTTATACATTTTTATTACAAAATAAACTACGTTACAAACAATAAAATTAAAGAAAATGTCCGTTTGTTTATGGAAACAAAAAATAAGAAAAAATCGGTGTGACAAAATGATGCCACATATACAAAAAAATACGTGATTTACGTACGTAAAATATATAGCATTATGTTTAATACTTTGTGAGGCCTCCTTTATTTTCCATAACACACAACATACGTTTCGGAAGTTACTTATATAGTTTTTTAATATATTTTGACCGTATTTTTGTCCATGTTTCTTCTATGCATGTTTTTAATTCTGCAAGGCTTGGAATTGTCTTCCGCCTTCGTAAACATGCCTTGCTAGTTGTGCCCAACAATTTTCAATGATGTTGAGATCTGGCGACCTTGCTGGCCACGTTAAAACACTAATTTTATTTTGTTCAATGTATTGCTTAATGCATTTTGCAGTATGCACACTTGAATTATCCTGTTGAAATATAAAATTTTCCCCGGAAATTGTCTGTCCGACTTTAGATAATTGCTGGTCTATCAAATCTATACAAATTTTGCTATTCATAGTTTTCTTTATAAACTTTATCTCAGCAACTCCTCGATACCCAAATTCCGGCCCAAAGCATTACTCCTCCGCCACCCATGTGTCTGCGGCTTAATATTCTTTGTTCTTTCCGCAGGTCGTGAAAATAGTGTGCGAAACCATCCGGCCCATCTAGATTAAACCTTTTGTCGTCACTAAAACTAACACGACGCCACTTTTTTCTCCAATGTATATGTTCTTGTGCAAATTTCAGACGCTCAGATTTATGCTGAGCGGTTAAAGGTGATTTTTTTCTCAACTTCATTCGAACTAAGTGCGGACATTCTTTTATTATCCTTTGCACATTTCGTATATTTGTATGTATGCCAGCTGCTTTAGCAATTTCTTGTGCTGTTCTCGAAGAATTCGAAGCTTCTTTTAAAATTGCATGTTTTCCGCGATTGCTTATTGCTTTCGGTCGACTGGAACTCTTTTTTGTACCGTATGTTTTGGGATTTTTTAATAAATTATACACTACTTTTCTGCTCCGATGTATAATACCTGCAATTTTCGAAACTGAGTAATTCTCTTTATACAATGTTAAAATCGTTTTCATTTCAGTATCCGATAAAGATTTTCCACTACCCATAGTGTAATTTCAATAGAAGAAATAAGAAACATACAAAATATTTAATGCACAGTCACACAGTACACGATACAAACAGTCTGACGGTCTAGTGTCAACTGTAGAGAAAGAATTTTAAGAGTGTGCCATCATTTTGTCGCGTCGGTGATCCCCTATTTTTACATTTAGACTAGAATCTGTAACCTGCGCTTAAATCCGCCGGTGTAAGTAGCCTTGAAGCTCCACCGAAGTACATATACGGAAAGAAACATATCAAATTTCATCACAGTTTTCAGAAATAGCAATATTTTACTGGTCTGCCATCTTTTTGTCGCGGAGTGTAGGCAACAATTTTAATAAATTAACCGAATGAGTCACCTGGAATCAACCAGTGAAACGGCAACAAGTCTGCGCTTGGCTTTGCTATCCTAGGAAAACCCTAACTCGTTTCGCGTATATACAATGGCGAGCAAAGGTAGGTGGCGTTTTGACAGAACAGGAACGTAACCTTCAGATATTGTAACATTTCCTGTGCTAAATTCTTGGACTTGCTATAACCACCGCAACAGGTTTTTTGCAGAGACAGTTAATACTGGAACTACCGAGCAATAAACGCGATTGACGTATATTGTCTTGTGATAATGACAAGATTGCATCTATTCAGATCTTGTCCCATTTTTATTGCAATGTCTGCTTCAATGAAGAAATTCATTTGAAGCTTTCCAATGAAGATATTTTCATAATTTCTGAAATTGTGAAAGAAATATTGCGAACCAGTCATTTTGACTGGTCCGGTAGCACTGAACTATATTAATATACACTGCTTTATTGTGATGAGACGGTTGCAATTATTAAAAGTTTGTGTAACTTTTATGTTAATATATGTGTAGCGACTATTGTCTTACGCGAAGCTACATTGATCAATTGGAATGTTCGTAATATTGATATTCTTTCTGATCTGTGTATTCAGTGTTCCTTCTTCTGTTGTTCATCACGTGAATTTGAGATCTGTCGTAAATAAATATCTAGTGTTAATTTTCATGAATTTCAAATCGATAAAACATATATACAATAGTTAAACGTAATCGATAGAAACATTTATAACACCATTCATTCGCACCCTCTCAAGCAGTCGAGTTTTCCAAACATACCGGCGACTACCGTTTTGACATCTGAGTTCAAAACGGTTTTCTACTCACAAGCATACAAGTTTCATACAACTGCATAGTTTTTAATAGCGTTGAACATGTCGAATTTTGTGCCTGGAAAGTACGATTTGCGAACAGCACTGATTTTCTGCTACCATTTCAAGAAAACTGCCGCATATTCGCATCGAATGATTGTCGAAGCTTACGGCGTGTATGCTTTTAGTAAATGAGTCGTTTAAATTAATCAAAAGCGGCGATTTTGACATGAGAAACGAAAAACATGGAAGACCACCGAAAAAGTTTGAAGACAGCAAACTGCAAACAACATTGGATGAGAATGATACTCAAACGCTACAACTCACGGATCAATTAAATGTGACACGAGAAGTATTACAAAATCTTAACGATTTTAAATATATTAGCAACAAGTTGCCTCAGAATGAAAAGATCTTATAAAAATGTAACTATTATGGTAGCTGACTCGATTTTTTTTTTAAATGGACTTACGCCACTTTCAAAATAAACGGCTCATTTATTGAATAATTCTTCGCGATACTACATCTTTGTAATCTCAATAATTTACTTCTAAAGTAAAGGAGGAGAATATGCTGCGTGTTCGAGACCATCCTCCGGGCGACGTTCGTAATTCCAGATAATTTCAAGGGGAATCGAAGCCTCGCAGTGAATCCACCTTGTACGCGAATGACGACCACGAAGTGGGACGAGGAGAGCTGTAGGGAAGGTAAGGACCATGAAAAAAGGACTCGCGAGCGTCGGGAAGATCGATCGACGATCCCCTTCAACGGGCCGTCCTTGCTGTCCCTTTCGGACGCGCGCGCTGCGTTCGCGACCACCTCGTGCCTCGCAATTAGCAAATTACGGCTCGTTGAAACCCGTTAATTAAATCGAAGCCAATAGCAGGCGGCTACCCCTTTTATTACTCGCAC
This sequence comes from Agapostemon virescens, assembly GCA_028453745.1. Taxonomy (NCBI): domain Eukaryota; kingdom Metazoa; phylum Arthropoda; class Insecta; order Hymenoptera; family Halictidae; genus Agapostemon; species Agapostemon virescens. The sequence continues at coordinate 6,152,102 of CM052094.1, forward strand.
CTACGACGGTGTCTGGCTGCGAACACAAAGCAAGCCGTGTTCACCGTTAAAGCCTGTAGAAAATTCAGAATGTCAACAAAACTCATTATCTTTCAACTGACGCATTTAGCTTACCGATTTCATTAGTCCGGTAAGTATATCATACAATACGAATCCCGTCGTACCAGGTAGTTTCTCCGAAAACCATTTCTTCCATTAGAATATTAACCCTTTGCACTCTAAGCTGTTTCAACTCAAACCCAAAGGCATTTTTTCTGACCTACAATATTTTCATTCTACACGATATATTTCATCTCATGTAGACGAAATTTGATTACTATTACTCGTACTTGCAACGATTAAATTTTTACGAATTTCTTTGACACAAGCATAGCGACGTAAAGATTGTTTTAAACAATGCTGCAGCTATTTTCAAAGGGTTAAGTACTTCATTTCTTTACGACCCATAGCTGGTCATCAGACATCAGGCAGGTACAATTCGTACCTTCGAACGATCCTTAGTCTGGGCGGTCACATTACCCTTTCCCCGCAATGTTAAAACCAATCAGCTAAGGTGACCGTTTCCCTCACTAACCCCGAAAAATATAAAATCCACGAATCCACTTGGATCATTCCATATTCCCGCCTATACCGAGGTTACTTGCAATCAAAAAGTAAGACTCGAAAACACTTCAAAATCACATCTCTCGAAGAGGACTCTTCAACAACATCTCTCGACAAGAAAACGGCACCATTAATCACCATACCTCACCTGTAATCGTTCGGAAGTTGTGTTTGCATTTCAAATATAGAATTTACGTTTGTTGCGAATACCTCTTAACAAAGTATCATCCCTATCATCTAAACGGATAGTAGAGAATCGTTTCGAAATCGCGTTCTCAGGAAATTTGAATCGAAGTTATACTCTTATGACCTTAGAATAATATAGTCACTGAATTCCTAATGAAAGGGACTATCATTGTAGATGTTTAAGAAATGGTGGTTCCATTTAAAAATGTCAAGGTGACCTTAGTATCTGTTGCGTCTTGAAACCTGCGTGTAGCGAGACCAGCATGGCCAGCTCAGGTAATTTTTACCCGGCCGCGGGCCGCCGTAGCTAATACAAAGGAGCAACTGTACCTCGCGGAAAAACCCAAAATTCGCACAGCTGACTCGCACATTTTTGTAGTGCATTCTTTCCGTTAGGCGACGAAACTTTCTACCGTTGCCAGCAATTTCGACCTGGCGGACCTTCTCCTACTCCACCCTCCATCTTCGTCATTCCCACTCCGAATTTTTGTACTTCCACCCTTCGTCCTACAACCAATTATATTAAATATTCGAAACTCCTACTCCTACATTTTCAAATACCGAGGTTTCTTTATACACAACACGACCGCTACAACTTAGAACAAATCTGATATTCGACTAAACTACCAAATCGACCGAGTTCGATCCGCGATACGTAACGACATAGCCGAGTCTGTCCTAGCGTACGCTACGAGTTGAATAAACGAGTTTGATTCTCCGGAGTTTGACTTTACAACCATTCTCCGTAAATCCTGTCGACTCCAAGTCCCTAAGCAAAGGTGACCGAGCGACGCCACAGTATCTCTAAAAAAATGACATCAAAACAAAATTTTTTTATAGCATCATGTCAGCCCCATTGTACCATTCAACTTTGTCCTTATCATATTTTACGTACAGTAAGACCCCGCTTAACGCGGGGGATACGTTCCAATAAGTTCCAGCGCTAAACGAAACAGCGTTAAACGAGACATCTTAACACGTACATATGTAAATATGTAATGGGGATCAGTGAAAAAGAACAGAAAATAAGAAAATTTATCAGTTCTTTTTTTGTTTTATATATTTTGTAACATTTGTTGTTAAATAATTTTTAATACATTGAGTACAGACTTATTTATTACTAATATCGATTTTTATTCATAAAACAACAAACAGTGGTTTTCATTTAAAGTCTCCATTAGCGTTACCACCTAGTAGAAGGGTTAAACGATCTTTTGCAGCTTTAAATCCTGGTGCTCGCTTTCCTTCGCGGGACAAAAATGTACGGTTTGGCATTCTCTTCCAAACAAGGCCCGTTTCATCAAAACTGAAAACTTATTCAGGAGGATAATTCCCTCGTTCAATGATTGCTTTTAATGTCGCTGGAAATGCAGCAGCTGCTTTTGTATCTGCACTTGCTGCTTCTCCAGTAATCTGTATGTTATGAAGATTGTTTCTATTTTTAAATCGATGGAACCACCCTCGACAAGCGACACAATTTTCACTGGTGTCGCCTTTTTCATTCTGAATATAGTTAAAAATTGTTCTCGCTTTTTCCATTATAATTGCTTGACTCAATAGCATATTGGCAGATGGAAAGTTGTTTTTCCATATCCTCAATCACATTGCTTCTAGAATGGGTAATTTTTGTTGCAGAAGTCGTTGTGGTTGTAGTTGCTGATGACACGATTTTTTCTTTATTTTTTAAAATTGTCCGTATCGTTGAAGTCGTCAAATTTAATGCAGTGCCGATATCAGATTGCCGTTGGCCTGCATCTAATCGTCTTAACACCTGCATTTTAGTTTCCAGCGAAATGCTTTTTCTTGTCGCTTTACGTTCATTTTTTTTGCAATCACCCATCGAAAGAACTAAAAATTGCCCAATTTATCACAATAAAATAAAATATTATGTTTATATCTTTATACACCTAGTAACGTTGATGACAGCTAATAAATCAACTGTGACGCAGGAAAGATGCGTTCGTACTGTGGCTGCTACTTCGGGGAATACAGTTGGAACCTTTATTCTGGACAGACTAACAAAAGAGCGTTAAGAAAAAAGATGCATAGTATACACCGTCGTTATATAGTGCACCGCTTTTGGTTGGTGGATGGCCGTTTCATTTGCACACACATACAACAAGTATCAATACAATGTGCGATTTAGGAGAATCCCAATACTACCGCGTAATACTGAAACAACGTTAAGCGGAGCAGCGTTAAACGGGATCTTACTGTATCTTTAGAAACAACAAAGATATTTGAGGTGCAAACGTTTGGTGACTCACCCTGTATTGTAGTGCCGTTTGCAAAACTATCAAGGATCTTTCCAAGACTTTGAAGGCGATAATGGTCGCAACAGTAGTCGTGTCGTTGTATTCGCTTCTTCAAACAGTATAACTTCCCGTATGAACATTTTCATATACGGTAAATTCTAACGGAGATATTTTAGTGTCTAGTTTCTCGCGAATGCATCGAATGAAAAATCCAGTATAAATGCTTGGGCTCTGTAGAAAACTTCCGGTTTCATATTTACATACCTGGTACCCGAAGAGTCTGTGATTTTCTAATATTCTACAGGCTTTGATTGTTGAACAGAGGGTTGGCTATCTTACGATTGGTTCCTGCCTCGTCGCGGGGCAAACACTGCCAAACGTGTTATAACTTGTGGATAATACCGATGAAGAATACCAGCTAGCTGGCCTTCGGAGGTCTCCCAACATCGTCCATGCTATCCGTGCGTTATACGAGACTCGCGATTACACACTCGAGTACCTTGCAGGTAGACAGCCGCGGATATCGTGGTCGGTGCCGGTCCCAGAGCCGGGTGTATATGTAACCGTCTTGTGCGTATACCTGGCCGATATTTATTGGGTACCGGTACACCGGGTGGTACCCTTCGCGTGCTCCGTAACGTACGGTACCGGGCCGATATCGATTCCGTGCGAGCAACCAAAGATAACGATCGCTGCTGCTTTTCGGATCGGCTCACCTCCGGAAACTCGGCTAGCTAGGTGATGGTTATTACTTACTGCCGACCGTTGCTCTTGTAACCGGAGACTTATGAGACACCAAGTATTCGCTATTAACCCGCTGTACACCTGATGTTATACCACGATCCTTTCCCCGTAACAGTTTAGAAGCTTTTCCCTCGATTCCACGGGCTTTTAGACTGGTAAACCCACTCAACAACGATTAGCCCGTATCACGATGTGGCGAAATCAATGCCGAAGCTGGAGCAAATAATGGCAACGTCATATTCTAATCGGTTCATTCGGCTAGGCACTTGAAAACCCGTTTCACTCTTCCAGCTGTGCGGATGACTTTTCTTTCGGACGCTTTGCGGGTAAACGATCTTGGGTTAGTCTCGCTTGAACTTGCATCGCTTGGTGCTCTTTTTGTAGCATTTTTGATTGCTTGAGAAAGGGTAGTGAGATCTTTAGCTTCGCTGTTTAACCCCTTGAGTACGGTAGGAATTCAGTTACAGCATACGTCGAAAATTTTGAGTAGGGATGCATTTTTGTGAACACATATTTCAATAATCTAACAACTGAATTTCACTGTATTAAAACAATATTATTTATTTCTTTGTATTCTGAACTGAATTGCTATTATGTGTTAGCGACAGTTCGTTTTTGGAAGAAATCGAAGGCAGATAGCCCGACGCTAGTCCGCTTTCGATTATTTTATGGCAGGGTCGAAGATTCGGTGTAACCTTTTAAGACGCATCCGGTCAACGGGTGATTCTTTGCCGAGGGCTGACGGCTTGAAGTTGTGCAGACACTCGATGGGATGCACTCGTTGACACGCGTTTGGGAAAGTTAGAAATCTTTAATTATGGTAGGTGACCTGACGTCGTATCGCTATTTTAAAGAACAAGGATAGCGTTTTCTAAAAGGTCTGGCCACGGAGTGGGGAAAGGAAGGGTACTTTCTGGTGAGAGAACTGTGTTAGACTGCTCAGCACTTACCCCAGTACCTTGGAAAAGAGCTGTTCTTACAAATTTTTCTAACATATGAATTTAAAAGATTGAATATTAATGTAAAGCTTTTTTCACAATATATACAATAATCTAGTAAAGTGTGATATATTTCGATACATGGATAAATACATAATCCTACATCACATTTCTTGCATTCGTAATGCGTCTTGTTTCTTTTCTTATATTTTCGACACAATACACGTTCTTTCAAATTGCTGTATTTTTTAAGCATGGAAACGGAAAATGCCTTTGTGTCAAGCGAAAAGCCTGATTATTTTGATTTCCACCTTTCGATTTACAATCACGTGCTGCACCTGAGCGGTATTTGTGTAAAACTTGTTTCATTACATGTAAATGAAATTTACATAAGTATTGTTTATTAATACAAAACTACATACATACATATTTTTATATTAATAAAACTGCGTCAAGCGCCTTTAGGGGCTCTCAGTCTTAGGCAACCGCAACGGGACAAGCTCCAATAGGTTCTCTCAGTGTCACAAACGTAAAATTTTTAAACGCCTATAAGAGCCCACAGTAGCCTAGAGGTTGACCCATTCACTGCCACGCAAATTTAGCGCGTCCTAATTGCCCTGGGTGTCAGGGTTTTATTTTAATATAATTAATTTAATGTATAATTTTAATAATAAAAATTGATAATCAATATGTTCTCTACACTATATACATTTTTCATTCATCCTTTCTAATAGTTCCTAACTCAAAAATCCATTTGTAGCCAATCTAAACTAGCAGCCCCACTACGAGATATCTCGTAGCTGGCAGTTTTGGTACAGACGCTTACTACGAGATATCTCGTAGTTGGCAGCCAATGGGTTAAATGGATGAAATCTCCGAAAGCAATTCTTTTTTCGATTCCATTTCGTGCATGCCGATTCTTACATTTTGCATGGAGATTTGCAGTCCTTTTGGTATCAATCCTTGTAAATAAACGATTCTTTTTCAGTATGTCTTAATTAACCCCTTGCCATACCGTTCTCTTTGCAAGTAAAGTTATTGTAACGTCTCCATCCCCAGAAATGTCTCGAAAGAAGAAGAAAATTTATATTTCTTTTACCGCTGCATTTACTTCGATGTTGAAATATAGATTGAAAAAGAAGAACACTGCATTTCATCTAAAAAGAAAGGCGCTGCATTTATATTGGCAGACTTTGCCTAAAACATTCGACACGAGTCTGACTCGTTATGATATGGTAAGGGGTGAACGTCGACTCTGCGATACTGAACAACTAAAAGTACAATTTAAATAATGTTACGAGCAAGTCCATTCAACTTTAGACGTATAAAATGAAACCACTGTAGGGCGTAAGTAAATGTGTTTACCACAATTCATCGTCCATCTTAAAAAATTAATCTGCAATACGTCCGCTAATGTGTTTTTCTGCAACTTTTTGTATTTGATTTTATAGGGCCTAAAACGTTTAAAATATTAGGTTATCCGGAGAGTTCGTACCGATTAATTTTTATTTTTAATAAATATATACCAAAACGAATCGATAAATAATCGATTCACGATGAGTAAATCGGCACGAACTTTCGGGACAACCAAATGGTACTCGATACGATAACAATTACCTGCGTAGATTGAGTCTGAACGTGTTGAAATTTATTTCATAAATTTACAACAAAATGAATCTATTATTGACCTATATATGCATACATTGTATGTTGTCCCCGGCATGGGACTCTCAATCCTCAATTGTTTATATTCGACTGTTTCTCCTCAGTATCGATCTCTCATGTCTGTTAGTATTGGGTTGTTCGGAAAATAATTTCGTGTTTTCCCGACAGAGGATTTAATTGTATTTTTTTACACCCAACTTCACACTTAAGCCGCATAATCATTATATGTTTTGAGAGCTGATATAGCAAGGCTTGTGTGTGAAAAAGTCAAATTGATTCTACGCAGTAGTTTTTGGTTGGTGGCTTTTTAAATATGGAGAGCAATAACCAGCATTTTCATCATATTTTACTTTTTTACTATAGAAAAGGAAAAAATGCTGTTCAAGCCAGAAAGAAATTAATCGATGTGTATGGCGAAGATGCGTTGACAGTACGCCAGTGCCAGAACTGGTTTGCAAAATTTCGATCTGGCAATTTCGATGTCGAAGATGCAACACGTTTTGGAAGGCTGGTTGAAGCTGATAAAGGCATTAGTTGATGGAAACCGGCGAATAACAACTCGTGAGATCAGTGAGAGGTTAAATTTATCAAATTCAACTGTTTATGACCACTTGAAAGGCCTGGGTTTAACCTCGAAGCTCGATATATGGGTTTCCCATGTTCTCACGGAGAGAAATTTGTGTCGTCGCGTTGACGTCTGTGATTCGCTTCTCAAACGTCACGAAAATGATCCATTTTTGAAGCGCATCATTACTGAAGACGAAAAATGGGTGGTATATAACAATGTCAAACGCAAGAGATCATGGACCAAAGAAGATGAACCGGCTCAAAGCATTTCCAAAGCCAATATCCATAAAAAAAAGGTGATGCTGTCTGTTTGGTGGGATTTTAAAGGAATCGTTTGTTTGAGCTTGTACCGGATAACACAACAATTAATTCGGAAGTTTACTGTCATCAGCTGGACAAACTGAATGATGCACTTCAACAGAAAAGGTGTAGTGTTCCACCAAGATAATTCGAGACCTCATACAAGTTTGGTCACTCGCCAAAAGCTTTTACAGCTTGAATGGGATACAATGCCACATCCACCATATTCTATAGATCTTGCACCTTCGGATTATTATTTGTTCCGGTTACTGCAAAATTTTTTAGACTGTAAAACCTTCACTTCAAATGAGGAAGGTAAGAACCACCTCGATCAGTTTTTTGCCAGCAAAGGCCAAAAATTTTATGAGCCTGGAATCGTGCTCCTACCAGAAGGATGGCAAAAGGTATTGGACCAGAATGGCCAATATATAATTTAATAAAATATTTGTTCATTATACGAAAATTGTCTTTCATTTTCACAAAAAAAAAAACGAAATTACTTTACGAACAACCCAATAGTAACGTTTCTTTCAAAGAGTAAAGACGTGTCTCACTGCTTGTAAAGAAGTTATTAAAATATATAAATTTTATTTCATATTTAATAGCATAATGAGTTTTATTATATACCCATATTCCAATAGAACGAATACAATTCTCCAATTTCGAAGGATTCTTTAGGATGGTGGTTGGCAGTCGGCATATTCAAATAGCTCCGCGGGCTAAAGGTTAGGTCAAGGTAACTGTGAGAGTTTCGGACTGCTACCTCTGTCCAAATATTCCGGTGAGCATTCGGATCTACAATATGTGTGTTTCCCAAGCTACTTGGACTTCTATCGAACGATCTATCCCGAAGGCTGCAGTCGGCCTGTCAATATCGTAACTCTCGGGGGCAGTTGATCCACGAAGAACGATATTTAGGTAGACGGTAACTGGCTTTTAATTTTACCCGTTGGAATGATATCCGAACAGAAATCGGATCCTCCGGATGACACGGTTGCTCCTCTCGGTAAGATCCGTATCGGCTGGCTCTAAGGAGTTGAACGACTCCTGGCTGGTTATTAGAGAGAGGCTCGGTGAAAAAGGGAGAACTGGAGGAATTCCATGTTCTCCCTCTTCGACGGTTCCGAGCGTGTGTCTCATACGGACCTACTGTTCTGTCGTTTGCCGGACCGGCAACGCCCGTTTTGCATGCCGGCGACGCACCGGTGGATGTTGGGAGCCTTGGTTGTTGAAGCTGGAGCTCCGTAGGGCTCGTTTCTCTTCGCCTCGTCTCCTATACGCTATATCCCCGCCTCCTTCTTCCTCCTTCCTCTAAGTTACACTCGGCTGGCATCGAGAGTCTTTTACCTTTACGCGGGAAATGGCCGCGTAGCCCTACATGGCAGCGAGTCGTTAACGCGGTGTCGACGGTTTTCTCCTCTTGACAGTTCCCCAGCATTGTTGGCGCCTACCTGCCTGGATTCCAACGACGCTCTACCTATCAGGGGCCTCACCCTCACCTTCCGTCCTAATAAGGCCAAGAAGACATCCTGCACCTTCCGCGACCGACCGTCTCCTTGAAGTCAAGCGTTATGGATCGCTCCGATCCACCGACATTCACGATCTCGGCCGATCGAATTGATAAATTCGTCCGGATCGCGTGGGGGCATCTGGATTGAATTATGGGAAATTGTTTTCGCGTTGCACAAGACTTGCGAGACTATAATCGTTGGTTGTACCGAGCGTTCGATCCCAGAAATTGTCAAAAGTCGAGGAATTTGTATTCTTTTTTTATTTTAACACTTTACCAACCGGCGAGTATTTCAGAATTTTTCAAGGTCCATTGTCTATGATTGAAAACTCTTCAATGAATCTCTCAACGCTGACAACAATTTTTATTGTAAAGCAATATGATATCCTCAGTAACGTTAACTAATAATTTGGTTACAAATTACAATGTAAAAGCAGTTTGTTAGGCTTCGTTTGGTTACAGTGCAACTATAGAAAGTCCTTATAATAGGCTTTCGGTCGGTAAAGTGTTAAAACGTTTGCAGTGATTAATGGTTTTGCATTTTATGTTAGGAAAATCGGAGTCGGTTTGTGTTTATTGTTAGTTACGATCCAAATGAATGCTAACATATATTCTGTGAATAACAACTATTTTGTAATTTCAATTTTGTTTATATTTCACAAGAGAATATATAGGATTTAAGAGAATGTTAAAACTACAATGGCTCTTGTTGAAACAAACATATTATCACTGTAAAATAATCTATGAAAATAGAAAATCACACTAAAGATACTACAAAGTATAATTTTTATTAAAATTCTGTTTCACGAACAAATTCTTTGAATTGTCGCAGCCATTCGCATTTCAACGATTGTTGAATACATGCGACATTAAAAAGTAACCAAGCTGAAATTCGAGGATTTCCGAATAACGCGAACAAGTTTCTGAATATCTTATTTATTTTATTTATCATGCATACGTCATCAGTCTGTGAAATAATCAATGCTTTCTATTAAAGTTCCAGTGTTTGTAAACATCTGCTTATCAGGTATACTCGTTCACACCATAAAATAAACAAGATGTTCCGTTAAAAAACTGAGCATTTGCGAGTTGTTTAACACTAGAACTACCAAACCAGTCAAAATGACTGGTTCCTGATTGTTTCATTTACAATTACTGAAGTTATAAAAACATTTTCACCAGAAAGTTCCGAATGAATTTCTTCATTGAAACAGACATAACCATAAAAATTGTACGAGATCTGAACGATGCAATTTTGTCAATATTAAATCAGCATCCACTTGTTGATGTTCAATAATCCATTCCACGAACTCTCTTCGCTGTTCATGGTCACTAGACTTCAGTTGTTCTGTTAATTGACTTTTGTGAGCATGGAGACACAGATCTTTTGTGAGTATACGCTGTAGAGAGCTTCTTCAAATTTACAATTCCTGTCCATGACGCCGAATTGATGTTCCTGAGTTTTCACCAACACTCTCACGCATCGCTTCGATATTGAAATTTGAACGGCTTGTTTTTGGACAACCGGTGTGTTTAGCGTCTCCAACTGATCCAGTCTCCCTGAATTTTTCAATTAATCTTTTCACAGTTGACGAGGTTAAAACACTATTTTGATCATATTTTGTATAAAATTTTCGAACTGCGGCCGCCAAACTTTCATTATTTTTTAAATATTGTTCAATAATGAAAACACGTTGTTGTATCGTATGACGCTCCATTTTCACTAACCCTAAACTCTCAGCTGTCAAATTGTTCTTTTTTCAGGGTTTCCAACAATTTACTGCAAAAATGGCGACAAATTCAAATCTTGCGTTAATTTTGGGACACCTTTTACAAAGCAATATATATCGGTTGGATTTATTACTCTGTAGTTCTAGTGTTACAAAATGGAAAGCTTGAAGAAAGGTACTCTCGAGTGCGAAGTAAAGACAGCACTACAATTCCGACTGGATAGCGTGTAAAAATCGTGGAATTGTTTTAAAACCGCAACGCCTTCGAGTCGAACGTCCGAAGAGGATGGTTAACGGGTTGAAATTTCGTTGAAAACCGGATGCCCGCTGATCCTGAAATCAGCGGCAGAGGTTAGGGGTCATCCTGGAAGTAAATTAAGCGCGACCAGGTGAAGGAACGTTTAACGGTGGATTTCGTGGGGCCCAGGTTCACCGGAACGGGCAAAAAATCAGTGCAACGGCAACCTTCCTGGGACCACACCCGGAAGAAACGTTTCGTTAAGGTTAATATGGATGAGCCGCGTACTCCATCCGAGACTGAATTTATGTCGGTGGGTTCCATTGAAATTGAAATCAACGCACGACATGCGCTACGGTTCGTCCATGGATATTCGGGCCGGGGCTAAATTGGAACCACCCAGGCAGATACTAAATTTACTTTCGTATACTAATTTGGAGTGGAGTCACAGGGTAGAGAATCCTGATATCTGTGCCATATCAATGTTGCGTTCGTATGGGTGAATCAGATTCCAGAGAAAATAGGATCGTAAATGGTGCGCGTCCTGGCAAGACACTAATTATTAAAAGCGCTCGAACGAGAAGGGCTCGTGGCTTTTGTATATATGCATTAAGGAATCACGGGGATTTTATACGAAATGATTTTCACTGTATTACTTGTCCCTCAAATGCTGAAGTACGTTAAAAGGGATTTTACGAACCGTTGGCCCACTTTCGGATAAATATGTGCATCGAGGAAGTTCATATTTATTTCTTGTACACTCTTAATTTACCGTATAGCTTGGTCCCGAGCAGATACATGAAACCGTGAGACAGCAGGAAAGCATCAATAATAAAGTAGTTATTAAATGTACAATTTTGGAGATGAGTTTTTAAAATGTTAATCGACAGAATTGGTAAATGCTTCTCTGTAACGGTGAATCCGAAAGAAATAATCTCTTGGGGTTCGGCAATCTGATCAGTCAGTAATTGCTTTGGTTCTACAAAAACCAATCGAATGTTTTTGAACATCTCCGTACCTTTTACGAGGTAATGAACGCAGCTGATAGAGCAGTATTTTTATAATATTAATCTAGAAATTATAATATTGCTGTGGCGGATACTGCCAGGTAAACGATGCCGAATAGTGACACTGATTCGGATAAATTCAGTTAACAGATTAGATACACAAAAATTGTAACGTCTTCAACATATTCTGTCGACGAACTGAAAATTTCTTGGTTACGTTAACCCTTTATATTTCAAATAATTTTAATTAGAAAGTCACTAAATTGTTTTTATCTAGTTCCATTGTACGTGGTTTCTCTCCTTTCATGCATATAAGTTTGTTACTATTCAATTTTTGCTTTTCTTCAACTCTTCGATTTTTACCGACTTCTTAATCGCAAACATAGTGATGTAAAAGTTGTTTCGAATAAAAACGTGGGAATTTTTAGTGTTGCCTCACTGCAGCCATTAAAGTTATAAGGGTTAATGTAGACATTAATTTATTTATTGTTCACCTTACTCATTTGCATGATTGTCGCTTGAATTTTTAAGTATTTTCTACTACCGACGAATAGAAGAAAATATTCGTGGTAACCTCAATGATCGACGTTGAAACAAACTTTGTTTCAAAGTAAAATTAGACATCTAAATAAATATTGAACATACTACTTTAAAAGGCGACTTCGTACCTCAAAGTGGTTGATAATATTTCCGTTCTAAAATTTGAAATTTTATATCCAGCAACCTAACAGTATTGAAATATAGAGACACACAATATATTCAAAATTATTGTTTCAAGTATATTATGAATAATTGTTAGATTGTCTAGAAGTTTGTCTCACGGAGTAATTATCAATCAATAATTAATAATTCAATAGTAATAGTAACTTGTGAAGTTCTTTTTCGCAAGAACTAAAGGTATATAATATAAATATATTATTGCAATATTATTTAACAGTTGTGGCTTTATTCTATATCAGACTTTGAAGTATATCATTAACTGATCTTTGTCCTTTATATAAATATTGGATAGTGGGAAAAGTATTGAGAGATTTCTGTTACTAGATGTTGTTTGGTGTCATATGTCAGGCAACACTGATCAGATTGCATCATATTGACGCACATTTGAAAAGTGACATTTTAGTCTACAATTTTCATGTAGACAGTTTTGTATTTTATCAATTCTGTCAAAAGTAATGTTAGTGTAAAGATGAGTAAAATTTCTAATAAAGTTCACTATGTTCTATAATTTTACTATGAAAACGGCAAAAACGCTGCACAAAAAAATTTTTCATGTTTGTTATGGAAATCTCGATATTAAAGATGCACCTCGCTCTGGTCGACTGATCACTGAAAAATTCGATGAAATAATGAAAATGGTTGAGCAAGATCGGCATATAAGCAGTTATGAGAACTAAAAATTCACCGTTCAACAGTTTTAAATCATTTGCAGAAGGCTAGATACAAAAAAAATTTGATGTTTGGGTGTCTCATGATTTAAAAGAGAGAAATTTTATGGTTCGAGTTTCTATCTGCGAATCATTGTTCAAACGTAATGAAATCGAACCATTTTTGAGCTTCGCTGGAAAGTTTTGATGCATCCATCGTATAGCCCAGACCTTACACCATCCGATTATCGTTTGTTTCGGTCTTTGCAAATCTATCTTGATATTAAAATGTTGGATTCAAAAAAGGACTGTAAAAATTATTTGGCCTAGTTTTTAGCCAATACTAGGTGTATGCATAAGTTTTTTCCGGTTTTTTGATCAAAAAGAACACGTAATTTTCAAGGGAAATTAATTTTTTTTTTATTCAAAATATTGGCCATCGGCTTCTACACATTTCGTCCATCTTTCAGGTAATTTATGAATACCATGCCAGAAAAACTGCTTGTCTTTTGCGGCAAACCATTCGTCGAGCCATTTTCCAACTTCCTCGAAATTGCTGAAGTGCTGCTCTGCGAGCGCGTGCCCCATTGACGCGAGGGGTGATAGTCAGATGGTGCCAGGTCTGGGGAGTACGGCGGGTGTGGTAGGATGTCCCATCCAAGCGATTTCATAGTGTCTTTCACTTGTTTTGCTGTGTGAGACGGCGCATTGTCGTGTAACAAAATCACTTTGCCATGTCTTTTGGCCCATTCCGGTCGTCTTTCAATTAATGCGTCGTTTAAATTAATCATTTGTTGGCGATAGCGTTGTGTATTAACAGTTTCTCCGGGTTTCAAAAGTTCATAATACACAATACCGGTCGGATCCCACCAGACACAGAGCATGGTCTTCTTGCCGAAGCGATTTGGTCTTGGTGTTGATGGACCGGCTTCGCCATGTGAAAGCCATGATTTTTTCCGCTTTGGGTTTTCAAAATAAATCCATTTTTCGTCACCCGTCACAATTCGATACAAAAAGGATTTCCTTTCGTAGCGTTGAAGCAGCATTTCACAAGTGACTTTGCGATTTTCCATTTGACGTTCATTCAAATTGTGTGGGACCCATTTACCGAGTTTGTTGATCTTTCCCATTGCTCGTAAACGTCTGCTGATTGTTTCTTGTGATACTTGTAATGCTTCTGCTAATTGCCGCTGAGTTTGAGTTGGGTCATCATCCAATAACTCCTGCAATTGCTCGTCTTCGCATTTTTGTGGTCTACCAGAGCGCTCACTGTCTTTCACATTGAAATCACCACTTTTAAATTGTCGAAACCATGTCTCACATGTTCTAATCGATGGAGCGTGTTCACCATATGTTTCTACCAACAAACGATGACTTTCGACAGCCTTTTTCTTTTGATGAAATAAGAAAAGCAATGCGTGCCGCAAATGTTCCTTTTCAGACACAAAACTCGACATGATTACTGAACGATAAAACAAAGACGCCAGTTCTTGGCAGACTCAACTTATGTGTGTTTGTAGTTTTATGTTAGACGAACAAAATGGTATATGTGTCAAATTAATACGCTGCGTACTTTTCACTGGCGCCACCTCTTAGTCAAACCGGAAAGAACTTATGCATACACCTGGTAAACCGCAGAAGCTCTACTCCGATGGGATTATGGCTCTATCCCAAAAATGGCAAAAGGTCACAGATATTAATAGTCAGTATATACTTAATTAAAATTCATTTTGAATAAAAGAAACATTTAATCGAAAAATGACAAAAATCTCTGAATACTTTTCCGACTATCGAATATACAATTGAAAAACATACAGAAAGTACATCATGATTTTCCCGACGAACCAATAGAAAAACTGCTCTCGAGTTTTGTGATTTTAATTTGATCCGTGTTAAGATTTTCAGTTTCTCGATCATTTCTGTAGGAAGGGTCGAGGATTGAGTACAAAGTGGCTATTTCGAGCAGACCGCTGTATTTAATTAATCGTCTGTGCTCAAAGGTCAAACCTCGGGGGCAGGCGGCGCGATGGTTGCAGCAAAACGGAACCGGCCGTTTCTTTGTCGACGGAAGGACGAAACGATAATCGCGCGAACAGTTCGGAGGCAGTGGTTTAATGCGTACTCGCCGATCTTTAGAGCCTTTAATAACGGGTTTTCGTAAATAACGAGGCCTGGCCGAGTAAACGTGTCTATTTGCGCGATCCGCCGTCCTTGCCCTCGCTCCGTTCCCTCCCGTATAATTCACAAAAGCCACAGGAAGCCGTAAATTGATCTTCGAAATTGATCATGAACATTGTTGCGTACACAACTTCCTTCATTTTTCTCCTCGTTAAATAAAACGTAACGAGCAACCGTGCGAATCAATTTTTCCAACCGGTCGGAAATTTATTTTCCCGCCGACCGGTTTTGTTGACGAAACAATCGGCGACTAATGCTAACGCGCCGCGTGAAAACGCGGAGGACTCTCGCACTGGCAAAAATACGAAGAGGAACGTCGATTTGTCATCGATTTAACGAGCCCCGGAGGCTTCGGTGTCGACGGTAATTAACCTTCATTGATTGGCTCCATTGTGAATAAATAAGACGGCGCCGATGTTCGACGTCGATCCAAGAGCGAAACGCGCTGCCATGATCGAAGAACGTACGTCTCGGAGATGCAGGATGCTCGCCAAGGACGAACGACGCCAGGAGGTCCTCTCCTGCGCGTTCGATTCTTGGCACGAACGATCCCCTGTCTTTTGTAGTTTCCTCGTCTTCGCCCTTATCATTGCATGTATCTGCAGTCTAGTTTATCACTTCTATTCTTTACACGTTGTTACATTGTGCATCATCGTACAACTACAGTATTTTGCTCAACGGATCGTAGGAAATGTTTTAAATCAAAATGTACTTCCTTCACTAGATTTTTGGAGCTTTGAAGGAAACTATCTTACGGTGCTTTGTAAAAATAACGGTAATGCATTTATTTAGATTTCGGGTGACTTTCATTACCATGTCCATCCACAGAAATAAATGAGTGTAATACATTCTTACAATAGCATTTTCATAACTTCAGCAATTGGAAATTATTCGTTAGAGACGTTAGAATAAAGTCGCCTCATAGACAAATGGATGAGATACTCATCGTGTGTACCCTTTGTATAAACCTCGCTTGTTTTGCACAAGTATTTATTCATTCTTCAGACGTATAGGGTGAACCAATGGTTAGAAGAAGTAGATGTTACTCGAAATGGTAAGTATTGATTAAATTCTTGTTATGGTTTCTATTTCATTTTTTAAAAAATCGAAACGTTTCTACTTTCTTCCGATAGGTTTCAAAAAATACAAATTGTGCTTTTATCACTAGAACTATCGGACGGGTCAAAATGACTTGTTACTGATCATTTTTCTTTCACGGTTATTGAAATTACAAGAATGTTTCCACGAAAACATTTCAAGCGAACTGTTTCATTGAAACACATATTAACGTAAAATTTTCTATGAAAATTTAGTGAATGCAACCTTGTCATTATTATATAGCTGTCTTTAGTCTAGTTTAGTGCTCGGTAGTACTAATGTTAAAATGTGTAGTGGGTTTTACTAAAAGGTTTCTTCATTTAGAATTATCATTTCCTCAAAAAGATGGTTCTGTAGTTGGAAAAGGGGTAAAGATGAAATAATCCACGGTTTAGATGTAAAAGGAATAATGAAAGTAAAAAGAAGGATTTATTTTTGCTGTACTTGCAGCCGAACGATCACATTACACACTGTGCCTCCAATTCTTTCAATCACGTCGTTCCGCTCGTTTGTTTCGACCGCGGTCGTCACCAATCGATCGAAACCACCCGGAATTCCGCTCATCTTCAAAAAGTTAATATTTGTCTGACCCTTATCAATTCAGAGTACTGAAAACCAAAAATGCAGTATACCAGGTATATAAATATGAAACTGGAATTTTTTTTACAGAAAATACACGTTTACTGCATGAACATACCAAATATTTTTTTCGAAGTGTTGCCCATCGGTAGCTATACATTTTTCCTATCTCTCTGACAATTTGTGGATGCCACGCCAAAAAAGTGTTTCTTTTTTTAAGCAAACCAGTCATCGAGGCATTTTCCTACATTTTCGTAAGATGTGAAGCGCTGCTCGGCAAATGCGTGTCCCATCGATGCAAATAAGTAATAATCGAATGGAGCCAAGTCTGAGGAATAAGCCGCATGCGAAATTATTTTCCAACTAAACGCTGTAATCGTTTCCTTCGCCGGTTTTGCTGTGCGCGATAGTCTATTATCACGAAGCAAAATCACTTTGTGTGTTACCTTTTATTCCCATTTTTCTATCTTCCGGATCTTCCACATGGCTTTCAAACGTATGGAGACGGCTTCTCGTATCACATTTAATTGATCCGCGAGTTGTTGTAATAAATAGGTTTAGTCACACGTTACATGGCCTGTGTGAAAGTCGTGTTAAATACAAACATGAGTCGTTTATTTTGAAAGTGGCTTAAGTCCATTCATAGCCATCAAAAACATATTATTTCTTGAATAATGTTAATTATGCTAATTGGGATGATAAATTTTACACCTTTAGAAACCCAAAAACATTATTCTACTATGTTATCTGTTACCCATATTTTTAAATTTAATCCAACGCAAACCCTTTAGTATCTCGATTCTAGCATAAATGAACTTAAGTCACTTTCAAAATAAACGGCTCAATTCATTCTTTTACGGCGTTCAAAGCCGCACAAACGCATCGCGGCGGCATGGCATCGCAAACAGTATCCCTCTCGTTTCCCAATTTCCTTAATTCGATGATGCGTGCCTCTCGGCTGTCCACCGTCAGCGAAACAATCTCCGGACGTCGGTTGGCCGGGACACGATAATGGTTCATCGACATTTCGGAATAATTTGTCACGAACCGACGGCGGTGAACGCGTTCACGAAATATATGCGCCGCGGAGGGTGAGGCGTATACGAAGGAGAGCGGTAACACGCGATTACTAATCGTGGTATCGCTTCTACCCCAGGGGTCGTGGGGTTGGGCGATGACCAACGACGATATACATTATTCGTAGGGAGGGCCCCGAAACGTACGGGAATCCTCCTTCCACCTGTGAGATACGACCGGACGTTTCGACTTCTTGGAACCATGAGGTCGACGCGCCGCGGCGAACCGCGGGGATTCTCGCCCACGCGCGCGCCGCACAAAGCTGAGAAATCAAAACCGAATTCGATTCGAAGCCCTCTGTCTACCAGGATCGTAGCTCAAACAGGTGAAGTTTGACCTTAACGGCCCCTGGACGAATTAATGCGGCTAAACTGCGTCTCAGACCAGGGACGCTTCATCGAGTTCCGAGGGACACAGTGGTATACGAAACTGTACGAATGCTCGGCTATTACACTCCGAGACAAAAAGACAGCGCACTTTAAAATTAACGTAATTTTTACTTATGTAAACTTTTCAATCAAGGTTTTGTTTTTACATACTTTTCCAAAATACCTCTGTAAACATACACGAATGAAATTGAATTGAATTTAGCCAGTCTATACAATTTTATTAAAAAGAAAACGAACTTTTAAAGAAATATAGCGGGACAAAGTGATAGCACATTTAACTTAAAATTATGTATAACAATAAATCAACGAATGATATTTAATGCTTAATATTTTGTGGCTCCTCCTTTACGTTTAATAACAGTCATCATTTTCTTTGGCAAAGATTTATAAAGTTTTTTTAGTAGGTTTTTGCTTTAATTGCTCCCACTCATATTGAATACATTTTTTTTTTAATTCGACAATATTTCCAAATTGTCTGTCATTTCCATATACAGCTCGGGCAAGATTTCCCCAATAATTTTCAATAACATTAAGATCGGGTGACCTTGCTGGCCAATCCAAAACGCGAACTTTTTTCTCGAGAAAAGTACTCTTTTATTACTTTTGCAGTGTGTACTAATAGAATAGAAACATTATGAATATAAACTTTTTAATTTTTACTTTAAAATGTTACTTTAAAGTCGCATAAATTATTGTTTGACTATATTAAAAAATACATTGCAATGTAATTAGAAATGTGTTGTCCAGCATTAAAATTGACAGCTAAAGGTTCAAACTATTTCTGTCGTTGTCAAAGCCACGCTACGAATACGTAGGTAGGAAAGATTTAAATTCGACTATCCCTTCTGATAAATTTAATTATTTCGGGGACTAGATATGAAAGTCATCGAAAGCGCTATAAATACGCGGAGAAAGGTGTCGACAAAATGTAGAAACCAGTTCCCCGTTTTATCGGTAAGAATTTGTACCCCCTTCGCAATTTTGAATAGAGGATGTCAGTATACTACAAAGGTTGTCCTTGAATTTTAATGGAAACGGTATCGTAAACGCATTACGCGTTATCTGTTTAATAACATTGGCCTTTTTACCGTCTCTGTTCGATCCGAGTTCGGCGAACATCCCAAATCTTGCGGTTACTTCGTCGCCGGAAGCTTGAACGTTTAAAGAGGTCACTCAGTGGCACTTCGTAGACAGTAATGCGATACCAGAAGAAGCGTTAATTTTGTTAATTGGCGGTGTCTTTGGAATCATCGATGCTGATAAACCGTGGTTTCGTACGAGTACCGTTAACCCTTTCTCGATGCTAGCACATGTAGTCAGTTTCTTCGATTTTTGACAACATGTTGGAGAATCGCTTCATATTTTCTTGTTTACATAAATAACGTCATGATTTCCTCGCATCGATCGCTCTCAATTAACATAAACAATCGTCGCGCGTCCTTCTTGCAAAGAAGGTATAAAATTTTATAAATTCCATCGCTGTTTTATCAAGATCTCCAAAGATCCTATGAGTCTTTTAGTCAGATTGAAGACAAACCCCTGATTCTAGAAATAAATTACTTTTCTGTTTTTAAACTTGAAGGTATTCTTTACTTCTTGCTTTCCTTACTACGTTTAAATATACGGTGAATCACCAAACGTTTGCACCTCAAATAACTTTGTTGTTTCTAACGATACGTAAAATATGGTAAGGACAAAGTTGAATGGTACAATGGAGCTGACACGATGCTATAAACAAATTTTGTTTTTATGTCATTTTTTTAGAGATATCAAAGTCACCTTGACTTTTTTAAATGGAACCACCATTTTTTAAACACCTACAATGATAGTCTCTTTCATTAGGAATTCAGTGACTATATTATTCCAAGGTCATTCAAGGTCAAGAACAGAAGAACTAAAATATGAAAGCAGAATATCTGTATTTTACAAATGTTCGAAACGATGGCCGTCTACGTCGATACATTGATGTAAACGAGATCTGAAGGAATGTTGAACTCTGATAAGTACATCCGAGGTGATATTTGTACATGCTGTGATGATACGCTGAAGCATATCTTCAACTGTTGTTGGAGCATCCATGTGGTCTCTTTTAGCAGACCCCATAAAAAGCAATCCAGTGGATTTAAATCAGGTGAACGTGCTGGCCATGAATCAGTTCCGCCTTGTCCAATCCATCGGTTTGGAAATCGTGATTCCAACGTTTCTCTAGCTACTCGTGCATAATGAGCAGGACAACCGTCATGTTGGTACCACATATCATAGCGATTTTGTAAAGGGACATCTAACAAAATTGGCAGATCTTCTTGCAAAAATTAAGCGTATTTCTGTCCCGTCATCATTCCGTTAACGAAATATGGTCCAATTACTCTGTCGTTCAAAATACCACACCACACGTTTACGCTCCATTGTCTTTGATGATCAATTTCTCGCAGCCAGTGCGGATTATCCACAGATTGTGGAGCCATGATTAGTGAACGTTGCTTCGTCCGTAAACAAGACATTAGAAAAAAAATGAATGATTTTGAAGCAATCCCCACTGATAAAAGTTAATTCTATTTTGAAAATCATTCCCGTGCAATTCTTGATGGAGCAATATGTGGAACGGATGAAATTGATGTCGGACCAGAATTCGTATTACGCTACTTTGACTTATGCCTGCTTCCCGGGAAATTTTTCTCGTACTCACGTGAGGATTGACAGCTATAGCTGCTAAAATATTAATTTTATTGTTTTCATTGGTCGTGGGATTCTTCCGTTTGTATTGTCTTGCATGTACACCTCCAGTACTTCGAAACAACCTGTACGTATTAATGAAAGTCTGTCTAGAAGGAGTGTTTCGCTCGGGGTACCTTTCTTCATAAAGTAATAGACTCTGCATTGCATTTTGTCTACATTCACAGTAAATCGTGATCATATCACACTTTTCAGTCATCGAATAAGACAGCGGAATCGCGTTTGGAATCATACTGATAGTAAATAAGAATGCTGAATAACAGTAACATTGAAGGACCTTGGTATGTTTACTTTAACTACGACCATAGTATGCTTACTATTTACTACAAGTCTCAACCGTGATAAACGTAATCTGCTTTCATATTTTAAATCTTATATGTTTTTTCTGTCTTTGACCTTGAATGACCTAGGAATAATATAGTCACTGAATTCCTAATGAAAGGTACTATCATTGTAGGTGTTTAAAAGAGGGTGAAAACAAAATTGTTTTTATAGCATCGTGTCAGCACCAGTGTACCATTCAGCTTTGTCCTTACCATATCTTACGTATCTTTAGAAACAACAAAGATATTTGAGGTGCAAACGTTTGCTGACTCACCCTGTATAATACATTCGAATATACTACGCGTTACTAATCGCCAGAGCTTACAATCAGCTCTCAGCATTTAGACAATAAGCTTGCAATATAACGATTAGCCTTAATTACCTCTCTGTTTTCATTAGAGCGCAGACGTCTGAATAAACTTTGCAAGTAATTTCCTAGAATAACGAAACGGTTTTAAATTTCCTTCGAAGTTCAGTTTGAAATTTTTGAAACCCTACAAACATTCGAAGACTATTGTCTCTCTAAACCTTCAGCGATCAAGCAGTGCATTTCGATTTCTGTGTACGTAGGAGTCCAACAGAATTCGTTCCCATCGAATACCGAATAGGCTCGAGACGCGGACTGCCCCGAAAGAGGACAGCATCCGTGGTCCCCTTGCTTCTTTGTATCTCGGTCATAATATCTCAGGCTGCTATCTATCCGAGAAACCGCTTCCTCCAGAATCTCGCACAATGGCAAGCGTGACACGCGGGTCCGGCTGTAAAATTCATCTTTTTAATACGCCACCGCGGGTAACGTTACGCGTGTAATATCAGCGTAGAAGAATGCTGTCGTGGTTGTCCGAGGACTGCCTTGTCACGGTGTGTGCGAGTTTCGGTCGCGCAGCGGAGGTGCTCGCACCGAAAGCTTGTTCCTCTTCAGGCGCAGCACCGCTACGTCCTCTGGGAACCATAAATCCTGCCGGTCTGGACTTGCCGCGCGGGGTGGTTCGCCACACAGGTCGTGCCTAACCGTGGTAGGGTAATTGGCGAAATGTGGTAATCCCTAATTACAGGAGATACCGCGCCTAATTCCATAACGTATTGCATCGAATCCGGCCGCAACTGCTCCCGCCCGACATTAACCGCGACGCGCGCGTTGTT
Source organism: Agapostemon virescens (assembly GCA_028453745.1). Taxonomy (NCBI): domain Eukaryota; kingdom Metazoa; phylum Arthropoda; class Insecta; order Hymenoptera; family Halictidae; genus Agapostemon; species Agapostemon virescens. Next base: position 6,174,733 of record CM052094.1, read on the forward strand.
CTTCCGCGTAATTGCGATGCCTAAAAACGGTACTTATTGGTCTCGGCCTTTTTTTCACGTGAAATCGGACAGTTCGCAATTAACTTGTTGCAATTTTCGATCGAGCCCTTGCGATCGAACGCGTAGGCAATCACCGCGAAAGAGTCTTGTACCTCGTTCCGATGAATTACGGCGTCTTTGTCTCGGGGAAGTTAATGCGCGGCAAGATTTCGGCATGGTTGTGCTCAGTTCAGCTTTCTTACGTAGCGTGAAAGAAGCTTCGCTTTTTTATTCATATACGCTTGTGTTAGCGCGAAAGTTGACGTCGTTCGTTTTAAAAGTGAACGAACAGCGAAATGTTACAGTAGGACGTTTTACTTTATTTAGTGTTAAGGCGGCAATCACTTAAAGTTACGCGTACCTTGCCGTGTTCTCGACAAATTAGCTAGCATATGTGCAAGGGATGCAATAAACTTTTGAAATCGACACCGTGCGCGGACAGTTTTTACCTCGACAGATGGACATCGCGTACGACGCATCCAAAGAAACGACAGATAACCAACAGTAAATTACGATATTCCTGCATTGACAGTTTTCTACTCCAAGTATACTCCTTCCATCACTTCTACAATCAATTAAGAGTCGTTATGTCACCTTCATCTCAAACTATCCTCTATCAATCACGATTAAAGCTAGGCGACGACGGACGAAATGCAAGAAAACTCGGACCGAATTCTATCATAATCTGTTGGAATGCAACGAAACCATAGCATCTGTGGCGTTAAGTGCTTCAGTTTAAGGGCCGGTTATTTCCAAGGACAGAAGGACCAAAATGGGGGCGTAAAGTTGAGACCATTGTCTCAGCGGTAATCAGCACACACCGGTAAGTCAGAGCACATCAGTCGCATAAATTATAGCCACAATTCACTTTTGTACATTTATAGACTGTACAGTCCCTGAACAACAAACATTATAAGATTTCTATTCGGATTTAATGTAGACATGAAACATTTGCACGTTTGTGCAACCATAAACCACCGAAACTTCTCCCACGAGCAACACCTTGATACAAGGCGTGATGGCAACCCTCAGCAACTATCTGCGACCGCGGTACTCAGAACACATAATCGACGCTGATTGGTGCGCTAGCCGTACCCCAAAACAGTATAAATACAGCACATTTCTTCACATCAAAGACATTCGAAACTCGAATTTCCTTGTTTCTGCACCATACACATAGCCTTGAGACGGTTTGAAATCGCGTGTTGAGTCATTCCCAAAATTTCAGCGAGCTTCTCTTGAGTTTGGCATGAATCTTGGCACAATAATGCCTCCAACTTAGCATCTTCAAACTTTACCGGCCTCCCTTCGTGTTCTTTGTCGCTGGTGTCAAAATCGCCACTTTTAAAACGCCGAGAACAATACTCACATATTTTTATTGGTGGAGAACATTTCTTATATGTTTCACACAGCAATCGAGGTCCATCAGTTGCACTTTTCTTCAAGTGAAAACAGCGCCTCCAGCAAATTATATTTCGCTGGCACAAAGGTTGACATGGTTAAAGCAAAAAATATGTTGCTTACGGGTCATTCCACGTCAAGCGGATCACTTTTGTGGGGTCCCACGCGACGATGTAGTCCGCGCTAACGCGCGAACTGCGTGGCTAGCTCGCGGGATTAAGGGAGCCGTACAGGCATAATGGATGTCTCGTAACTCGCGATATCCTGGCACCATTAGGCGGCGATCGGTCATAATTTTACGAGGTGTTAAACCAGGTGCAATTCGAGGAACCAAGTGGCCGAAGCTGAAGAGCGACGCGCGACGATATGCCTCGCGACGATAATATGTAAACGTCGTCATAAAATCTGCCGCCGCGTCTAGAAGATAGAGTCGTATAAAACCGTGTAGTGACATCTTTATTAGGGGTTCTATGGGCCAGTTAGAGGCGTCGCCGGGACACGCGCGATCCCTGAACGCGTAAAATTCGAGGAACATCGTGATATCGATGTCCGGCTTAACGACGCCGGCTGTTACACCGCTTGTCCCCGGATTTGTTAACAAAACGCAGATATACGTGTACCTTGTGTCGTTTACGAGTGTCTTTATCTACTCTGGTAAACCGATTTATTGCGGTTTTCAATTCTACAGAACACCGACCGATGTTTCGACCATTCCATTACGAAATGCTCCAGTGATTAAGGAAAGAACTTCTGTTATGTGGGAAGGTGGAAAGGTTTAAAATTAATATTTTCTCGAAAACAAAGCCTCAAACGAAAAATTTTTATTCTATATTTTCGACTTATTTTTTCATGTAGAATCACCCCCTTTTTGCTTGTACCACCATTTACCAACCACCTTGTATATTGTTGCGAAGGCTTCGGCTTCGCCTCGCCGGAGAACACATATCAAAACTCTTAAGCAATTCTTTATTTACAGATAATATCTTAAAGAGCAATAACAGTGCGTGTTCTCGCTTCAACGGCTCGAGAGATTCTGTCGTCTTTCTTCTTCTTATTATTAACAACACTGTTGGCCGGATACCACAATATCGATACGACGGCCAACTTCTCTCGATCTCCACAATCGACAGAAATCGACTTGATATTCCATCAAGATCGTTTCATCTCGATCTCCGCAATTGACAGCTCCCATCGTAACAATATATATTTTAGGCATGGTTGCAGGATTCAGTTACGATCGGTTTGATACGCTGGAACTTGACTTGTAACGGAGTTCTTCGCAAACGTTATAACATCAGATTACACTCTGATCTCTACTTCACATGAACTATCACATTGACTGAATTCTATCACTGTTTCTGAACTGAAGACTCTCCGCGGACACGCGTGTTGTCTTACAGGTGTTCTTCAGTGGGCATTTTCTCTACGTCTCCCAAGCGCTAGTTTTACCGAAAAATACCCGCCCTCCGAAGTCAGTGGAGTAGGGAAGATCAAGATCGAGGGAGTGCATTGTCTGGGATACACGAGTTTTATGGTGCGACCATTACCAAGATATTCGGAGGACTCTTGACCCAAATTAGAAACTCGTCACTGTTTCTTTAAACTTCCCAATTGACTAAATTTCACGTGTTACGAGCCGAGGGCCAGGCGGCTTTGCGTGACCGGAGATTGGTTGTGATTTTGGTATATGTACAAGGAAAGCGTGGACTAACCAAAATGTCTTTCAGCACCGGGTCGCCACCTTAGGTTTGTAAGGAGAATTTAAAAGGTTTTGGGTGGCTTGTAACTTTACGAATTTAATGAAGATACACCTCGAGCGGCAAAGATGTATCCCCGCGGGCTTTACCAACTACTGGTTGTGAATTAGGAAATGGAACAATTGAATTTGAGAATCAAAGACTGGTAAAAGAGAGTATATTACAGCCTAAGTTCTTTACCATTGTACTAGTGAGCCTGTTGCGTGGACTCTAGATCCCGTTCTCAGGTTGCGCACTGAGTCGGCGGGGGGCTGCTAACCTCGTTACGATATACGTACTCGGTTTTCTTCTGCGTGAAGGAGAATTTAACTCGATCTTACTAAGACGTTTCTATGTCGAAGTTTGACGTGAAACTAGCCCAGCTTTCTGGGTCCGTTCGAACCCTTTATATACCCAGATTTTCCCCAAAAAAGCGGTAGTGGGGGTGGCCGTATGTGCTGTAGTGCCAGGAATTCGTCAGAGTAACCCCTTCGAAGGCAGTAGACTTACAATAAACAAACCGATCGGCTAGGACCAGCTGGCGTACACTCTAGGGAAGGAGCAAGAAAATACGTCGGAGAAAACTTCGTACGTTACAGTGTTAAAAATTCTAAAAAGGACAGAGTTCGTGGACAGTCGTTTCGCAGAGGGATCGGTTAGAGGAGGTTGAAAGGTCCGCGGAACCATAAATCCAGAACGGAGGTGAAAGAGGAAGGTGTATCGAGAGCTACGAATGTTTTCTTGTAATTCCGTCATTAATTTCGGATCCGAATAAGCAGAACGCCCACGCGGACACGGAGGCTGGTCGCGTCCGCGACCGCAGCCGCAGCCACAACCGCGTCCGTAGCCGTCGGCATGGCGTCCCGCGGCGACTTTAACGAGACAATCGCATGGGTGTACACGAGCTTAAGGAGTCGCCTTAGGAGCGAAGTTCGACTCCCACGCAGTACACGGCGCGCAGCGGCGGCGGCGGTGGCGGTGGCGGTGTCGGCTGGGCATGTGGACCGTGGCGTGTCACGGCCAGGCGTGTACGCAATTTGTCTCGTCCTCGGATAATTACGCCATTATGCCAAGCTTCTTACTTCACCTCGCGGATCCTGCTTATAGGGTACGGGCTAGGAGCGAACCGGCCTCGCCTTATCCGCGTCGCACCGCTTCGCGTCGCGTCCCCTTTTGCGCTTGCTTCTTCTTCTTTTGCCCCTTCGGTTCCCCCGTTTCTCGTGATCCTCTCTCGGATCACGAACTGTCGCGTGGTACGCCGCGTGGCTATCTTAATTAATACGAGAGCCACTTAACGTACCACTGATTTATGCCATCCGGCTGCATCGGAACCCTCCCGTGACTTCTCCCGGCTCTCTAAACGACGGCTACTTATCGGGCAGTCTTGTCTCACCTACGTAAACTTATCTGATACCTTTCGCAGCCTCCTTACAAACTCTGGACTACTTGCGATCCTCTTTATATCGGCTCTTTCGTAATGTATGAGACCCACTTCAACTAAGGATGGGGACACAGAAACAGATATCGTCGAACGTCCATTGGACGTCTGTCGCGTAGCGAAGTCTCTTTAACACTTTGGCTGCCACGTCACCCACATAAGGGTGACGGAATTATTTATGCGATTTTTAAATGAATTTTCACGTTAATACAGGGTGTTTCGTCAAAAACAGGACACCTAAATATCTCCACTACCTCTGAAAATACGAAAAATGTTGCTACCGTAATCTAAATGTTTTCAAAAGACGAATCAGATGGAAAAATCGTTTTTTCTAAATTGTAATTTTTTAATCGTTTCTCTAAGGTCATTCGTGTTTTTTACATATATATACACAGTTTTTGTTGTAGTATGTTATAGCAAACATTATTGTGCATACATCCATGTTTAATAGCACGACCTTGAAATGACCGTGAACTCTAAAATTTGCTAATTAATGCAGAATTTACTTTCAGCGACATTTCAGATTTCAACGGTAACAGAAATTCGACCATGAAGTTGAACTTGTAAATAATCACATTTATTACTGCAATTAATGTTCGAAATGATGTCCTTCCGTTGTGATACATTTCGTTAGGCGAAAAACGACTGATTCTACAGCTCTTTCGATGATTTCAGGTTTCATATCAGCACATGTTGCAATTATTCGTTCCTTCATATTTTCTGGCGTCGTGGGCTGCTCTTGATGAACCGTATCCTTTAATGTCCCCGATAAGAAAACATCAAGTGGGGTGAGATCGGGTAAACGAGCCGGCCATGATACAGATTCATTGCGTTCCATCCAACGATGTAGGAATTTTTCGTTGAGGACACGTTTTGCAATATGGGAAAAGTGTGCTGGACACTCATCGTGTTGATACTATAATACTAGTCTGTCCCTAAATGGTACATCTTCTAATAAACTTGGTAGAATATGTTCTAAAAATTCAGCATACTTCTGCCCAGTTTGCGTACCGTTGATAAAATACTGCCCAATTATCCTATTATTTAGAATACCACACCAGACATTTATGGCCCATGGTCTCTGCTTATCGAGTTGTCTAAACCATCGTGGATTTTCAACCGACCAATAATGCATGTTCTTGAGGTTCACCTGACCATGATTTGTAAAGGATGCTTCATCCGTAAACAATACTGTTTGGAAAAACATTTCATCACTTTCATATTTCCGTATACCCCATTGAGAAAAGTGTAGGCGGTTTTCAAAGTGTCTTCCATGAAGCTCTTGGTGAAGAGATAAATGGAAAGGATGACATTTTTGTGAATGAAGAATCCGGAATATGCTTGTAACACTAATATCAGTTTCACGTCCAAGTTGCCTCATACTAACATGCGAGTTTTGATTTACTTTCGTGATGATATTATTCACATATGCTTCATGAGTAACAGTCTTACGTCTCATACGAATGTTTCTGTTGACACTACCAGTCTCACAAAATGTTTTAACAATACTTGAGTATGCAGAACGTGATGGACAAGAACGTTCTGGAAATCTGTCTTTGTAAATTCGTATTGTGTTCTCTTAGACATTCTCGAGCTTCACCGTAAATTAAAACCATTTGAATTTTCTCCTGTTCTAAATAACGCATTATGGATCGCTTCTCGATACACTGAGAAATCTAGCAGTGAGCAAACTCTTAAATACATACCTCTCTCACTCTCTATGCACGCAGACGAATGATACAATGTGTTTATTTACAAGTTCAAGTTCATAGTCGAATTCCTGTTACCGTTGAAATCTGAAATGTCGCTGAAAGAAAGTTCTGCATTAATTAGCAAATTTTAGTGTTCACGGTCATTTCAAGGTCGTGCTATTAAACATAGATGTATGCACAATAATGTTTGCTATAACATACAACAACAAAAACTGTGTATATATATGTAAAAAAAACACGAGTGACCTTGGAGAAACGATTAAAAAATTACAATTTACAAAAAACGATTCTTCCATCTGATTCATCTTCTGAAACCATTTAGATTACGTGGAGATATTTAGGTGTCCTCTTTTAGACGAAACACCCTATATATTCGGTGTATCCAATTTGACGGTGGCCCAGAAAATACAAGAAGGTCGGAAAACTACTCAGTGTCATAGGTTTTATTTTCAAAGTTTTTATTTCACTCGATAAGTTGCTCTGACTTTATGCAATTTTTTTGGCTGCTAGTTTGGCAGTTAATGTGTTAGTTGAACGTGGCCGTTCAAGGGGGGTAGCATGTCGCGTAGCGAAATCTTTTCAGAAACGATACGATCCGAAGAACCGTTGCCGGCAGCGAATTTCGTTTATTATTATATTGACCCATAAGGAGCCAGATCTTCCGACGAACCTTTCCAGTGGAAGGTTCTGTTTTATTGTCGCAAAGCGCGGAGTCTTGGGCCCTAATTCTAATTTGCGGCTCTACCTGCGAGAGTCATTCGGCGAGGTGTCACGGACGAGCGTTCGGAAAAGCGTAATTTTCCATTTTCGTCAACAACCCTTACTCCCACTCCACGAGTTCTAGTCAACGGTTTTTAACCCCTCCATTTTTCCACTATCAAATCAAATCTTTGTACCATTTTTGTAAACGCCCCGACATAGCAAATAAATAGCAAGATGGAGCGGCGGAGCGCGTGATTCTAATATGTGATTTCTACGTGATTCTAACCAGCGATTCTTATCAAGATTTTTCGAGAGGTTCCTACGGAATTCCTACAGCATTCGCTATTAGTAAGGGGTCACTCTTATATATATCGGATAGGATTTCTACACTCGAATTAAATAAAGTATAGTCTAACACCTCAACATCTGGTCAGCTACCATCAATAATACAGTCCACTGTTAATCTTTGAAGTGCGGGTTTCACTCTATCAAGTAATAGAAAATCGTGCACACACCAACGTCCGTCTCATGCCCAGTTTATATCCAAACTTTCTACGTACTTACATCCATGTGGAACATTCCTAGGATATAACCTGAACTTCAATTTCGAACGCGCCGCTATAGCGACTTTTGCCTATGTCTGTCCTTCGAAATATTAGGGGGACCGGAAAGTAATGTCGGTCACTAATGAATTAATTTTGCCCTCTGATTTTCTGATATTCAATAGGCTTTGACCAGTGAACACAATGTGTACACGCTAGCTAGTTTTATAGCTCGGTAAGTGTAGCATTTTATTTTACTGTCACTCTTGTCAGTAAATTGCATAAATAACTGTGTTTCTCAAACTTATAGACAGGTACAAGACTAACCACTCCGCCATCCCCTTGGCGAATGACCGGACATCGGTAGTGAACAATTTCTAGCAACGGTAACACATCGTTCATCCTCGGAGTTCTTAGAACGTTGCATCGAGGAACGGCGATTTCAGTGTACACCGATTGAAATAAACATTTGATAGGTGAGAAGCACGATCCGCAGCTGCAACATATTTTCCCGAGGGTATAGCAATTTCACTTGCATCGATCCTCCATCTCTGACGGGAGATCGGCCGGCGTTCATCCCCGAACGGAGAAAAATCCTTTAAGGCATCGGCGCGTGACTTTTCGTCCTGGCAGCTGAATTACCCGCGCGGCACTACTTTTCCTATTACATAGTAGTTTCGCCGAGCAGCAGAAGCCGGCAGTGATAGATCGGGCCGATAGAGCGATTCGCGAGATAAGTAAATTGATACGTAAAGCAGCCAGATAAAGAAAAAGGGTGGGTAATAAAGGATAGGCATTTCCCGCGCTATCCCGCGCCGGTAATGATGCAAGACGAAACGATCGTAAGACACGGCTCTTAGCGGTGTAGAACGAAATTAGAAGCGAAGAAAGTTACTGCCACGAGTTCGACGCACCGCAACGTCTCTCTAACTTATTACCCCGAGACAAAAGGTATTTCCCCACTTCGAACCACGGACGGGATATTACAAACGGCCATGATTTATTACACAGAAAACGTTGCCGACGATGCGCGAACCTTGAGCCACTCAAAACTTCGATGGATAAACAGCCGGGTCACGGTATCTATTACGATGGACGCTCGCACATGCTGAAGACTAAGAATTTAGAAATATTTTTATCTCCGTTTCAATGGATTAGAATTGTGAAGAGAAGAAATGAAAATACACTCCCAGACGAAAAGATAGCACACTTGTCCTATCTTTAAATTCTCGTGCTAAGATTATGCTAGCGTGGAAACTCTGAGTTGCAGTGGCTCAAAGTAAAACTCGGACACCTATATATTTTCACTTTCTGAGGTTATTATTAGTATAAGAAAACAAATTAAAAGAAAAACAGAATTATTTTCAATAATTTACACTTAAGGTCAAATCAAATTTATTCAGCAAAGACAAAAATTATTCACGAGAATTCTACACAAAGTGGAAATGTTAAAAGTCATGAAAACTAGCCTCAAACTGAAACTCGGACAGTTGGTAACCCTGTGGGAAAAACGAATGAAACGCGGGAAATCACCCTTCATTTTTTCATACTTCGTTATAATGACATAAGTCGTTAGTTTCTGTGAAATTTTGTTTTAATTTCTCAAAGTGGCTAGACAATATGGACACGCGTCATTAAAATTCCGGGAACTTTTTAATAAGTCCATTTAGAGACGGTTTGTCTGTACGAAATATTGCGTCAATAGTGAAACGCAGTCACTCTACAATTCATGATATTATAAAACGCTTTAAATCCCGAAATAATGTGGAAAATAAACCAAAACTAAGTAAACGGAAGATCTTCACAAAATCCGAGGAGCGTTGGATCGTACGACAAATTAAAAAAAATCCACAATTAAGTGTCCCGAAGTTAGCTACCGAAGCTAAAATAATACATTTAGGAAAAGAAGCTAATTCAGAAATAATGAGGATTATATTAAGAAAAAATAATTTTAATGGGAGAGTTGCTAGGAAGAAACCATTTTTGAGTAAAAGAAATCGTTCAAAAAGATTGCAATTCGCGAAGTTATACAAAAATAAAGATTTTTCATTTTGGAGGACAGTTTTAGATGGACAAAACAAACTTATGTTTGGAGAAAACCTAATGAGGAGTACAAGGAAAAGAGTTTACGACCTACTGTTAAACATGGGGAAGGTTCAATAATGGTGTGGGGATGCATGTCAACTGCTGGACCAGGAAATCTCCACATTATTGACGGGATCATGGATCGGACAATATATCTACAGATTTTGAAGAACAATTTAAGGGATAGAATAGAAAAATTAGGTATTGCCGATTCTTACAGTTTCTACCAGGACAATTATCCAAAACATCGGGCTCATAATGTTCGTCTATGGTTACTTTATAACTGCCCACATGTAATCGAAACTCCCGCTCGATCATCTGATTTGAATGTAATCGAACATCTATGAGCGTACTTAGAAGAAAAATTGAAAAGCCACATTATTTCTAATGCTAAAGATTTAAAGAAAGTATTAAAAGAGGAATGGGCAAATATGGATCCTTCGTATTGTGAAAAACTAGTACGGTCCATGCCGAATCGATTAAAAGCTGCAAGAGCAAATAAAAGACTACCAATAAAATACTAATATCAAATAAGAATAGTATAAAACATATGTACATATCTACAAGAAAATTGTCTACTGTCCGAGTTTTATTTTGAGGTGAAATTCCATTACTTTTAAAACTTCGTTTTTTTATGACTTAATGTAAATAAATTTTGTTTTTGTTTTTAGTGAATTTATATAACTTTGAATATAGCTTACTATAAATAGCTTTATTTTTTGTTTATATTCTTTTCTTACCCTACCAGTCGCTTCATAAGGCCCAAAAGTATCAGTGTCCGAGTTGTACTTTGACCCACTGTATATGTAAAACGTACCTTCTACAAGTATGTGAGCATGACATAGATTGAATTTATTTCAATGAGTTCTCTTAAGTGTGTTTGACGACTATATCCGTCATGGAGATGTGGCAGAATTTTGTGTCATGACGATTATATCCGTCATGCGTAAAATTTTGTTATAATTTGATATTTAAATTGTAATTCTGGCGAAAACTAAATTATATTCGTAAATTTTAATATATTTAAAATGTTTAGAGATCAAGACGAAATGAAACAAACAAATGAAAATTATAAATAATTTGACATAGATTCAAGCATCTCTGTACACTCTGGCTAGAACTCTTGATTTTCACGACACACATAGATGCGCGTTTTGAAAAGACATCGCCACAGTTAACTGGTTAATAGGAAGAGAAACACATAATCCGACACAGACAAAATGATAGCACATTTTATCTACGTTTACATATTCTTCAATGATTCGTGATCTTGCATGAAGTTGTTACGGTTAATTTCTGCCTGGAGCTTTGTCATATTGCTATCATCGTTATGAATCGTGGTGGTAAAATGCTTAGTCAAAGCGAAATTAGTATAATTTTAGCTCTGGGGAAACAAATGTTCTCCATCACTCAAATTGAGTGATAGCACGGGTGTGTTATCTTTTTACCTGTGAGTATATGAAGCTTTTTAGTTTATGCGAATGTCGTTGAGTTTGAATTAAAACTCCAACGAAGCGAAGCTATATTCTTCTAATATTGATTACAATATTGATTGTCATTTGTCTAAGTTATTGTAAACGGTAACACTATACTTACCAGCCGTGGTCAAATGACCATTTCCAGATTATTTGTTTTGGAATTTTTAAAATTGCAAATATGCCTCATCGAAAATAATTATACATATTTGTTTATTCACGAATATGTTATTATCAAGGTTGCACAAAGTATGAATAAATTTAATTGTATAATTTTCAGTGCTGGATGAGTTTAGCGTTAAAACGTTACAAATGACAAAACTCTTTCCCTAAAGATGGCTGAAACATGTCCTTTCTGAATACGTACATGTGGTTTTTAACACTTTCCATAGTTGCACTGTAACAAAACGAAGCCTAACAAACTGTTTTTTCATTGTAATTTGTAACCAAATTATTAGATAATGTGACTGAGGATGTCATACTTATTTGAAATAAAAATTGCTGTCAGCGTTGAGAGAACCATTGAAAAGTTTTAATCATGGACAATGGACCTTGAAAAATTCCAAAATACTCGCCGGTCGGTAAAGCGTTGACTTAATCTGTTTGATATATTCAGATATGTCCTAGTGCCGGTTGGTTGAAATGGACGTCAGTGTTTTGATGAAATTTTCACTGAAAAATAGTACAGAATTTATTGTATGAATTTGAAACGAAAATGGACTTCGTTAAAGAAGTGAATTATGATATACACGGCTGTGACGTTGTGGCACGGAGAAGTTAGATTTAATCCTGTGAAGGAATTTCTTACGTAAGAGGATTAAACACAAAAGGGGAGAAACAGCGTGAACACAGTGTTCCCCATCGACACCTAAATTATTCAATAAATTCTTCGTGTCATATTCAGCGACATGATGAAGAAATCTCCGCCTTGTTCGACGTGGCCGCGTGAGAACATCCGCGCACGAGAACATCGTCACGTGCGATCGTAGGAAGCCGCCTTCTGAATCCGTAGGGAGTTGCAATGAAGCTTTTATGATGATCGTGTGACAGCTCACCCCCATGGTTTGCCTATTTATCGACGAAATTCATTTTCTCTTCCGCAACACTATAATGAAATATTGGATAGTCGGAAAAGTATACAAAATGTTTGTTTCTAAATACTGCTTGATATCATATATAGGGCAACACTAATCAGATTGCGTCATACTGACGCCCATTTCAGAAGTGACATTTCAGTCAACAATTTTAATAACATTCAGAAGAAGCTTCACTGCGGATTTAACTGCAACATAAAAATACGTAGACTTAACTGCAAGGAACAAGAATTGAATAAATATATACTTTCTCCTTTAATAACTGTTCTATGCCGAAAATAATATAACAGTTCTCTTAAATTCTTTTTGTGTCTTTGCGGTTTTGTATTTCAGCTTACATACGATTTATAGATGAACCCTTCTACATCAATAATTTCAAAATTTCCTCTCACGTTAATTATTCCGAAAATACTGAATTCGGAAGCGAGTGCATACGAGTTCTGTGTATCGATAACAGATCAATAATAATTCGTGTCTGTTAACAATCGACAAAGTTGATAAATGCAGCTTACAACGATCGCAAATAGCAAATATGGTGGGTATACATATACAGATTAGATAAATACCGCCAATCTATTCCTACTATCTGCATCGAATGCAATACTAGTCTGGTATTTTCATACGCTTTCTGTCAGTTTCTAGCTAACACACGTTACAAATTAAACAATACCTACATTGTGCCCTTAGTTACATAATTCACGATCTGTTAACCAAATAGTTGTACTACCATAAAAACTTACGTTTTCACAGTCAAAAATACATGTTTCCACGAAAATTATATTATAATAACTGCACGTACGATACAGTTAACAGTTTGACTGTCCTAGCAGCAATCACAAACACTCTGCAAAATTAAAGTACAGTAAGACCCTACAGTAAGTAGAGTAAAGTACACAAAGTACAGTAGGGATATTATTAAAGTTTTTCGGTCTTCACAGTTACGGTAATCAATCCAATGTTTTGAATGGTGTATCCTCGTTCATTGTCGTTTCATAGCATAACTTATATGAATCGTTTCTCAAAAATCTCATCCAACATACTTTAAATCAATTTACTCTTTCACCGTCAGTATTTTTTAGCCTTCTAAAAATCGAATTTTCTGTGGACAGGCACTGTTCCATTGTTTAAAATAAAGTCATTACACCTTGATAATTCAACTGTTACTTTGATAATTAAACATGAATCTGGGATCTCATAAAATTTTATTGCATAATTATTTTCCATATCCGTTTGAAACTCTCACAGTGAGACTTACGCCACTTTCAAAATAAACTTTTTCATTGCTTCATTAACCAGCAAATTTTCGTATTACAAAATCTTAACAATTTTAAATATATTAGTAACAAGTTGTCTCAAAATGAAAAAATCTTGTAAAAATGTAACTATTATGGTAGCTGACTCGATTTCTTTTTTTTAAATGGACTTACGCCACTTTCAAAATAAACGGCTCAATTAGTAACATCCATGTTTTTAAGTAGTTAACCGTTTCACTGGAAATGAATGTAGCATGGATATCTTTTTAATCTGGTTAATTGAATGCTGCTACATTTTAGAAATTATATGTAGTATATCATGCTAATGCATCGAACATTATTTTAAAAGACTTCTTCGAAAGAAAGAACTTGATCAACCAAGAAATTCTAATTTTGTTTAAATTACACGGATTGCGTATGAAAGCTCAGGAAGAGGTATTTTAACATTTATTTTATGTTAATCGCTGTTTCTAAGGTTAAAAAATAGAAAATCATATTTCAACAGTAGCTTGCTTATTAAAAACCTTCAAGGATGATAAAAACGCATGAAAATGTTTAAGATTGTGAAATATGTAGTAGCAAATTCAGTAAAATGAAATTCAAACTTCTAACCAGTTTATTTTACAAAAACCACGAGCAGATAATTGCATGGGATTAGGTATTGATTATTGTAGCCTGCAGTAACAGTAGCCTGTAGATTTGATGCAATTATCACTTACGTCACGAAGCATCCACGATTGTCTATAATTTTCTATAGAATAATAGTTAGTAATGTTTATTGCGACTCCTATTCTATTTCGACTACGATGAGATATTTCTTTTAGACATGTGTAATTGTATCAATATACTTAGCTTTGCAATAAGTTTATGAATGAAAAGATCTTGTAAAAATGTAACTATTATGGTAGCTGACTCGATTTTTTTTTTAATGGACTGACGCCACTTTCAAAATAAATGGCTCAAATAGTATTTGTTGGACGCGTCAAATTCCATTTTATTTGTACGCCAATGGGTTAACTCGTGACCGGTCAACAATGTGTTAATATAAAAATTTTGTCCGTTTCTAGTCCTCTTCCTGGAGGTATTATCGAGCCATGGTAAAAGTGCATATTCCATCAAGCGGCGAACCGCAACGACGCGTCGCAACAGTACGAAAATGCATGGATGTGCGCGGCGCGGTTCGGTGCAGCGACCGGTGCATCGCAAATTGTATTACACCGTGTATACAGATAGACGCCGCAAACGCAATTGTCCCCGGTGTTACGGAGTCAGGGGAGTCGGACGAGAGGGACGCATTAAACGCATAGAAAGCAACTATAACCGCGGCACAAGAACAAGACGCGTTGCGTGTGCCATGCCGCGAACACTGTGCGTGACCATTTTTCCGGCGTGCTCCCTCTCTCGGTGTCGGTTGCCGCGGTCTCGCTGCGATTTACGAGTCTATCCTTTTATACGTTTTTTTCCTTCTATCTCTTTCCTGGCCGGATCTTCTCTCTGCCGAGATAACGACAGATTCTTATGCATAATGCGACAGCCCTTTCTGCCCGGCCCCTCCGACCACCTGTGCCTCCTACAGTTCCTTGGCTCCTTTTCCATGCAATTTCCGCGTTGTTAAGCTCGTCGTACGGCCGCCATTTTTCCGCTCGCAAGGTTTCGTTTCCTATTATTTCGACCCCGAGTACGACGAATCCGTTGCACCTTGAGACTGACCTTTGCCCTTCGCGAAGAACGAAAGCAAATTGCATTTCAGGCGCTTCTCGTTGATGGTAAAATTGTCTGCGAGTGACAGAAAAGAACATTGTCATTGATGGTTAGTAAGTAATTTGTTTATCGACGAAATAACGTGGTCATTTTTTCCAGATGAAAGACTGATTAGGATGTAAGGGATAATCGTTACTTGCGACCTTTAATTGATATGTCAATTTTTTAAGGATTTTGTAAAAATCCGAACACATCTACTGTCAATTGTTTCGTAATTTCTGAAAATCTATTATCCATGGTTAAGGCGGTTCTAACAGATCCTTGTACGGCACAGCAACTTTTATCATAAACTAACAAATCACCCCTAGTAACGTTAATCAAGCCATTTTGTTTAGGATTATTATGCAAATGAAGATTTTCAAACTTCCTTCTGGCACAGTACGTTTATTAATACTTTATCTGTCCAACCAACAACGTCAAAAATTCTACAAAACCGGAGTCATTTATTTAATGAAGCAAAATTGGGATACTTAAAATGTACGACACTTCTATTCTCCAGATCGCAACCAAAAGTGCAACAAATATATTAATGTACAAATTTATTTTTAAATGTGGACAAATAATTATGTCACCTATAAACGGGTGACATGGCAGTTAAAGTGTTATCTTAATAGATGTTGATTAAGACTAGCCTACTGAAACAGCTAAAGCAACTGGTCCCGTTGATCTTCACTTTCACAATTAATAAAGTTATAAATAAAGTTATAAATAAGTTTCCTTTAGCAATTTTCGAATGAACTTTCTTATTCTTGCACGTATTATAATAAAAATTGTATAAAGACTGCATAGGCGCAATCTTCGAACTAGATTATATATCGAAATCTTACATAATGGGAAAAATTAAAAATATGGAACGTAAATAATTAAATTAAAGCTAGAACTATCAAACCAGTCATTTTGACTGGTCCTTAGTTTTTTCTTTCGCAATTATTGAAGTTATAAAAATGTTTTCATAAGAAATTTTCGGATGTACTTCTTTATTGACGTATACCTTACGATAAGAACTATATGAAGTTTTAATAGATGCAGTCTTGTTATTATTACAAAGCAATGTATATCGTTGAATTTATTGTTCTGTAGTTCTAGTGTTAAATGTATGCAGTTTTAGGAAATCAATGTAGAGTTTTGATGTTATTAATATTATCACGATGTTATGAATATAATTATGAATATAAAAATGATGCGCATTGACTTATAAAAAACAGGATCTGAATGAAATTTATTTCTGGTTTTAAAAGTTTCAATAAATCGAGAGAAAAAAAGGTTTTAAAATTCTTCTAATATTCTTGCTGTTCTCTACTTTCTTTGCCCACTTTTGTCACAGATCATTAGACTACAGATTTTACAAAAATAAATATCGTTCGTATTTATTGTACAAAATAACAGCAAGATAAACGTTTAATTCCAACTTTAACGATTTTAACAAGTTGAAATAAATACATTGTTGTTCTTATACCATTATAATATTTCTGAGTCTAATTATTAAATTATTTCGGTAAACATTTGCCGAATATGTTAATCAATTCAGCAAACCATTGATGAGTCTGTGAGGATACATTTTTTTACGATTGCACGTGTGTTATGTACTTTTACTAGTTTCAGCAAAGTTGTGAAAATTATAATAAATAAACTTGTAATAATATAATTAATAAACTTATAATAATATAATTAACACGTTAAGCGCCACGCCGATTTCACCCTATTTAGGTATTCGCCAATATTTAAGTACATTTATTAATTTATTAAATTTATATTGTATTTTATACAATATGAAAAAGGCAAAAACGCTGTAAAAGCCCGGGAAAAAATTGGTGATGTTTACGGTCCAGATGCTTTATCAAATGCAACAGCATGTACATGGTTTGTTGGCTTCCGTTCTGCAAATTTCGATATTAAAGATGCACTTCATTCTGGTCCACCAATCACTGAAAAACTCGATGAAATAATGCAAATGGTTAAGCAAGATAGGCATATAAACAGTTATGAGATTGTTAGGGAACTAGACATTCACCGTTCAACCGTTTCAGATCATTTGCAGAAGGTTGGATAAAAAAGGAAGCTTAATGTTTGGGTGCCTCATGATTTAACTGAGAAAAATTTGATTGATCGAGTTTCCATCTGTGAATCATTGCTCAAACGTAATGAAATCGAACCATTTTTGTGCTTATCGGGGAAGTTTTGATGCATCCACCGTATAGCCCAGACCGTGCACCATCAGATTATGTAAAGCTGCATAAAGCTGCAAAGCTACCTTGATGGTAAAAAGTTGGATTCAAAAAAGGTCTGTAAAAATCACTTGGTCAAGTTTTTAACTGATAAACCATAGATGTTCCATTCCGACGGGATTATGGCTTTACCCCAAAAATGGCAAAAGGTTATTATAGATAATAATGACCAATATATATTTGAATAAAATTCATTTGGAATAAAAGAAACATTTAATTAAAAATTACAAAAATCTCTGAATACTTTTCCGACTATTCAATAATAATATTATTAAATGTATAATAAATAAATTATGGCAAAGTTATATTTGCTAGTTATAGAATTTGCAGGGTTCGAGACACCCTGTATTTAATAACTGGCAACATTCAATACAGGACGTCAGAATAGTTTTCGTTGCGCTCGAGAAGTCTATTAGGTGGTTTGACCCAGACCAACGCGCTTTCTGCGCAAACAATAGTGCGATAACTCATAGTAGCGTCGCGTATTATGGTAGTGATAGAACCCCGGGCCACGTACCCCATGAATGTCAATGAGAACGCGAACAATGGCCCGTGTAAGTAATACTTCTGTGATCCGTATTCTTTTCTTCCTTGATTTAAGCTGCCCTTTATGGAGCGGTGCTCACGGTAGCGAAGTTGCGGTCGCGTCGGGTAGCATCCCACCTGTCATCAGTATTCATTGAAATCCATCGGCTACGTGGTCGCAAACTTGGGAAAATGATCGTATTCGTATTTTCCACTTATTGCCACCGCAATAACCGTTGAATAATTTCAATTGCATTTACGTTTCAGAGAAGCAACTTTTAACCGAGATCGAAACTAAATATTTATCTTTCCTGTTTAACCCTCGGACCACTCTTACAACTGAATAAAAAATTTTTGAAAGTATTGCATGGATTGATTGAAACGATACACGACATAATTTCGATAATATTTGTATGCCTAATTGGCGATTATAAGTTTCGAACGTAATGAAAACAGCGGATGGACATATAAATAAAAAAGTGAGCCGTTTATTTTGAAAGTGGCTTAAGTCCATTTTAAAAGAATCGAGTTAGCTACCGTAATAGTTACATTTTTACAAGATCTTTTCATTCTGAGGCAACTTGTTACTAATATATTTAAAATCGTTAAGATTTTGTAACACAAAAATTTGCTGGTTGATGAAGCAATGAAAAAGTTTATTTTGAAAGTGGCGCAAGTCCCATTGTGAGAGTTTCAAATGGATATGGAAAATAATTATACAATAAAATTTTATTAGATCCCAGCTTTATATTTAATTATCAAAGTAACAGTTGAATTATCAATGTGCAATGACTTTGTTTTAAACAATGGAACAGTGCCTGTCCACAGAAAATGCGATTTTTAAAAGGCTAAAAAATATTGACAGTGAAAGAGTAAATTGATTTAAAGTATGTTGGATGATATTTTTGAGAAACGATTCATATAAGTTATGCTATGAAACGACAATGAACGAGGATGCAAGTTTAGATTGGCTACAAATGGCTATTTGAGTTAGGAACTTATTTTATGACGCTAGCTACGAGTTATCTCGTACTGTTTTTTTTTTTTTTCAATAAAAATACTGTAAATGCCTTTGCAATATTATATCAGTAACATAATATTATAATATTTTGTAAAACTTCATGTTTTCTTTAAAATAAAACCGTGGCACCCAGGTGACGCACTAAATTTTCGTGGCAGTCAACGTGTTAATTTTAAGGTGTTTGCGTGTGTGCGAGCTGATTTTGTTTGTTTAAGTCGACGACGACGGGAGTTGAATGAAGTTATATCGTGAACGACGTGAGCATACGAGTATGGCAAAAGTATCACGTGTGTGCGTGTCCATCCTGCTTCTTCCTTTCTTTCACAAATAAATTTATATATACATGTACACATTGTTTATTCCATTTTCCGAGTGGTCAGTTATTTTGTCCCACAGTAGCAAATTTTATTTACATAAAAGAGAATTGACCATTTACAATTGAATCAATCTAGGTCAAAAAATGTCTTCATGTTTCAAGTAATATTGCTTGGAGTGGAAAGGGTTCTTGGTATTGGAATTCTCGGCAGGTTCAACGTCAGTAGTGCTGATTTTCTCAGCGAGTTCCGAAAATGCTGCGTGATCAATCAGATGATTTCTTTATGAACCCTTCTCGCATTCCTCCCGAGTGCCACGGTATGAGACGTCGAAAATGCTTGTAGCACACTTCGTATAAAGTGTTCAATAAGAGAGCGTAACGCGCGTATCGGTTTGAAATAATCGAAAATGAAACGAAGAAGGAAACGTTAATTAAGATGCGAAGAGGCGGGGCGGCGTTCCTTGTCGAGGGTGATTCCGGATGATGCATGGTGGCTGGTACTTCGGAAAAAAATCCAGACAAAGCGGAAAGGAGGAACGCAGACCCGCGAACGAGAAATGTCCTCCGATTCAGTAAACTTTGACCCGCAAGCGAACTCGATTCTCGACAGTGATGCATCGCATCCTGTCGTTGACCCGTATTCCTTCAGCAAGGTTTCTTCTTCTTCTTCTTCTTCTTCTTCTTCATCTGCTGACTATTCTTCTCCTCCTTCATCTTCCGACTCTCGTGGTCCATTCATTTTTTTTCCACTTCCCTCGACGAGCGTGCAGTGAGTGCACTGACTCATTGTCAGAAGGAGTGAGTGCTTAGTCAGTGGCTGGCATGCGTGCACGATGGAGAAGAGGAAGAAGAAGAAGAAGAAGAAGAAGAAGAAGAAGAAGAAGAAGAAGAGGAGGAGGAGAAGGAGGAGGAAGAGAAGCAGGAGAAGAAGAAGAACGACGAAGAAGGAACTATCACAATAGAGGGAGTCTCTGGCAGGGCGTAGGCACTGTTCGCTGCTGTTTAATTCTTTTTCTCGATGTCCCAACGCTCTGTCTTTCTGCGTTCGGAACGATTTATTCATTTTTCTATCTATCCTCTTCGTTCATGCCACAGCCGTCCCCTCTCGACTCGGTCTCTTTTAGAAGATACGCCGCGGTTGTGAGGGCGAAAATAACAGAAGAGAATGCCGCCGAAGAAAAAGGGGACCCGGTTCCATCCGCGCAACGTTTACTGGTGCGGATCGAAAGATCAACTAAATATAAACAAGCCCGGCACCCCGCCTTTCGACGTTCCGCGATTACAACGGGAATTCGAAACGGGCGTAGAAACCGTTAAAATGCTTCTTCGTTGGCTTTCAAACCGTTTAAACTTGCGAAACACGTCCGCCGTTGCAAGCAGTTTTTACCCTTGAAACTTCAGACACTTTCTCCTGTTAGACGCTGCGACACGCTTTTTTCTCTGTCTACGTTGTTCGATGCATTTCTCTAAAATCCGTGAACACCTTTCTGCAACTTGCATATATCACGGGATGTCTAAAATGCGAAATTATTATTTTCCAAACGCATCATCGCACTCGATAGTTGAGTTAACATTCGATAATCTCAAAATTCAATTACTTTCAATTTCGTATCGTTCAAAACGTTTCCAATCCGTATTAACCCTTTCAGGACGAATGCCGCCATATTGGCTACATCAGGTCCGCATTTTCAATCCTTAAAGTTACACAAATTATAATTTAATTATTGTGGTAACGTAAGATCAGTATAGAATTTCATTTTCACGCAGAACTTAAAACTTTAACGAAAAATTTACCTTTCTCGAGGAAATATTTTAAATCTTTCGAAAAAATCTTCGACCGTGAAAGGTTAATGCATTGTTGCATGCAATCTAGTAGGAATTGCGATCTGTATGCAATACAATTTTTGTAAAATATACAATATCTAAATTCCTGTGTAACAAAGCATTTTCTACTTAATTTATCGAGAGCCTCGACTATACGCATTTTTCACTTTTCTCGATAATGTTTCTTCGTACACGCACCACAGAGAAATGGCGGCGGCTAGAATGATTGAGACGCGATCGCGGATGCGCGATCGTGTGTGCACTTGCGGCAGATTTGCCTGAGCTCGGCAATTACAATTAAGTAGCCGTGATCGTTGTATCCACGGTAATCTTGGCTCCTATAATCCTCGTGGATCTTCCTCCCTGCTGGCAATCGTCCAGCCGTCAGTCGGCATAAAACTGCAACGGAGCCTCTGCAGCCGCGATACGCTTTTTATCTCGCTACCGATTCTCTTCCGCCTAGATCGCGCCCGTAGATCCACGGATCTATCGTGATCTGGGGAAATCCGACGAGCTCGCGATAACTCTGATACACAGCGATTTGGATCGTTCGATAGCCGTTTGCTTATCACCGTTCTTTGAGCAACTGATCTTACAGCGGACGTCACACAGCAATTTCGCGAAAGACACATTGCTCTCAATTGTTCAAGAGACAACTGGACTACAGACTTTGTGGTTGAAACCAGGAACCAGTGAAATATTGTATAGCAAAATTTGAACTACTTTGAACATCGTAAAATCACGAAGAGAAGAGTCAATTTGCTTTTTCAGTCCTGCTTCTTAACACTAGAAAGACTGAAACTTAGTATATACCTATATTGCCGAAAAGCAATCAAAATGACTGCATTGTGAAAAAATAACTAATGTGTAAAGAAATTTATTTAAAATTAATTTTTAATATTTTTTTATATTATTTACAGTTATATAACAGGTTATTAGTAAATATTAACAATAAAAAAAATTTACTTCACTTGGAGAGAAAATAATTTATGTATTATTATTTGTACATTTTATGCAAATAAAAGTGGAAATCTTTTTATGTGTACATCTTCCGCAAACATACTTTTGACATTTTTCACATATATTATTTGTTTCGTTGTTGTGGCAAAGTCGTACTTGACAAATTTTGCGTTTGTTAGAATGGGTTGCATTTGATGATGTTGCAGCTGATCTTTGTGTGTCTTCGTGTTGTGGTGAATTTTTCTGTCTTGCAGCTCTGTGTTCGGTGGAAAGCTGTTTTGTTAATTGAAACAAGAACTCTTTTCGTTGTATTTGTATTCCTGTCGTTTCTTTGTAAAGGATCCCAGCATTTATAGCAGCCAAATCTAAAATATTGAAAAATATTTGGAGGGGCTATCTACGGGAACTAGCTTTTACTGTATATTTTCTAGCCATTTGATCCGCCATATTAACTCCAAATTTTGTGCTGTTATAAAATTGAATATATTTCGGTAACATTTTTTTTATTACTTTTATCAATTTTCACAAATTTATGCTTAGAACTTAGAACAGCTACTCTTTTATTTGGTTTGCTTTTATATATTATAAAAACACAATTCTCTGATTTATATAGCAGAGTAGAAAAACGAGGCATGTTATCCTTCGCTTATTTGGCTGCTTTTGGTAGTTAAAAAGTTATCGGTCGTAATATTTCTTCCACAGCTTGTATATGGCTCGACAAGTTTCAGAACAACGTGTTCACTCGGAAGCATTGACGATGGTCGTTGTTCATCTTTCCCCAAATAAGGAAAACCATTCAAAACATATTTGCTACTAACATCTGATGCAAGCCAGAATTTGATGCCAAATTTGTTGGGTTTATTAGGCATATACTGTGTAAAACTGCACCTGGCTTTTGAAGAAAATAATTGCTCGTCAACTGTTATATTTTGCCCTGGTTGATAGCAAGCTTGACTGTTTTCAATGAACTTATCCCATATTTCCGAAACCAAGGCAAATTTATTTGTTTGTAAGCGCCTACTTCTTTCGGTTCTTTTGTCAAAACGAATAAAGCACATGTACTTTTATGTTATCATGTAACGGTAATCGAAAGAAATGAAAAATGTTATTTCAATACAGAGCCGAACTGGTCATATAAGAAATTTACTCAATTCAATAATAAGAGTCATTTGATTATTTTAAATTTCCCAAGTAGTCAAAACTACTGCTTTTGGGCAATATAAGTATAACACATATATATACCGGAAATGAAGGAGGGGGGAGGTAACTACAATTATTAATAAACGCATTTATATATTGTACAAAAGGTCACAAAATTCTAAGAAATTGTATCATTATATACATAATTTTTTTTCTAATTGAAATTAAAAAACAGTCAAAATGACTTCCTTGGGCAATCTAGTGTTAAACTCAATGCAAAGAATTTTGATTTCAGTTGTTCGTAACTGGTTTTGAAGAAGGAAATTCATCATGGTTGTTTGTAAGAGTTACAGGCGAGAAATATTGTATTTCATATGTTTTGATCGGTGACCAAATGTAATTTATAGAGAAGATAGAGATCTGGAATTAGAGGGACGGGCGATTTTATTATAAGTTTTGCAACGAGATTCATTGAAAGAAAAGCAAGATAGGTATCAAAAGTGCCACTGAAAAATGATATTTTTATCGTGTACGTTGATCGATATCGACGAGGCGCAGCTCGATTGTATCTCGAACACAGAGAAAATATCTGAAAATGTAGAACAAAAACAAGTGAAACGAAAGATAACGCGCGCTGTGAACGGATGGATCTCCGAACGATGAATCATTTAAGCTGACGATAAATCAGCTTGAAAACTAAATTTGCAACGTCATACGAATAAAAGCTTGCAGCTTCTTGTTTCGCTGTAGACGCGATCATCAACCATCCTCGGCGATTTTAAATAGATAAAGCATCAACGGTATCGAAGAAAAGAGAGAATCTAATAAAATCTCTTGCATCGAAACGAGCACGCAAGTTTCACTGTGTCATCGAGGAAACGATTATTTGCATCTGACAGTACCGAACTGGAAATACAATTTCTTTTCGATTAGTTGTAAGCCTGTTGTCATCTTGTATACATTCTATCCGCGGGAAGTAAGTAGATGAAACGGAAATGAATCGAGAAATTTGATAAGGGCTCGATCCTTAAAATTACAGATTGTCAGGAATTATAGAACACTTCGTTTTGTCCAAACTACTTAACAGATGACAGTGACTTATTGCCACATTAAACCGTACTAAAAGAACTGAATCAAGTGGCGGACAAAAATACCTTCTCGATTCATGTATCAATTTCAGACTGAACGTATTAACCCTTTACACTCGAAGCTGCTTTCACTCGAGAACCTAGGCATTTCTTCCGACCTAGGATATTTTCATTCAACATGATTTACTTCATCTTATGCATACGGTCCTTTTATTATTACTCATCCTTGCAACAATAATTGGGAGTACAAATACGTCTCCGCCATTTGAAATCAGATAAACCAAGCAGTAAGTTATGGCGGCTAGTGTAAGATATAAAACATCATATGGTAAGGTTGCAAATGTGTCAACAACAGAATCTCGAAATATTACCGATTGTGTATCAGCGTCGTATATATTTTTCGTGTGAAAATGTCGAGTTTGGAACACTGTACCGTTTCATTGATTCGAGTTATTGAACTGATCAATGTCGCAGGATGTTGAACGTTGCGTCCAAAACTAAACATGAATGCGAGGCTTGAATCTCATCGTTCTGCAATAGCGTGAATTTAACACGTCAATATAATGTTTAATATATTATTGTATATCCCGGTAGATTCCAGCATATTGTTGTATATTCTTGTATCTTATATGATATGTACAGTAGCTCACGAAAGTATTCGGACACTCTTTGAATTTGTA
>CM052094.1:6229383-6259088 GCA_028453745.1 Agapostemon virescens
AGTTAAAAACCACTGAAATCCTTCAGGATGAAGTCCGTTCTGGCCGGCCTAGGAAATTAACGAAGAGGGAAGAGAATATAATTGTGCGTGAAATAAAAAAGGACCCAACAATTTCTGCACCAAAACTTGCTATACAAGTTGCTGATAGCTTCAGAAAACAAGTTCATCCTGAACTTTGTCGAAGAATTCTCCGTAAAAATGATTTTCATGGTCGTATTCCTCGAAAGAAACCATTTATTAGCAAAGTCAATAAACAGAAGAGATTAAGTTTCGCTAAAAATTATGTCAACAAGGATAAGGACTTTTGGAAACACGTAATTTTTTCGAATGAGAGCAAATTTAACATATTTGGCTCAGATGGATGTCATAAAATTTGGAGAAAAGCAAATAGAGAGATGGATCTTAAAAATCTACGACCAACCGTGAAACATGGGGGTGGGTCGATAATGGTATGGGGATGTATGGGGGCCAGTGGTGTTGGAAACCTCGTCATTATCGACGGAATATTAGATAAATATAAATATATGTAAATATTGAAAGACAATTTGAAGCAAAGTGCAGAAAAATTAGGGGTAGTAGACAATTTTCATTTTCAGCAGGACAATGATCCAAAACATACCGCACGTATTGTTAAAGAATGGATTATATACAACGTACCCCACGTTTTAGAAACACCCCCACAAAGTCCGGACATTAACCCCATAGAACACTTATGGGCAGAAATTGGCAAACAACTTAGTAAACATAGTATTAATTCCAAGGAAGCATTAAAGACCAGAATTTTGGACGTCTGGAACAATATAAAAAAAGATATTACTGAAAATTTGGTTGATAGCATGTAACGACGGTTGCAAGCCATAATAAGTGCTCACGGTGGTCCGACAAAATATTAAAACACTATAGTTGTTTAAAATATGTACTATTAATTTAGTCGTTCGAATACTTTTGTGGCGTTCATTTAGATGCCGTTACCAAGAAACATTTTATAAGTATTGTTTACGTTATCAGAGACACTTCAAATTTAACATGTATAATCATGATACTTATGTGTTATTACAGAAATAAAAGTATTTTGTAATTCGTAATATGACTTATGTTTTTTCAACGTCAAACTTTTCATCCGTCCGAATCCTTTCCGTTCGAATACTTTCGTTACTCACTGTATGGCTGACATGGTACTCAAAGTTTTAAAGAAAGTATTCCCAGATAATAAGAAAAATAAGATTGTCATTGTGACAAGTATGATTTTTAAATATCTCTTTACGATGTCAAAGAGGATATAAGAGAACCACTAGAGTCAAATAAGAATTTACATTTCGAGTATTATCAGAAAATTCCATTAATGATTTCGAAGTAAATGAAATCTGAAAATTCGCGAATCGTACTGTACAGAACAGCCGAGACAGGTTCTGCGATATTCTGCAGACCCATTTGGCTAACTTGAACGCAGCTGCAGCGTCGAGAAGCTATCGGCTTCGCCGATAAAAGGTCACATTAGGATTCAGCACATTGGGCAGCAGATAGAGGCGTCGATAAAAATCGAAGAATTACAACCACGCATTCCTATGGCTTCTAACCCATGACCTCGACTATTACCTGCCATTTCTGTCCGTCCAGCGGCTAGCGCCAACTTAAGTCAAACGTATCGGCCGGAGATGGTTCAAGATTTATGTCATACAATTTCGTGTCCGCGCGGGGTTTAAGGGGAAACATAAAACACGAATGAAACATTCGAACAGCCCCTTCGTGGACGGTGACTCGAGTCATTGTTGTTTCCCAGACCCACGCGACGATCGTTCGAACAATACCGATCAGCGAAAGAACTGTTGAAAGGAATTCGAGCGATAAGTCATTTGCCAACGACAAGGAATTTTAATAAATATGTTGCCGGATGGTTTATTGGTCTCGCTCTTTATCAATCTTGCCTGGCTGCAACTTGTACAATAAACAATCATCGGTTCAACGATCCCAAGCCAACCGAGGAAAACCGGCCCACGCGATTTCCTCGGCCGCGACTCGGATTCTGACAGCTTCACACGATTCATCGGTAGCCATCTTCTTGCACCGGACACCGCTAGGTCGATATTTTAATAAATACATCACTGGACGGTTTATTCCACTCATTCTTAATTTAGTCGTTTTCAACCCGTACGATAAATAATAGTTTAACGATCTTAAGCTAGCCACGGGAAGTCGGTCCTCGCAATTTCCTCGATCTCGCACGATTCATCGGTAGCTATCTCGTTGCACCTGGTACATTTAGTAGGTTCATACTTTAATAAATATAATACGTTACGGGATGGTTATTCGCTTCGCTCTTTATTAATGTGGCTGTTTGTAATCGGTGTAATAAATAATCGTCAATTTGACGATCTCAAGGTTACCGAGGAAAACTAACCTAAGCGGTATCTTCGATCATGATTCACTGTCGGACGGTCCTACACGATTCCTCGGTTGCTATTTTCCTGCAACAAGTAGATTTAAGTTCATATTTTTATAAATACGTAAGCGACTGGTTTATTCGCTTGGTTCGTTACGAACTTCGTTGTTTGCAACCTGTGCCGTAAATAATCGTCAGTTTGACGATCTCAAGGTAACCGAGGGAAACTAACCTACATAGTTTCCTCGATCACGATTCACTTTCTGACGTTTTTACACGATTCGCCGGTAGCCATATTCTTGCACTAAGTACATTTAGGTTCATATTTTAATAAATATGTTACAGGATGATTATTGGCTTTTCTCTTCATCAATGTCCCTGTTTGCAATCTCTGCGATAAATTATCGTCAGTTTGACAATCTCAAGGTAACCGAAGAAATTCAGCGTAAACGGTTTCCTCGTTCACGATTCACTTTCGGTCGGGTTTGCACCATTCGTCGGTAGCCATCTTCTTGCAACAAGTACATTTAATTTCATATTTTTACAAATACGTAACCGACTGGTTTATTCGCTTGGCTCTTTATGAACTACGCTGTTTACAACCTGTGCTATAAATAATGGTCGCTTGAACGATCTCAAGATATCCGAGGAAAACCAGCCTACACACCGTTTCCGTGATCACGACTCATCGGTAGTCATCATCTTGCACCAGGCACCGTTAGGTCCATATTTAAAAAAACACATCACTGGATGGTTTATTCCGCTCTTTATCAATTTCTCTGTTTACAACCTGTGCAATAAACAACCGTTGGTTCAACGATCCCAAACTAATCGAGGAAAACCGGCCCACGCGATTCCTCGATCTCGACTCGTTTCTTTGCGCGGTAGCCATCTTCTCGCATCGGGCACGGTTAGACCCATATTTTAAAGGAATAGCATCACGGGCCATTACTCGAACTATCTTCCGCTTAAACGGTCCACCCATCTCTTCGGTATCAACGCTCGCCTTGGGTAGGCCAAGATACGAGGGCTTTCAAGGCTTTCGTAAGAGGAGTCGTGGGCCAATCGCGACCAAAGGTCCAGCGGCCGGGATTTACGGTCGCCCGGCTGCCATTTTATCAATCTCGATTAGCATATGCCGCATTAAACCATAACTTATGGCGGCTACTCCGTTCTCGCCGGGCCTGCCTACGTCTATGATACGAGGCTTCTCGGCAAACTGTTGCTCCTGCCTGGTGGTTGCATCGACTGTACGTGATCTGCGACGCCATAAATTCCAACCGATGACTTTTCTTGTCACCCTTGCTGGACTATTATTCCCGGATGACTGAACACCGACGAACGTGCCCGTTGGAGCCTTCTGTTACGTTCTCGTAGACTCGATCACATTTATGCGATCATTTTTAGAAACATTTTCAAATTCATATGAAGGATGACAAGACTTGATTTTCGTTTCCTAACGTTGAAGCAATTGTTTGATAAATGTCAATGATGTTAATTAACCCTCTATGGGCCCGTGTAACTTTCAGGTCACATTTTAATTTATCGACACTTTTCCAAATAATTATAGCTTTTTTCATGAGATGGAGCATAAATCTTAATTCTATAACGTTGCCAAGACAACCAATATTAATATTTATGACCGTTGCTAGGCTCGTCAACCTGAAATACCAAAATAAATGCTGTGCAAACTGTCTGCAGTCAACATAAGCGAAACCATTTGATCTAATTGATATTATTTGTGCTTTTGTCAGTGATTACCAAACTAAAAATAGTGCACGTAATAGCTCTGGGTTCGTATCTCAATAACAACCTATTTGATTACATTTCAATGTTCAATTTGTTGCTGTCTTTTTATGATAGAGTTTTGTAACCTTGAGGTTACAGTGGGCTATTACGGCAGATTTCGGGACATTTAGAATAAAGCTTGTGTTTTATCCTGTTTTCTGATTTATACATCATATACCCAAAATCTGAATACAAAATTCCGTCCTTTTTAGACGGTAAAACCTTCACTTCAAATGAGGAGGTCAAAAACCTCCTCGATCAGTTTTTTGTCAGCAAAGACCAAAAATTTTATGAGCGTGGAATCATGCTCCTGCCAGAAAGATGGTAAATGGTATTGGACCAGAATGGCAAATATATAATTTAATAAAATATTTGTTCATTATACGAAAATTGTCTTTCATTTTCTCAAAAATAAACGAAATTACTTTCTGAACAACCCAATATATTTATCAAAGTATAGTATATTTATCAAATTATTATCCCTATAACTTAAACAGATAGTAGAGAATCGTTTCAGAACTCGCGTAGTCAGAAATCATTTTCTGCGTCACAACTTGATACGAACGAACATCATTGATGAGTAATGTTGATCGCATTCTTTTTTAATTCTCAATGATATGTCGCAGTATTGCGGTAATAAGAACCTGTTGATTACACAGACGCGAACGTACAATTATTAGCCGGGCTTCGTCGTCGAACGATTGCATAACGAAACTTTAAAACGACGTATTTCGATAGTTGTCAACATAAGAGTAAGCCTCCCACCGGCCAGATATCTCAATCAAAGAATTCTTCGCCGATGAAGCGAAGAGTCTCGACGAAAAGTCAGTATCATTCAGCGGAGATCCAGGGAGTATCGTTCGTTCTACGTTTACAGAAAACGATCGAGCCTGTGCTGTCGCGCGTTACTCTTTGGTGGGTATATCTCGTAGCGGTATGGCAGTCGGGCGGATCTCTGGTTCTACGGGAGTGCAATTAAGAGGCACCAATTACACGCCACGAAACGTCGGGTCTGGATTGAACAGGGGGGAGAGAGGAGGGGGGGAGGCTACAGAAAGGACACGACGGGTCCTTGGGCGGCGTACCAAGGCAAGGGAGAGACAGGCAGCGATCTTCTTTCCCAGCGGGGCGCCGGAACAGTCACATCTTCATCTCGGGCTGCGGGCGCGCGGTCCTAATTGGTCGGAATGCTCCCTTACTAATTAAGCATTCGACTAATTATTAATTACATCGACGCGAGGGCTCGAATTAATTCGCCGTGGCCGGTGGGGTGCCAGCGCCGCGGGGCACGCTCGCCGGGCATAAGTATCGCATTTAATGCGCGAGCGGAGACTGCGCGACAGCGCAGCGTGTTACTTCGTTGGCGAGAGGACGATGTACCTATCCCCTATACCGCGAGTGTACCGGTACGTACGAGGATGAAAACTTATCGCCCCCGTCGTCGTGCGCGCGCTCGATTTATCTACTTTGTCGGTCACTCGTCCCCGTGGCCTTTAAAAGGAAGGTTACGGCACCCTCCGGGCGCAGATGCGGCCGCAGGTGTCGGCCACGATTTGCGCCTCTGCTCCTTGTAATTAGTTAAGACGCACGGACACGCGGGTCCCCGGAGCCTTATTTATGATTACGAATCGATCGCGCTATATATCCGATGAAACTTTAATTAACCGGCCGACAAGCCACGAGCTAGGCGCCGCCGTGTCCAGCTATCCAGCCTCTCGTACCCCATCATCCGAGGTCTTATGACGTATCGTCCAGCCACGTCGTCGTTTCTTCCGATTTATCCGCGCGCCACGGGTTGCGAGCGGGTAACTTAGAAGCCGCGCCATGCTTCCCGCGGATACCTACTCGGTAATCATGAGTACGGAAGGCGTGACGCGGCCTGTGATAGAACACGGGATTGGCTTGTGTAATTAGCGGAAAGCAAGCGCGGACGAGAGCTTCTATTCGGTGTTTATGCTAGGTAATTGGTCGAAGAGATGTTTGCTCTTCGAGTGTGGCCTCGGTGATTGGTTTCTTGGCGGCAGACTTGCCGGGAGGGTGGTTTTTCAGACGGCGATACGTCGATCGCGATGTACACTGATTTCCATCTCTTCGCGGTGATCGATGGTACGTCGCCGTTGGCTGCATTTGCATTAAAATCTCACTCTTCCATCCGCGCCCTGCAATGCTAGTTATGTTAGTATAATGCATAGAGGTTGAACGGTTTTACCGTCAAATTGGCAGACACGAAAAGCCCATGAAATGGAAGTAAGGTATGTATTCAGATAACAAGTGAAAAAGTAAAATGTGTAAGAAATATATTGTGAAGAGGCGAACAACGTTTTTACACATTTTAGATGAAAGAAGAGGTTTATGGTACGAACGCCTGTGCTCCGTTATTTTTTAGGAACCGTCCATCTGAAATGCTAGATGGTTTAATTAGTATTTTTGTTCGGAGCTTGGAACGTCGGTTTATTAAGGTTGTCCTCTGTAGACACGTGCGCCGCCGAGACTCTGACTTTTGCACTCAATAGGGATTAACGTATCATAAACCTTCGGATGCGAACCGCCAGGTATTAGCGAGGGTGCGACCATTCTCGGGCCGGTACCTGAGACGCTACTTTCGGAAGATACTCTCACCCCACCAGTGCGAGTTGGGCGGCGAATTAAATGGCCAATAAGGATATACAAATATTATTGCAAGTGTTCATTGGTGGAAGACGTTTACGCCCCATCAATGAGCACTGGTATACATACATATGTATGGGATCAATGCAATGCTCGTGGCAGTTTTTTTTAGTAAGACATTACGTTAGTTAGTCCTTTCAGGTCATTAAGTTAGTTTTATTTATGTTATTACATTAGTTTCCGTTTATGTGTATATTAGTGCTTCTACGTTCATCCACTGTACCATTGTTTGTTCTGTGAGTAAAGAAATTTATTAACGTTCATTTGAATCCGTTTCTACGCCAAACGCTCCATCCCTGACAAAGACTACACACGAACCCCTTACAAATGTATTACTTTAGATTGTCCTCGGATGTTCTTGCATTTTCTGGATCACTGTCAAATTTGGTATATTGAATATATTAATGTGAAAATTCATTTAAAATTAATAATATTAGGATCTTATGTGGCGTTCCTGACGCTGCCGTTTACAACACTTCTTATTTCTTGGTTATTTCATTTCTTATTGTTCTCTGTTCTGCGTGGGCCTGGTTAGATCTACGCAGGCAAAATCCTCTCCTGGCGAACCTTTACTTTTTCCTTATGACATATCTACCCGACCTTTTTCTCCTTCCAGCTTTTGTTTAGGGTTAAAGTTTTGGTAAAGTCAGTCGATTTAAATAACTCGTGTACGTTTGATAGCGTTGTCAATAAATTTGAGTCGAAGACTTACGACCTTCGGCGACGCCGAATTTTTTACGTTAGTTTGTAAAAATAACGAAGATGCGTCTATTCAAATTTTTAGACATTTTCTACAATATATAGGCAGAGAAATAAACTTGTCGAATAATTTTTCATAGACGTAATGTCACAATCTCAATTAATTTGCAAATTAAAAATATTAGAAAGCTTCATTTTGACGTGCCCTGTAAACGCTATGTTAAATGCAACAAGACTTGAACATACAAATGACGCGTATAGGAATTCGAAGATACATAGTTTTATAGAGGATTGAATAAAATATTAATTCTCCTACGACTGTTTGGACTCAAATTAACATTAATCTCTTGCCATATTATAAAGAGTCAGACCCGTGTGTTGAAGATTTTAAGCAAAGTCTAACAAATGTATTTTGTCTTCCTTTTTAGGAAGAGCTAGAGCTCATATCATAGCTGTATATGAAAAATAAATTTTCTTGTCTCTTCTGTTACATTTTCGCTGATGAAAACGTTGCAAAACTATAGTCACAAAGAAAATAGTATGGCAAGGGGAGAATCAAATCTACGACATTGATTCGTCAATTGTATAACTTTCGAAAAGAATCACAAGCAAGTGCTTTATAACTCGAGGTGTTAACTTAAGGTTAACGTACTATCTTTTCCTAATAATTCTAATCGGATGAACACTAATTCCATAGCGATGGTAAATCGATGGTCTTCAAAAGAAACGACAAGGAAACCTCACCATTCTTCACATACCTCACTTGCAATCGTTGCGAAGTTGTTTGTATTTAAAATACAGAATTTACATTTGTTGTGAATACCTCTCCAGTCATTCAACAAAGTATCATCCCTATCATCTAAATGGATAGTAGAGAATCGTATCGAACTCGCGTTGTCAAGAAAAAGTGAAGAGAGTTAGCAAGCCGAACGTTGTGGCCAGGTCACGAGACATCTCGTTTTCATGTTTCTTCGACTGAATCGATGACTTAAGCAACTAGAGACAAAATGTGTTTGTTACGTTACCAGGGTAGTGAAGCCTTGCGCATTCTTGTGACAAATGATAAGCGAAATAACCGAATGTTGACATTCCAAGCATGTAAAAACAATCTTCCAGTATAGCCAGTGTATCGGTAGATCTATGCCGATCGTCTACCGTACCATATAAAGTGTTTTATTGTTGTACATTTTGTTATTTTAAAGTTTGTGTTTTAATTTGTATGGAAACAGCTTTTTAAAAATTATTTACACTTTCAATCTGTTACTGATAATTTTCTTTTTATCAGGTATCACGCTCTAAAGCATTATTCAAGTTTGTGAAATAAATAATTGTTAAAATGTAAAAAATCTTATATAATAAATAGATATATAAAATATATAATAATATTTAAGAATACTTCATGTGAATGTAATACCAAATACAAATTAAAAATGTGCATATATACATCGTATTGCTTGCCAAGCATGCTTCTGGAGCGTTAAAAAATGTGCGGGCCCTGGGAGGGGTTAATCAGTCGCCCAAAATTAATTTGGCCGGCGGCAGTGTTGTAAATATTAGAAAAAGGACACGTTCAGTCTACGTGGCTTCTAGCAATTGTTTACGACACGAAACTCTTCATTAGAATTAAACAACTAATAATTGTAAATTAATTCAACAGGAAATTTTTAATGAACTCTGATGATATCAGCAAAGAACGCCTTAAACGTTCAAATCGGTACGAACAATCTGAAACTCTTGAATTATAAAAATCATACCTGTGCAACCAGATTACGATTCTTCTTTATTGCATCGTACAAGTACTTTCCGCCGCTGGTGTATTTTAAAGAGAGAGGCTTCTTCTTTCCTATGATCACATTATTTTGTACGGTGAAAGACTTCTCGGACGATTGCACCTAAAAGAAACAATAAACATTTAAAAAAGTTAAATGTTTTCAAGAACATGAAGTCGTCAAAATGTAATTTCGTCGTGGATCTACAATAAACGAGTATTTTCTTGATGAGTCTCACACTTTTACAATATCGAAAAACAAGAGAGACTCAACAATTTTTATTTAAATATTATATAATAATATGTACATATCGGTTAAAATATAAAGGCAATTTGTAGATCTAATAAAAATTGTTGAGTCTCTCTTGTTTTTCGATATTGTAAAAGTGTGAGACTCAACAATTTTTATTAGATCTACAAATTGCCTTTATATTTTAACCGATATGTACATATTATTATGTAATATTTAAATAATATTTGCTAGAAATTTAAACCAAATATTTTAAACGCTATGCGTAAGGTTCAAAGACTGATCAGTATAGTTAGTTGAGTTGTGCGCGTTGACCGCCCACAACGCCGTACGCAATGTGTTAAAATGCGACATTACAAATGAAACACAATTTGTTGAAAGTGTGTAGTAAAAATGAGAAAAATATTATATGAGGATTGTTGTGTAACTATTTCCGAGGAAGGCGCGAGGGTTAAGCGAAAGATAGAGTACAATATCGTTGCCAGTGGAAAACGACTCCTGCTCTCGTTCATAATTCCGTTCATTCTTCGTACTCGGCAGCGACAGTTCAAGACCGCGCGTAATATCGGCTTACAAAATACTACGTTCCGCGTGCGGGCAGCGTAGCAAGGAGTCACGGTGACATTTTTATCGCGGCTGGACAAGGCTAAATCGCGGGTTACGGCGTCGCAAGCCCGCGAGTGGCCGGGTACGTGCAGCCTCTCGTGACCGTATACACCTTATTTCGATTTATCTACTTTGTCGTGTGCTCGGTCTTGCGTCGGTCGGTCCGCGGCCATGAAAAACGCGTCTCTAAAGTATCGTCCGGGCGCGTAGGTGCAGGTGGCGCGTCTTGCACACGGTGTTATGCGAGCGCTCTCGTGAGCGCTCCTGCAGCCCTGGTCCCGGTCCCGGTCCCGCAATTTATTTCAGTGATCGCACGAACACACCGAACCGCCCTTACGTATTATTTATGGTTATGGATCGGTGCCGTTTATAAGTTCGGTGGTACTTTGACCGACTACAAGTACCGGTTGTCTCGCAGTGAGTATATCATTAGCAGTTTTATTATTAGTAATCTCGGGCCGGAGCGAGCAAGCAACGACCATGAACGCTAATAAATTCCGTGCCGTGTTACCGCACGAGATGTTATTAATTCCATCGAATTTTATTTCGTGTACGGCGGCATTGTGCATCAACCCGCGCCCAGAATCCGCCATCGAACCAATCATTTTTACGGTTATTGAATTATTTAAACCGGCAACGCGTACAGAGGAACGAACGATCACGATCCACCTACGCGACCCTGAAGGTCGATCGCGATATCGCGAAACGAATTAACCTCCGTCAATTGTTTACTCCTCCACGCAGTCCATCCCCTATCCTACCATCCGGTGCCAATCGGAAGTTCCTTGGACTTTGAGGATTCTCCAGGTTCGTTCTAACCAGGCGCGAGTCCTCCTACGCTCACGAACTACTCCGCCCGGGACGGGTCAATCGAGATAGCGTTCCGCATTAACCTCCCGGCAATTAATTACTCCCCTTCAATCCCTGATAGCGTTCTTTTTTCTCCGCTACCCAAACTACCATCGCGGGGGAACAGGCTGAAAAAAGGCGAGTACGAAACCGCGAGGGAGTGAAGGAGGAGAGACAGGGGTTGAGAGGGAAGAGAGGAAGGACGAGAACACGAAACGTGGGGAGCAAAGCCGACCAGAGAGGATGAACGAGAACAGAGAGGATGTGCGTGCATGCCGCTCACGTAGCGTGCCAGCCAGTCTGGCAACCTCTCCGGACTCTGTTCCTCTTTCGCTGGTAAAAGTGAGCTCTTCGTTTGCTCTCTCGCTCTCTCTCTCTCTCTCTCTCTCTCTCTCTCTCTCTTTCTCTATTTCTCCCTTTCTCTATATTTCTCCTTCTTCCTCTGTCTCTGCCCTCCCCCTGCTCCAGCCGGAGAGACACGCCATGGGAGGGTGGGTATCTTCCTCTTTATCAAACTGCAGCCTCTTACCTGGCGTACTCCCACCCACGGCCCCACCTGTAGTACCATGGGCACCGCAACAGGTGAGAGACTACCGAGTGTGCTCCGTGCCCTTAAACCCGTATCACGGGTCGGACTTATTTTTTGTTTGCTTTCCTTTTCGGCCAATAGCACCACGGATCTACGCGGGAGTCTGATCCAAGGACTCGTTTATCGAGAACGTTTCTTCTCTCTCTTTCTCCCTCTGATTAATTCCGGCCACGGTCGATTCGTTCGTTCAGTTCAACATTCTTGCGACCCGCAGAGCTCTAATTTTCAATTGTTCAAATTACACGAATTTCATGTAGCGAAGATTCACGATACGCATCCGACTCTTTTACTATTGGTGACGGAAAGTTTTGTCATTAATTCGTTGCATTAGACGTCAAGTGAGAGCCACGATGAAGATTTCGAATGGCATCCGCTAAATATGCATGTTGGTAATTTCTTTCAAAACGCCATGAAATTTTACATCGCTGCTGTTAACCCTCTATGGGGCCGTGTAACTTTCAAGTTATTATTCTACTTTCAATTATTATTATTCAAGTAATTATCGACATTTTACCAAATAATTACAGCTTTTTTCATGCGGTGACCGATAAATCTTAATTCTATAACGTTGCCAAGATAACCAATATTAATATTTATGACCCTTGCTAGGCTCATCAACCTGAAGTAACGAAGTAAATGCTGTGAAAACTGTCTGCAATAAAAATAAGCGAAACCATTTGATCCAATTGATATTATTTGTGCTTTTGTCAGTGATTACCAAACTAAAAATAGTGCACACAATAGCTCTGAGTTCATATATCAATAACAACCTATTTGTTTGCATTTCAATGTTCAATTTGTTACTGTTTTTTTATGATACAGTTTCGTAACTTTGAGGTTACAGTGGGCTGTTATGGCAGATTTCGGTACATTTAGGATAAAGCTTGTGCTTTCTCCTGTTTTCAGATTTATACATCATATACCTATAATATGAATACAAAATCAGATAGAAATAACAGAGGAACTAGAATTAGACCCATTAGCGGTAATAAATCCGATGATTCCTTATTAGATTCCGAGTCCGATGAAGATGTAATAGTATTTCCCCGATGACGGATAAATGTCATTGACAGTGACGAAGAATTTACTACTCGAACCTCCTCAGATGAGGAAGATGCAGGACCACAAAGAATTGTTTGGCAACCACTATCTCAGACGAATAATAATAGTTGTTATCGCCCTTGGAATGGAGATTGCCATAATGTCCCCGAAGCATCCCATTCTCCCGTGACCTGTTCTCAAAAACTATTTGACAAGGAAATTACAAGCAATATAGTTGACTATACCAATATGTATGCACTGCAATGTGATCCAACAAAGAGATTTCAAAACTAAAATGTTTAACGTCAAGTGCAAATTGTTTTATCGAATTTCACACTTAAGCTTTTATGCACAGAAGTGCAAAATTTATAGGCCGTTGTTACCTGAAAGTCACATAATGAATATATTGCAATAAAATTGTTTAAACGGAAACATTTTTTTTCATTTGCATATATAGGTTTATAATTTCTGATTTTTCGTTCCCCCAATTTTTGTGGATTAAAAACAAAAATTCGGCCCATAGAGAGTTAACTGAATAGGGAGCGATATCATGTAACAATTTCTTTTAAATATAATATATGTAAAGGAGATGATTGACATTTTTTTTTCAAATTATTTCCATCTCAATTTAGTCTATTGTGGCATAGCTCTGAATAGAAAAAGGCTTATGTTTCGCGTTAACACGATAAACCGTGAATTTCTATTGTAAATAGAAATTTTCTACGTACAATGTACAAATTCAATAAAACTAGGTTTCTTCGCTGAACAGTTTTAATAAATTGAAAGTAACATACAAATATTCTCAAATCCTTTCAATGTCTTCATCGGTCTGTACTTTACTTATGTTTTCGTTGGATTTATTGTTCGGTAGTTCTAGTGTTAACTCTTTGCACTCGAAGCAATTCTACTCGAAAATAGAAAGAATATTTTTATCTATAAAAGCTCCACCGTAGATAGTTCATTTCCTTTCATTCATACGAAATTAATTACTATGACTCGTATTTAGAATTTTAATATTTTTATCAATTTTTCAGCTGCAAACCTATTGATGTAAAAGTTGTTTAAATAATGGTATGGCAAGTTTTAGTGTCGCCTTAGAGGCGCCGTTCGAGGGCAAAGGGTTAATTATTTTTAAAACTACGATCTGTTTCAACTATGTTAGTCTAAAAAACACGAGAACACGCGTACCAACTGCGTAAAATAATAAAGCAAGAAATCAACATGCACAACGATAGTCGTTACATGTATTTCCACTTTTTGGATGCGATTTCCGCACTGCAAATCGTGACGACATAACTCCTACGTAGCGATTTCAATTTCCGAAATAGATTACGCGCGGACGCAACAGGTGAGCTCGCAGAGGGATCGCGATTTTGTGATCCTCCGGTCCCGGTATCACGCGAAACGATATCCTCGGCGAAATACCACATGGAGAGCGTGGCCGCGATGCTGCGCGGATCATTCTGATAATCTGCGCGTACGTGCCGCGCGTTGGAAATGAAATTGCACCGCGGTGCGTGGGTTCGATCTGATGTACGGGCTAGCGGGCCCCCCCCGTTATCGTCTCTTATTAGTTAGAAATTCCAGCGAGCACCGGTATTTTATGTTTAATTGCGCATACTCACGGCGCTCTTAATATAAATTACCCTGTTCCGGTATCTGTCGGTTAATTTGCTTGGCATCGTGACTTTCGGTACAGTGTTATCACGATCATAAGGCTACTTTATGGCAACCGCCATTTTTATTTGCTTCACCGTATCAACCATGTTCGATGGTAATACCGCTTAGAATACGAGTTGCGTGGTGCAACGAGTGAAAATGTCTAATTACAACATTTATATTCATTCTCCAGGATTAATTGATAAAGCCAAACGAAACTTCTCACTAGTTTCTCTTGTTTCTATAATCTAGTTCTGATTCGGAATTAATGTTGACCAAGATGATAAATGTATTGACAATTGACTCCATTAGCCAGATGTACCAGGTCTGTAAATATGAAACCGGAATTTTCCCGTAAGTAGCATTAAATATCAATGTAATTACCGTCGAACCGCATTGTTGGCGCCATTTTCTTGTCTTAACATCTCGTAAAGATTTTCAATTCACAATCTTACAAGTTTCATACAACAGCATAGTTTTTAATAGCGTTGAACATGTCGAATTTTGGGGCACGGAACTACTATTTGCGAACTACCATTTGACGAAAACTGCTGCGGAATCGCAACGAATGCTCGTCGAAGTTTATGGTGAGCATGTTCTTTGTAAATCACAATGCTTTGAGTGGTTTAAAAAATTCAAAAGTGGCGATGTTTCAAATCTGTTCGTGAAATTCGAATGTTTTTTTGTCTTCATCGCACTTGAAGCATAGCAAGAGTTTATTAGTAGCTTTTTGAAAAATTATTTCCATCTCAATTTATTCCATTATGGCGTGGCTCGGGATAGAAAAAGAGTTATGTTTCGTATTAAGGAATTATACGTCAACCATTCGCGCCGCCATTGTTCTCATTATGGCACATAATCGATTACAATCACGAACATTGCACCTACTTTTACAGTCACGGCCCCAGTAATTGCGTACGCAAGGAAGTTATTACTACCGTCATAAATTACATTACCGGTCCCACTATGAAAAAAGGTAGCGAATTATCAAAGCATCTAAAACTTCCAGTCACTTGCGAACCAACCAGAAATAAATCACGATAGATCGTTTATCAATTCCTGCTATCAAATACTCCTAAAAATCATGTGATCGAATAAAAAAATGCAACACCCACCGACTGCCGAGGAAAAAGTCGCAAATACTCGACGCAAATCAAGGAAACGAACGTATCAAGGCTATCTAGTTGCGACACATACGGTATCTGGCACCCACGCTCCACTAATCATACGAATCTAGTAAAGTCCAGAATGCGACACGTGCAAAGAACAAAAATCTGTTGACACATTATCGAATACTTTCGTGATGAATAATACGTCCGGTTTGGTGAAACGAAGTCTCGCTGATTGCAAGCTTTCCATATTGCACGGATTTGTATCATCCATTGGAGGAAAGTAACTGAATATGGAATACCATTTTCTTATACAAATGTAAAGGGTGACCTAAAAGTAACGCAAGATTTGAATTTGCCGCCATTTTTACAGTAAATTGTTGGCAAACCTGAAAAAAGAACAATTTGACAGCTAAGAGCTTAGGGTTAGTAAAAATGGAGCGTTATACGATGCAACAACGTGTTTTCATTATTGAACAATATTTAAAACGTAATGAAAGTTTGGCGGCCGCAGTTCCACTTTTCTCTTCGGCGAGTAAATCCTGCGACGAACGTGACCGTATAGTTTGAATTTCGCAGTGTCGTCGATTTCGTCGATGCTCCATTGAAACCCTATTGTTTGATTTTAATAAAATTATTAAACCGTCGCGAAAACTAACATCGAACGAGGCTGAATTCATTGTTCGTGCGGCGAAGCTTCTTTTCGCGAAGTTGGATTGCGATTCGACGATCCATAACTGTATTATTAGAAATTCTACGATTTCTGAAAGGTCGAATTTTCTCGGTGGTTGATATTTCTAGAATCGAAAGTTAATGATATCGAATAGGCAATGATATCCTTTCTTATCGCTGTAGAAACCCGATTAACTGGAACCAGAAATTTTTATTAATTTGTACAAATAAATTGTGCTGTTTATGAACCACTTTACACTTTACAGATACAGTAAATTGTTGGCAACCCTGAAAAAAGAACAATTTGACAGGTGAGTTGGTTCAATCTTGCACGGAGGAAATATACAAAATATCCAATAACCTCAAACCCCGCACGGTTGAACGATCTGGTTTCTATTTCACGATTATTGAAATTATGAAGGTGCTTCTTTTGTTAAATGAATCTTTATTCGAGCACGAATTGTGATGTGTCCCAAAATTAACAACCCTGAAGAAAGAACAATTTGACAGCTGAGAGTTTAGGTTTAGTAAAAATGGAGCGTTATACGATACAACAACGTGTTTTCATTATTGAACAATATTTAAAAAATAATGAAAATTTTATAGAAAATATGATCAAAATAGTGTTTTAACCTCGTCAACTGTGAAAAGATTAATTGAAAAATTCAGGGAGACTGGATCAGTTGGAGACGCTAAACACACCGGTCGTTCAAAAACAAACCGTTCAAATGTCAATATTCGTTCCGTGTAGTTTCTTATGCGATCCAGGTGCACAGTGTCATTTTATGCACACTACCGTGCATCTTTTATATACGGTTATAATATTCTTTCCGTATAATAACGGTCTGTAAATATGAAACCGGAGTTTGCCCATTCACGTCGTTAGCCGTCAATGTAGTTACACTAGTTTCTCATTTTGACATCTGATCAAGATTTTCAACTCACAACCATACAAGTTTCATATAACAGTATAGTTTTTAATAGCGTTGAACATGTCGAATTTTGTGCCTGGAAACTACGATTTGCGGACAACATTGATTTTTTGTTACCATTTGAAGAAAACTGCTGTAGAATCGCATTGAATGCTTGTCGAAGCATACGATGAGCATGCTCTTGGTAAATCACAGTGCTCCGAGTGGTTTAATAATGGCTGAAATTATTTCGATGTGTCCTAGTCTAATCTAATCTAATCTAGCCGGAATAAAGGCACTGGGTCGGTATGTGCTGCCAATGGAAGCCGGCACGGTGCTCAATGCCGAATAAGAGCAATTCTTTGGTGGCTTTCGCAAAACGTTCTTGTTGCATGAGCGAGCGAGTGCATGCGTGCGTGCGTGCGTGGCTCGTTGCGTGCGAGCGTGCGTGAGCGAAATACCGAAAACTTCAAACTCTCTGCTGCACCTCCTCCTCATCTTCTTCCTTCTTCTCTCTTCTTCCTCCTGCTTGCGATCCAACCGCCTGGTTCGTTTCGCCAATTTTTTTCTCTCTCTCTCTTCCTCCCTTTCTTTCTCTTTCTCTCTTCTTCCTCGTTCGTTTCGCGGACCCCCTCGCCGGAAGCGAAAGAAGCTCCGGTCCTGCTGCGATTAACCTTTTCAGGGATGAATTATTTCGCTCGTCAGGTCGCCGGGCGGCTTCGTAAAAATTCGAGCAACCGATTCGTCGAATCAGTCACCTGCTGTTTACGTAGCCCGAAGTGACGCGATCGAGAGTTATCGCGTCCCCCGGATCGATCGATCGACGCCGATCCTCCCACCGTTCCCCTCCCGGCACGATCGGCTATGCATCGATCCTAGCGCATAATTGTTTCCACGATTCAGTTATTGTAATACTAAATCTACCACGGCGAGTCAAATGAACATATTCAGACATTTTATTTCGCGATTATTGAAATTATACAATTTATTGATGGAATAAAGAGATCTACTGTGGGAAGTCGAGAGGTTTAAAATTAAACTGTAATTGCAATTTTTGCTCGTTCTTTTAGAAACGCGTATTTGTCGATTATGGTCTAGATCGGCCATTTGCAATGTTAGGACCTTTTTGGGAAGCGAGTATGATATGCTACGACGCAAATCGTGGACAGTTTGAGTAATCATTTTGGAAGTTTCGAAGACGTTGTTAAAATACAGACAATTATATCCTGCAATTTTTGCTCGTTCTTTTAGAAACGCGTACCTGTCGATTATGGTCTAAGCTCGGTCATTTGCAATGTTAGGATCTTTTTGGGAAGCGAGTATGATGTGCTACGACACAAATCGAGGACAGTTTAAGTCATCAATTTAGAAGTTTCGAACGCGTTCGTAAAATATAGAGACTTAAATCCTACAACTATTGCTCGTTCTTTCAGGAACACCTTACGCTCGTGAATTATGATCTAGATCGCTTGTTTGCAGTATTCGGATTTGCTTGGGGAGCAAGTACGATGTCCTACGAGACAAATTGGGGATACTTTAAGTCACGATTATTCCAATTTTGAGCAACCACGCAAACTCCATGGGCCTCCCTTAAAATATTGAGAAATATCCCTGAAAAAATCCGTCGTACCATAAATTGTTATACCGGCAACCGTGCAGTCGATCGATTCGAATCCTTTCCCATCCTAATCCGTAACTTCTAATCTATCTCCGATGCTGTTCTCCAAAGACGTGCGCAGCCTCGACTCCTCTCTATCAAATAAAACTGGCAGACCGTGGTTGTACCGATCGGTTGGGAGCAGCCGAAGGGAAAGGTAACGAGGGAATCATAAATATCGTTCCCGATGGTTTTGCAGGTGACATACAACAGGGTAATGAGAAATCACCGATCGGTCACGAATCCAAAAGACGTGAAGTACAAGAGGATAAACAAGGCGAAATCGGAAAGCCTGGAAGAGCTGCGGGGCTGTTTGCGGAACTGGGTCGAGAACGGGAACAAGATCCCAATATCGGTCGACCAGTCTTACGCCTGAATAACTCGTCGTACCTACGCGAAATTATACACGAAATTATACGCGCATACAACCCTCTCCCGCCCCTCCCTCTCGCATAGAAGGGTCATTTCTCCACGACGGTTCGGCCAACCCTATACCGATCGAAAAGTCTTATGCCTGAGCAAAATGCCGAAACTCCGTGAAATTACAATGGCATACGAATCTTCTCCCACCTGAGAGGGATAGATATCGGTCGAAAAACTTAGTTTCCCAGATTCTTTTCTAACTCTGG
This sequence comes from Agapostemon virescens, assembly GCA_028453745.1. NCBI lineage: Eukaryota > Metazoa > Arthropoda > Insecta > Hymenoptera > Halictidae > Agapostemon > Agapostemon virescens. Next base: position 6,248,658 of record CM052094.1, read on the forward strand.
CTACAAGTAACTGGACGCATAGTAAGGGTGTATTTCAATTCCCGAGTCCATTGGAGCGAATTGCGGCCGTGGTACGATTTTGAAAATTTCGAGGCGTTCGAAATCGTGAAAATTTGTAAAATGGGGTTGATAAAATGAAGCGTCCTGAAACGCTAGCCTAGAGGTAAGCCTAAACTCAAACCAGAAGGTTTGAGGAAGATTTTTCCGTTGGAATCTTGTCGATAGCTCTAATAGTTTGGTCGAGGAACGCCTTCAAAGATTGCGAAATATCGCTAAGTAGTGAAGGGACGACCCCCAACCTGTCGAAAAGTTGGAAAAAATTGGAAAAAAATTTTGGATCGCCGATTCTTTTGTAATTTTGGTTACACGTTTCCAGACCAATAGACAGAGTGTATGCCAATTTTCAGGTCGATTGGAATGAAATTACGAAAAATGTGCGGATCGGGGAAATCCGACAACCCCCAAACTGCCACTTTCTTCGGGGGACAAATATCGGTCAACAAACTTAGTTTCCCAGATTCTTTTCTAACTCTGGCTACAAGTAACTGGACGCATAGGAAGCGTGTATTTCAATTCCCGAGTCCATTGGAGCGAATTGCGGCCGTGGTACGACTTTGAAATTTTGGGGCTGGTGAAAATCACGAAAATGGGCAAAATGTACTTATTTACAATTGACAGATAATAACTAACTATATAATGAACTCATGAATTTATTTGAAATAATATTTGATACTTCATGTGTGATTATATATTTTTGACGTAATAAATCTTGCATATAAAATAACGCATCGTTTAATATTTGTGATTCATTCAATTTTTACTATAAATTAATATTATAGTGTAATTGTATTGTTATAATTTTATAAGTTAATTGTATTGTTGTAAATTTATGAGTTAATTGTATTGTTGTAAATTTATGAGTTAATTGTATTCTCGTTAATACATGAATTAATTATATAGTTAGTTATTATCTGTTAATTGTAAATAAATACATGTATGAAAGATAAATTGTCTTTAATAATAATTTATGTTTTTATATTTTTTTTTGCAATAAGTTAAAAATTTGTGAATGAAAAAACAGAAAAAGAAAAGAAAAAAAATTATTTGTAAATGAAAGAAAGTATAATAAGAGTAAATGAAAAAAGAAGGTTTTGGTTGCAGAGAAATCGAACCGATGTCTATCGCGTGTGAGCTTAGCAGGCTGCCACCATCTCAAGTAGTCATTTTGTAAATAATCGTAATAGAACTTCATTTAACGGCTCTCAATCTTTATTTATGAATATTTAAAAAACTATTGAATATTGGCGGGTATAACCATATACAGTAGCTCACGAAAGTATTTGGACACTCTTCAGTCCTAAATAACTTTTTAAGGATTCAACCAAACGACTTGACTTTTCTGGAGCCACTAGAAGTATTGATTTACTAAATGATACCCAAGAATAATTTAGAAACAATTCTAATTGGAAGAAACTACAGGAAAAAATAAAAAAGACATTTTTTAAAACATTTTTATTTTAACTCGTAATGAAAATTTAAAATATGCATCTTGCAGACCTGTGTTAGTTATACGCATGCTGAAAATTTCATTGAAATCGATTAGCGCATAAAAAAACGACACGCGTAGAAAGTTGTAAGAATTTGTGGAATTTAAACAGAAACTGACCGAATATCGTGAAAAATTGCGATTTTCACTATTTTTGATGGCGCGCAGCTCGTGTGTACGTCGATCGATTTCAATGAATTTTTCTGCATATGTATAATTATCATAGATCTACAAAATGAGGCTTTAAAATTTTTTATACGTGACTCAAATGAACAATGTTTAAGGAATGTTTTTTATATTTTTCATGTAATTCATACCAATTGCAACTGTTACAAAATCCTTTTCGCATATCATTTAGTAAATCAATGGTTCTAATTGCTCCAGAAAAATCAAGACGTTTGGTTCAATCTTAAAAATGTTATACAAATTCAAAGAGTGTCCGAATACTTTCGTGAGCTACTGTATATTCTTAATCAGATGTACAAAGTTTCAACTGTATCGGTGACCCGAAGACCTTGCACTCTCCTTGTGAGTCGAAGATTTATAACCATGATGGTTGTATATTACTACAGAAATAAAAATATTTTGCAATTGTTAATGGGCCTTGCATTTTTTACGCATCAAACTTTTTATTTGAGAGCGTTCGAATACTTTCGTGTCTCATTGTATATCGTTGGATTTATTGTTCGGTAGTTCTAGTGTCAATGCTGCAAATGTTATAATCGTTATTTGGTCATCGAACATTAATAAGAATTTGCTTTCTTGTAGGTTTAGCAATGGTCGGCCGCTAATAAATCGATCTCTGATCGCTAGTAATTACTAACAACGGCGAACGAATCGAACAAGCGTTTCATGTGGACGGGACAGTTGTGTTTACAAGCGTTTACCTCGACGAAAGATCATTTCGCTGTCGCGTTTATACGACGGACTTTCTTCATGTGAAACATGATCGCGGTTCGTTCTCTCGTTTCTACGCGGAACGTCGGGACAATTTCGCGAACTTCCAGGCGGGAATAGGATCGTCCCCCGTTCCTCGTTTCGTCGAACATGGCCTCGCTCCGCAAGAAACCATCGGTATCTATACTTCGGCCGGACGTATTGGTACGTCAACTCGTAGGTTTTTACAACGGTGGTTCGTTAAGACAAGCCTTAACAGTAAGGACTGATCCGGGGTAGCGACAAGTGGTATGCAATAATCGATACAGACAGTGCGGATTAATTGAGAATGAGTGGACATTAATTGAAGGGGAAGAAGAACGAGGCACGCGCAAGTTTCCTTAAGCAGCGGCGAGCGTGCGTATACGCCTTAAGGATCGTGTAAGCGATAGTCCGGGTACACGGGCGAGAATCGTAAGCCACGGGAAATTAATTGAGGGTAGATGGGAGACGCAGGGTTATTGCCAATCCCTTTCATGGCAGTAAATGTCGGTCTTACCACGTTTAGTCTAATTCCTTTTGTCTCGTAATGTGTCGTTGCGATTTAATCCTGAACCAGATCGATTTTCTAGAAACTCGTGTAAGGGCAAAAACGGTCCGCGGAGACGCTGACCCCGTCGAAAATGCAGTCACTAAAACATAATTTTCAATTCCGCTTATAAACAACGAGCACAATCCGCTCAATGTTTTCATTATCGATAAATTTATTATATTAACCATTAGCACTTCAAGAAATTTTAATTCGAAAATCGAGACACTTTTTGATGTGGAATAGTTCCATTGTGTATGGTTTATTTCCTCTCGTTCATATAAAGTTTGTTACTATCACTTGTATGTGCAACACTTCAATTTTTACCGATTTATTAAATGCAAATGTAGTGATGTAAAAATTGCTTTGAATAATTGTTTGACAATTGTTATTGTCACCTGAGAGGAGCCTTTGGAGTGCTGTAAGGGTTAACATTGACTGCCACCATCGTATACGTGTGACGTCCACTTTTAATATGTGTGAGAAGAATTACTTTTCATATTGGATTAAAATGGAGATACGAGTGAATTACAAGTAAAGTAGCGTTAAATTCGATCTACCTCGAATCGAAATTATGTACTTATCGTGTAGAAACTAGGATAATACTATAGTTGCCAACCTGTAGTTTAAACCACTTTGATGTATTAACCCCTTGTCATATTATGACGAGTCAGAATCGCGTTGAAGATTTTAAATAAAGTCTAACAAATATACAATTTATGTCTTTCTTTTTAGACGAAATCGAATATTGTTCATTTGTAATCAATACTTAAGCATTGAAATAGATTTCTCTTCTGTAACATTGTTAATTAACAGTTTGTCTGAGTAGCATTTAATATCATATGAAGATACCAAAAATTGGGTCGATTCAGGGATAGCGTCAAACGATGAAGTGTTCTTCTGACGCGGTATCTCGACGCTGCCAGAAAGATGGGAACAAAGTAATGGCCAGTGATGGACAATACTTTGAATAAAACATAAGGCATCATTCTTTCCCAATGAATGCCCAATTCAACACATTCACGACCGCTGACGTGAATTAACGTCTTTCCAAGTTCTATTCCTGGTTTCCGCTGACGTGAATTCACGTCATTTTAAATTCTTTTCCATTAACAAGTGGTCTATCGTCTACTTATTTTAAACAACACGCAATTACAACACTGATATTTCAAAAGAAATTTTATCATTCTTATCCTTGCTTTATTTTCGCCGGTACTCAGTATTCGAAGTTAAGATGAAAAACGGTGGAGACTTATTTATATTCCCAAGTAAGTATAATAAAACCCTATTACGTAGGTAAAAATCAATGACGTGTAGCAGGTAGTAGCGGGAAAGGGCTTTCAATCGTCCATCTGTCCATCTGTCGGCGAACGTAGGAAGTGAAACCGCCACACAGTCAGTTTCAACGCTCAGTTCAGTGATAATATTCGAAATCCTCGTATTCCATAAACTCGCGTGCACGGCAAATGCATAAAGATTCGCGGTGAGGTTGTAGTGCGGTTGTTGGCGTTGTTTTCGCCGAACAAACTGTGAAATCAATTTTCGAATAATGGCATTTCACCGTGCAGGCTATTGTGGCAGAGCGAGGTAAGAAGCACGTGAATGTTTCGTACGTGTTCGTATAATTCGTGACCGACCGTTACAAGGTCTCTCCCGATAGGCTTGCAACGTGGGCCGTTACAACTATGTAGAGAGGATGCACCAGCATTCGACCCGAGAGATGCACTAGGCTGCACGCGAGGGACGATAGTTTCTCAGGTGACTGTAGGCTCCCGGGAACTCATTCATGCACGGCCAGAGCCACTACTGCCGGCTTTGCATGCACGTCAATGGGATACCTGCTTCCGATCGATTCCCTGTTCTTCGTCGGTATTTCGCGTAATGCACTTATGGCTCCGGACACGGCTAATGGTTACAGAACAGCTTTGCATCCTTCAATAGAAGGTGATTGTGTTAGTAATTGTGACATTTCTGCAAATTTTATGCGATATTTTTGCGATCGTTGCCGCTACAGTGACGGTATTTTCAAATTGTAAAAGGCCGCGCGATCTTACTCGTAATCGTCTGACACGTTGTTCTGTAAAATATCTTACTTTGGAAAATTACAGATATTAAAAATTTCTACTTTTCATGTACTATAAGTACTATTAGATACAATAAACTAGCTTCATCCTATTCTGTGTTTTTTAATATCCACATATTTGTTTTAAATCGTTTAGGGAAAAATTACTCCGAAAGCTAAATTTGCTCCAACTAATACTGCCAAACGAGAAGGGTTGAGGGGGGAATACACTTTAGAGCGCTTAAAAAATAGCAATTTTTAGGAATTTCTTTCTCAATAACTACAAAAAGCGAATCATTCTCAAACATTCATGATATTATGTTCTATATATAAACAATACAAAAAAATTTCTATTTTAATGATTAATGTATTTTTTTTCGCAATATTTATAAATCTTCACAGCTCCGCGCCCTGCGCATCGTCAGTTTGCGTACATCCTAGAGCCTCTAATTTTCATCTGAAACAGGAAAACAAAAGTTTTTTAATCCTTATAAAATTATCTCGTCGATGAACTAAAAAAATTCCAACAAAAAGTACAAAAATTTTGAGCTTTATTGAAAAAGTTACGACTTTTCGCTAAAAATTTCGACTTTATAATGTAAATTGAAAGGAAAAAATGCAACTATTTAGGAATTTTTTTAGTTCATCGACGACAATTTATCATTACCTAACGAAAAATCGCCTTAGGAGCTCAATTGATCGAATAGATCTTTCTGTATCGTGTACACAAGATTCAGAAATATGATATTGAGAAAAACGCGTTTAAAGTTTTTCAACTGTTAGAGCAATAGTTATTGAACACTTACTTCTGGAGGAAACTAATCCGCTATACCAGGGCCATATAGTAAGCCTTTGTGGCTTCAAATAATTCATTTTGCTCTATTTGGTGCATCCTACGAGAAATTCGTGCCTTTTTGGTGCTGCTTTGTCTGCGACGTTCCTGTCTCGTTATGCGCTCCGCGCCATACGTATCGGCAAAGAATTTGCATTGTTGCCCGATATTAATATTTAATACATTCATTATTTTTAATATAGTTGAGTAGCCCTCGTTAAAAATGCCAGCCGCAATAAAGGCGAAGCTTTCGATAATTTTTGCTCCGGCATTTAGATGCTTTGGATTTAGGCGCTAAACCGTTGAATTGAAACTTTCATTGCAATGCTGTGTGTGTCCATCTAGACACCTGGTTAATAAATCCTCCTTTGAAAGTTCTTCATATATCGGTTTTAAATGTTTAAGGACATCTGGGTGAAGTGGACTAGGATGATTAAAATTATCTAATTCACCTTTCACTTCGCTTTCAGTTTTCGCGGACGGATACCTGCCTGACGCTTACCTGTTCGGCTAGCTGTATCTCCCAAAATACATAAAATTTTGCTCCGTAACTTTATGCACGTATTCTAGACACATACTGGATTCGATTTCAAACAAAAAAAAATCTAATATTTTCATCATATAAAGTGTATTCCACCCTTAAAACCAGATTGCGAAAGAGTTATAAAACCCTTTGGTAGGTAACATTTAAAAGATGAACCGTAAGATTATTTTTAAAATAGTTACAGGAACAGATGATGCATTTATTGATGTCATATAAATATTCAATCATCATTTTAGGAATCGAATCACAATAATAGTAAATAATTCTCAGAGTTAAAGAATTATTCCGAATATGTTATTTTTGTGTTCGTATGTTACTTATACAGATAAGTAATAGTAAATTAACTTTTGATAAAAGTAATATAGTAGATATAAATATAAAATAATGTAATATAGTAAATTAAAGTTTAGTCAGGTGTACGATTGATAGCAATCGTCATGCAATACGATTTTATTGATATTTATTTGGCAATGGAAAACTTTTGGCCGACAGTATACGTAAATAGAATATTCTTTTACTTTCCTGAGTACCCGAACGACCGTAATTTATAAGTGAAAATTAGGAAAGGACATGATGACGTTCACAGAATATTTTTCATCTGAAAATATGCAGCGCGCGACGTTTCTTTTTCGAAATCAATCAATGTAACATACTGTGCGCAATTTCAAAATTCAATATGTCCTTCTTGTACATCGACATAAGCTTGACGTTGATTTAATATGGAATTCATCATACCACGCATTTTCTGGATATCAGTAACCCGGTTGTTAATTAATTATTTAATTTATCATAGCCGACAGTTAACTTATCATTGTACCCTTGTACAAGGTAAAAGCTTCATCGATTACTGTAAGATTTATTGCCATAAATAGCACCTGAAAAATCATTTTGCAACCAGCAGAAGGACGTGTACATACACTGTTAACCATACTATTCTACAGACACACGAAGACATTCTATTTGTTCGTATTTGTTTCATAAATAACATGTTAACCAAATGTTCTTGAGATATTTGTAAGCAAATATTTCAATGTTTAATTTAATATTAACACTGATAAAGCGTTTAATTTTTCTCCATACACTCAACACGTAATCACGTGCAATATATAAACTTATATTATAATTTTTACTCTACAACACAGTTCATTTTTTTAAAATCACAGAGCATCTCAAAGATGTACATGCCATATTAAAGTATTGCAGTATTAATTTTTCTAAAAATATTGTACAACATAGTACTTTTCTGTAAATAATTATAGAGGATTAAAGAGTCATTAATATCTTAGTTAAAAAAACAACAGGCAGTTTATCGTTTGGTTAAAAATTTGTAGAGAACGTTCCTGAGAAACTTCATCTTCATCGGATATTCTAATAATAGAAGCTTACAGTTAGTTAAAAAAATATGTAAATATTTATAGTTAATATTAACAGCATTAATAATATTTTCAGTTATTTTAAAAAATATGTAAATATTGGATAGTTGGAAAAGTATTGAGAGATTTTTGTCATTTTTTGATTAAATGTTTTTTTATTCGTTTTTTTATTATTAGCGTTTTTACTTTTTTCGTAGTAAATTTTCAAAACAGCCAATTTCTTCAGAAATTCCACTAATCTTCACTCTAATATTACTTGTGACACGATTGACGAAATACAATAATGTCTGTATGAAAATTGTAGACTGAAATGTCACCTCTCAAATGCGTGTCACTATGACGCAATCTGATTAGTGTTGCCCGATATATGACACCAAACAACATCTAGTGACAAAAATCTCTCAATATTTTTCCGACTATTCAATATTTATATATTCATTCACGTCGAACTTGTGCATTTTCAAGAAAATGTTAGACTTTCTTCGATGCATTATAGAAATCGATTTCCTAAACTTATTCAAAATGTAATCAGTTTGTTAAATAATCGAATAGGACATACAAATATGGATATTATGGAAAACGGAAATAAGATAACTATTGGTTGAAATCACCAGAAACTGAAGAGTGTAAATCAACAGCTGGCATAATCGATTTAACACTAGACTTACCACGGCGAGTCAAATGACCCTTTTTACATTTTTTCTTTCACAATTATTCAAGTTATAAAATTGCCTTCATAGGAAGATTGAAACGCAAAGCATTTAAATTTTGGAATATATTTATTAAAAATAAAAATAAATCGCAACGAATTTTCCGGACAACCCAATACTTTGTAATGAATATTACAAATAATCAAAATATATTGAATCTTGTCATTTTTATGGGACAAGATACACCAGTCAATTTTAATGCTCGGTAAGATTACTTTTTACAACGGGTTAAATGACCCTTTTCAGATTTTTTAGTTCACAGTTATTATAGTTATAAATTTGCCTTATAACATTGCATAGGAATCGATACAATAGATCTCTTTGTTGAAGATCTCATTATGATGAAAATCGCAAATAATCCAAATAAATAAAATCTTGGAATTTTTACGAAACAATGCACGGAAGTTAATTTTAATATTGGGTAGGTTTAGCGTTACCTAGCCCCCATCCATTAGCCCGTACCAAAAATAATGTTGCTTCGGAAACAACAATGTGGCGTGCTTATCAAGTTCTGTTTTCCGCAGCTTATTATACGGAGTTAACAGTCGAAGAAACTTTTCTGACACGTCGCCGTCTGGATTTGCATAGACCGGTCATTCTCGTTCTTCTTTACGAGCGCGGCGTATGCAGATGCTTGTTTCCGTGATTTCCAGGTCGCGTCGCGATAGAAAATCGTCTTGCAGCCCGTTCCGGGCCAGTTCCCGACCTTTCACCCGATTTTTCCAGGGTGTGGCTTGCGTTTGCATACGGAGAATTAACGAGTAAATACGGAGAGGCTATTACGATCCATAGGATCGTCTACGGTGTATGCAAAGGAGGCGGAAGAACGGCCGATGAGGAAATACTGTCAAGCTATTAGTATTCAATGAGATAATGAAGGAACACCATGGAATTCAATGACCTACCCGGGGTGAGCGTAGGACGATAGTAACTTCGTGGCTTCTATCAGGATTAGATTAGCATATCACCAATGCGGACTACGGTGGATCGTTCGATTCGAATATTCCGTCCGTACGCTGCCTTCCCGGTTTAAATACGCATTACGGCGTTCCAACACGCACCGAAATTCATTTCGGGCCCTGCGCGTCTCTGTTTTCACGAGAAAACGCCGACCGAGACCGAGAAAATGAATGGGATACGTTCAACCGATCGAAAATTGAGGAAACTCAGACTTGCTATTTCTATTTCTATGGAATACCTTCGTTTATGTAGGATGAATGGTCCTTCGTGCATTCGTGTGGGCGACCGGGTCATCTTGCGACGGACAGGAGCGTCGCCGGTATGTTTGGAAAACTCGAGTGACCGAGAGTGCGAATGAAAAGTGTTATACAGTGGTCCGCATTAATATGCGGACACCATGATACTCGAGAAGTTTTTGCTGTATATCTCCACTGTTAATGGACTTAAACAATCCGTCGTTTTCTAATGATAAAAGCACTTACTTTAAATGTTAGAAACATAGTTTTCATTTATTTAACTTGTACACTTTTCGCGTTAACTAATGTTACCCAAAATAATGATCAATTTTTACATCGCAAAAATATTCGGACATTCCATACGCTTCACAGTTTGACTGTCTTGTTAAGCCATTTGGTAAAGTTAGTATCATTTCGAACTTCATTCGTATCGTACGTAGTAGTTGTGTTGAAGCGTCCGTCCCGCGGTTCGGGGAGTCGGTCGCTCAAATACGGTGCTTTGTAAGAGCACGTATTAGCTCCAACGCAAATTAATGGAAAGGAGCGTAAATAGTTGAAATAAGACCCAACCAGCTTGTATTTTGGGGTGGAAGTTTATTCTGCGTATTTGAATATGTACAAGCGCCAGCGTGAGCCGCCCGATCGGATCTGATTTGTACGGATACAGTAGTTGCTTATATACTATTTTCGGTGACTAAATATC
>CM052094.1:6264088-6277766 GCA_028453745.1 Agapostemon virescens
GTTAACGCTCCAGACAAAGGGCGAAAATCACGAACCACCATTGGCCGATATTTAGTTACCGAAAATAGTATATAAGCAGCTACTGTATCCGTACAAATCAGATCCGATCGGGCGGCTCACGCTGGCGCTTGTACATATTCAAATACGCAGAATAAACTTCCACCCCAAAATACAAGCTGGTTGGGTCTTATTTCAACTATTTACGCTCCTTTCCATTAATTTGCGTTGGAGCTAATACGTGCTCTTACAAAGCACCGTATTTGAGCGACCGACTCCCCGAACCACGGGACGGACGCTTCAACACAACTACTACGTACGATACGAATGAAGTTCGAAATGATACTAACTTTACCAAATGGCTTAACAAGACAGTCAAACTGTGAAGCGTATGTAATGTCCGAATATTTTTGCGATGTAAAAATTGAGCATTATTTTGTGTAACATTGGTTAACGCGAAAAGTGTGCAGGTTAAATAAATGAAAACTATGTTTCTAACATTTAAAGTAAGTGTTTTTTATCATTAGAAAACGACGGATTCTTTAAGTCCATTAACAGCAGAGATAAACAGGAAAAACTTCTTGAGCATCATGGTCTCCGAATACTTAATGCGGCCACTGTAAGCTATTCTTACAAATTTTATGTTTGTTGTGAATACCTCTCATAAGTTATTTTACAAAGTATCACACCTATCATCTAGAAGAGTAGTAGGGAATCGTTTCGAACTCGCGTTGTTAAGAAATCTCAGTCGAAGATTTACTACCTTCGGCAACTCCGAATCATTATCCGCGTTACAACGTGATACGAACAAACAACTCCCCCCTTCCCCGATTTAGAAAGTGAGGAACCGAAGAGTCTAATTTCTCCCTTCGGAGGGCGATCAACCGAAGATTCAGAATGCGAGTAAAGTGAAAGGTAAACAGCGATTGGACCTCCTTTTCCCCATGATTCCGGGCTGGAGCTGGTATCTGAACACGGAGGTCGAGAGCGTCATGCGCCAAAGAGAGGACAATGCGTGCACGCAGCCGATCAGCAAATTTCACTTTCGGGAGCCGGAAATTATTGGACGGGACCGGCAGCATTGCGTACGGGGAGCCCCGAAGGTGGATCGTTCAGGGGCGGAAAGGCATCCGAAGTTGGGGCCCTGGGATGCGAGGCAACCGCTCATTACCGAAACCGCTTTTATTGGTTACCGCGCGTGAAGATGTACACAGAGAACCGGTGCAACGAAGAAAAGGAAACGACGTAAAGAAAAACAGGGTTGCGTGGTGGAGGGAGCGGGAAGGATAAGAGGGCGAAGAAAGGAGGAGAACAAGGAGAATGGAGAGAAAAGGATGAAGGCGAAGAGGACTGCAAGCCATCATCCAGCGGTGGCGGGCCAAGAAGCCTGATTATACGGTGGGAGTGGCATGAGGAGCTCCAGTTGGGCATCGGGTTCCTACGTAATTCGTAATACGTCCAGATATTGCGCCCGCGGCCGAAAAAGATCCTCCGCGAGGAACGGAGCAAAAAGAATTTTGGATTTCATAGAGCTGCCGCATGCGATGCACCGTTCAGCTCGTTTCCTTGGTTAATGTTTTAATGGCGGAACACGTCGGCCGGTAATTTGTTCCTTTTAAACGCTCCACTCGATCTCTCTGCCCACCTTTCCAAATTTCTACTTTGCACTCTATATTGCGCTGCTGCCCTCGAGCAAGAGCCGGCTTTTCGGTTTCTCCTGCTTCTTCTTTTCAGTGACGGAGGTCAAGATTAATTTGATCGATTGCGCCGCCGCGCGAAAATCATGGTACATGCTTGTTGGGGCCAGCAATCAAGGACGGTTTACGACACCGCAACAGATTCGCGTTTTGGGACTGTCGAGTTGGTCGACAGTTGGTGCCCAGATGCGCGGATTGTCCAGCAGTAGTTTTAAGGTTTTATCTATTTTTGCCAAACTTCTCACCCTTTGGTCCGATAAGGACACGAGTGAAAAAGAATCGCATCCAAGGCGACGTTAGGACCTTTCGCAACGAATCAGAGCTTCGCCAACTTTGGAAACGAAACTTCCATAACCACCCAGGAGAGATGATCGGCATCTCGAGCATTCGCATTCGTCCTTGGGGTTTCCACAAGTCATAGGGACTTGTAACAGCGACAGGAATCGCTAGAGTTTCGCTATGTTGCAAAGCAAGATCGTCGGGGTCATGGAACTTTGTTAATTTTCTGATCAAAAACATTGGATCTCTCAGAGTTTTAGCAACGTCCAAGACAAAATCATCGGGGTTGTTTAGCAAGTTATCGAACTCGTTCGTTGTTACTTCTATAAAGTGCTTTGATTTGCCTCGATTTCGTAATTTTCGCAACGATACTGCTGCTGGCGGATAACTATGATTTTTCTTGCCTCGAAAATCATTTTGATTTTATTATTAGAACCCTCGAGTTTTGTTTTTTCGTACTTATACTGTAAGCAACACTGTTGCTATCGTTTTATCGTTATAGTCGGGGGTTTTCTGTGTTTATTAATACTAGAAGTACCGAACAATAAAGCCAACGATATACATTACTATGTAATAATAACGGAGACTGCATCTCTTAAAACTTCATACAATTCTTATAGTAAGGTATACGTAAAGTAGAAAAAGTACATCCGAAAATTTCTGATGGAAACAATTTTATAACTTCAATAATTGCGAAAGAAAAAACTAGAGACCAGTCAAAATGACTGGTTTGGTAGCTCTAATGTTAAACTTCGGAAGTTTATATTCAATTACGTTTAGCAATTCATCCAATTATCTAAGTTTTCTTTCTCTCGTACAGTCATTGCACGTGCATATGAGACGTGTGATTATCTAGCAGCTTGATATTACGTCGCGACACACAACAGTGATATTTTTAATCGTCAGAAATTAATGTAGATGGTAAAATTCTGACTGAGCTTTACATTTTGATCATAGAGCTGCGTGAAAAAAAAAATGGTAAGATCATAGGCTATAGATCATGTTAAAGTGGTGTAGAATAGTAGTTATGAATAATGAAAAATGTTAAATATAATTTATTGACAATTCTTTAGTAAAATTTAAGTATTACGCAAGATTGCTTCATAATTAACCAGTTAGTCAACTGTTAAAACGGCTCGTCGAATGCAATGAATGAATGATCTGAAATCGAGACTTGGTGAGGAGAAAGCGTCTGTCTGACTTCACACATCCTTCTCTCCTTCTGACGAAACTTATTCGTCGCGCAGCTCAAGTACAATTGTATTCAAATAGACTCTTCTCCATTAGTTATTTATTCATTTAACGCATCCATTGTGTCGGTTAACGGTAATACTTTAGGTTTTCATTTACATTCGTCTAAAAAGACGGCCATGATATTAAACTTTAAACCTTCTTTTGTGGGAAAGTCGAGAGGTTTAAGGGGGGAATACACTTTATACGTTGAAATTTTTCGATTTTCTTTTCGTTTGAAATTGATTCCAGTATGTGTCTAGAATACGTGTATAAAGTTACGGAGCAAAATTTTATATATTTTGGGAGATGCAGCTAGCCGAAGAGGTAACCGTAAGGCAGGTATCCGTCCGCGAAAGCTGCAAGCGAAGCGAAAGGTGAATTAGATAATTTTAATCATCTTAGTCCACTTCACCCAGATGTCCCTAAACATTTAAAACCGATATGTGAAGAACTTTCAAAGAAGGATTTATTAACCAGGTGTCTAGATGGACACACACAGAATTGCAATGAAAGTTTTAATTCAACGGTGTGGCGCCTAAATCCAAAGCATCTAAATTCCGGAGCAAAAATTATCGAAACCTCCGCCTTTATTGCGGCTAGTATTTTTAACGAGGGCTACTCAGCTTATATTAAAAATAATGAATGTATTAAATATTAATATCGGGCAACAATGCAAATTCTTTGCCGATACGTATGACGCGCAGCGCATAACGAGACAGGAACGTCGCAGACAAAGCAGCACAAAAAAGGCACGAATCTCTCGTAGGATGCACCAAATAGAGCAAAATGAATTATTTGAAGCCACAAAAGGCTTACTATATGGCCCTGGTATAGTGGATTAGTTTCCTCCAGAAATAAGTGTTCAATAACTACTGCTCTAACAGTCGAAAAACTTTAAACGCATTTTTCTCAATATCATATTTCCGAATCTTGTGTACACGATACAGAACGATCTATTGGACCAATTGAGCTCCTAAGGAGATTTTTCATTAGATAATGATAAAATGTCGTCGATGAACTAAAAAAATTCCTAAATAGTTGCATTTTTTCCTTTCAATTTACATTATAAAGTCGAAATTTTTAGCGAGAACTCGTAACTTTTTCAATAAAGCTCAAAATTTTTGTACTTTTTGTTGGAATTTTTTTAGTTCATCGACGAGATAATTTTATAAGGATTAAAAAACTTTTGTGTTCCTGTTTCAGATGAAAATTAGAGGCTCTAGGATGTACACAAACTGACGATACGCGTGGCGCGGAGCTGTGAAGATTTATAAATATTGAAAATAAAAGTACATTAATCATTAAAAAAGAAAATTTTTTGTGTTATTTGAATATAGAAAATAATATCATGAAAGTTTGAGGATGATTAGCTTTGTAGTTATTAAAAAAAAAATTCCTAAAAATCACTATTTTTTAGGCGCTCTAAAGTGTATTCCCCCCTTAAGAAGATCGAGGGTGCAGTAGGAGAAGGTACGTCAGGTCGTAATCGCTTGTAGCGGCGAAAATTTCGTCGCCTAATGTAAAGCAATGAGTCCCAAAAATGTGTGACTCAGCTGTACGAAGCCTGGGTTTTTCCGCGCGGTACAGTTGCTCTTTTGTACTGACTACGGCGACCCGTGGCCGGATGAAATTTACCACAGCTGGCCGCGCTGGTCTCGCTGTACGCGGGTTTAAGACTGAGATCGGTATATAAGCAGTCATGAGCTTGCTAAAGAACTAAACATTAACAATTCAACCGTTTTGGATCATTTGCAAAAGGCTGGAGAGAAAAAGAAGCTTGATGTTTGGGTGCCTCGTGATTTAACAGGGAAAAATTTTATGGATCGAGTTTCCATCTGTGAATCGTTGCTCAAACGTAATGAAATCGAACTATTTTTGAGCTCGGCTGGAAAGATTTCATGCATCCACCGCATAGCCCAGACCTTGCACCGTCAGATTATCGTTTGTTTCAATCTCTACAAAACTACCTTGGTGGTAAAAAGTTGGATTCAAAAAAAGGACTGTGAAGATCACTTGACCAAGTTTTTAGCCGATAATCCACAGAAGTTCTATTCCGATGGGATTATGGCTCTACCCCAAAAATGGCAAAAGATCATAGATAGCAATGGTCAATATATATTTGAATAAAATTAATTTTTAATGATAGAAACATTTAATCAAAGAATGAAAAAAATCTCTCAATACTCTTCTGACTATTCAATATTTAGGATACGCGAATTATTCCAGAAATTTATTGAAAAAACGGATAAATATTTTCGTAGACATCTTCTTCTCACTCGCTTACTCGTTATGTGCTCCGTAGGCCTATTGGCGAAGAAAAAGTTTCCCGTTGCTAGAGGAAAGCAGCTGAAGAGCGAGCGAATTGAGCAAGACGAAATCAATTTCTAGCTGGTCTGTAGGAGCAAAAATTTCGAGCGTCCTCTCATCAGAATGGAATCCTAATGGCCGTCAGAGTTCTTGCGTTCGGGCAGGTCAGCACCGTAGCTTTCCGGCGAAGTGCGTCTCCCTTCGCGGTGAAATACCGAGCGACGTCTCGCGAGCGAGCTGACAATCGTCGCGAGCGACGGAATGCCTCTGTTCGTGGAGCTATTCCAGGAACGCTGGAAGACGTTCCAGTCGACGAGAACCGTAAACCGACGGAAATAAAGTCCACGTCACGGTACACCTGTTCGAGGGCTGCGAATATTCCACCGTCCTTGGGGAAGTCCTTCGTGAATTCGTACGATTTCGGCGAGATATGCTACCGAACGTGTCGCTTCTTCAACAGTAAAACATTAAGTTATAGTATATGCTTGAAATTTGCAATTCTTGTCCACGACGCCGAATTGATGTTCCTGGGTTTTCACCAACACTCTCACGCACTGCTTCGATATTGACATTTGAACGGTTTGTTTTTGAACGACCGGTGTGTTTAGCGTCTCCAACTGATCCAGTCTCCTTGAATTTTTCAATTAATCTTTTCACAGTTGTAGAGGTTAAAACACTATTTTGACCATATTTTTTATAAAATTTTCGAACTGCGGTCACCAAACGTTCATTATTTTTAAAATATTGTTCAATAATGAAAACACGTTGTTGTATCGTATAACGCTCTATTTTTACTAACCCTAAACTCTCAGTTGTGAAATTGTTCTTTTCTCAAGTTTGCCAACAATTTACTACAAAAATGGCGGCAAATTCAAATCTTGCGTTAATTTTGGGACACCTATTAGAAGAACGTTCGTTTCAGTCGGTTGGTCAGCAACGCAAGCGTATTTGTTGATTATTGATTGATTATTATTGATTATTTGCGCAAATAACTACTCTATATGGCATACAATTTCTTGTCAGTGATGTATGAAACAGAAATGTTAGATCCTATAACTATCATGCTTGTTCTTAACATGGGACAGAGCTTTTGTTATTATAACAATGCGAGGTTGTCATAATTATTACATCAGACCATATATTGGATTTTATTTCCATACAAATAGGTAAAAAAAACTTTCTAGTAAAAATTTGATCTAAAATAGGTAAAGGTCTATAAAAGGATGAATCTTTTTTTTTTTTTAATTGTTTAGAGTGCAGGGAGGTAAAATGCTTTATGCACTGTTACCCGGGACTATTCCAATCCCGAGCAAATGTGGGACATCTCGGCGGGTATGCCATGCCAAGTTTACCCACTAAAACTCCTTCCTGCACTAGTATCCATTGCAGGATGCTGGGGTATTCTGGATACCGTCGGGCTTTACATGGCATATCCTGTCGCATCCAAAAGGAGTGTGAGCACGTGTGTGTTATGTTCTAATATATTTTAGTTGTGATTTAATCTTTGTTTATATATTTAATGTCACTGTGTCTAATGTTATGATTCTTTACGCACTGTGTTTATGTTGGTTCGTTACGTTTTGTCGGAGACTCGGCTGTATGTATAAGAATGTATAATGAAATGATGAATCTGACTTGCAAACTAGTGAGTATCATTTACAAAAGGGTGAATTTGGGCTGAAAAATCTTTAGTATTTTTAATCTTTGAACTATCATTTTTTCTAGAAAAAAGAAATAGGTACCATAGTTCGGCAAATAAATAAATTATACAGTCAGTTAATAAATACACGGTCTACAATTTATACAATGGTTGAAGAACGGTTCAGAAATAAACAAAGTAGAACGGTTCCCATTCACGGGTTACCAGATTTGCTGGACTTGTCTGAGCACGACTTACCGTTTCCCCTTAGCGCGCAATTTGCAAGCAGGATTTTCTCTGAGACGAAATCTCGCGAAGAAAAAATTACTCAACAATTTCCGTCTGCTTTTCCATGAAGAACCACGTCATGCCACGTGACGTTAATTTTGGGACACCCTTTGCCTAAAATTCTGAAGAAGAAATGGCTTTTCGAAGAAACTGCCTGCTACGACGGGGTTGGTTTCGCCTTGTGTGTTTACTAGAGTAATGAAATCGGCAAACTAAATGGCGTCAGTTGGAAAGCTCATTAGTTTCGTCGGCATACTTGAAGGGTCTGTGATTTTCTGATATTCAA
Source organism: Agapostemon virescens (assembly GCA_028453745.1). Classification (NCBI taxonomy): domain Eukaryota; kingdom Metazoa; phylum Arthropoda; class Insecta; order Hymenoptera; family Halictidae; genus Agapostemon; species Agapostemon virescens. Next base: position 6,271,815 of record CM052094.1, read on the forward strand.
TAGGCTTTGACCGTTTAACCGTAACACAGTACTTTACTTTTAAACAATGCGGGTACAATTTCGAATGAAATAAATCACGTATTATGTACTATTTGAAATAGTACATCAGCGAAATCTGGATGGCAGTTTCATCGATGACTCCGATCGGATTGACCATGCTGCGGCGTCGAACGAGGCATCCCGCATGGTTTTCGGGCGGGATCGATCGACGCGTGCGTTACTAGGATGAAATTAATGTTACTGATTCGGCCGTAATTGATTTGGACGTCAGACCTCTTGCCCCGGAATAAGACGCGATGTATCGATGCGATTTATCAAGCGACGACTTAATTTCGCCGGGACCGGAGATTTACAGCGGCCACTGAATTAATAATAACGTCCCGGTGCTAGAGACTCTGAGTGATATTTTATCGAGGACAGGTCCACGATTAGAGCCCGTAGCCGCTCGCGTACGTGATTCCAGTTTATGGTTTCTAATTCTATTGGATCGGTTCGCGATAGATCAAGACGGATGGTTCGTGACGGATAGCGTTCGTAATGGATAGATCATGATGGATACGTCGCATCCGGCAGATAGTGTATTCCTGGGCCGGGAATTGCCACATATGGAATTAGGCACGGACCAACATTGGCGGGCACGGCGATCTGCGGCCTGTATCGATTTCCCAACCAATCGGCTTCCCTTAATTATTCGACCGCCCGTACCGATCGATCCCTTTCGTTCCGTATTACAACATACACGCACACGTACACCAGAGCGGGCGCGCGAGCGAACGAGCGAGCGAGCGAGCGGCTCTCTCGGTCGCGATTCTATTACTGTACGAATGTAATAAATAAATAGAAACAAGCCCGGGAGAGTATATTTCACGACCGGTCGTATTTCATACCGTTATGTAAGCGGAACCGTGGACCCATGAAAGTGTAAAACATCATGTATCGTTAGATCGGTATCAGGACGGCCAGAGTAATTGCCGCGTTCGGATTTAAAGGTGGCACGTCTCGCTCGTTACACGTTCCTCTCCCGACGAAAATCAGGCTGTTCCGTCGCGAACACGTTCCACGACCGTGTCATTCTGCGGCATCGATTTTACCGCAATATATTTTTTATCGCGTGTTTTGTCATCGTTTTTGTCAGCCGCGCGTGGACGAGCGTAAATCATTTCAATCGGCGCACTTAACGCTTAAAAGGTAACGATTGCGCCGGGAAGCATGCGTATAAAAAGACCGGCCGCGCGCGGTTTTCCCTCTCGGCGACGCAATGTTTGCAACGAGCAATTTTTATTGATATGGAAGAAGCGTATATATTGCATCCGCATCGGCGACCGCTTGTATAAAAAGGATTTTTATGCGCGTGCGTTTATTATACGAGTCCTTTATCATGTCCTTGAAAATTTAGTAATGCAAGCAAAAGTCGTAGACCTAAGGATGTTCCCGAGTTTCAATATGTTCGTAGAACAGCAAACACATTTAATGTTATCCGTGCGGTTATGACGCGTTTGACGAGTATACTAGTCATGGAGAATTGGCAGTGTCTTGTATCATGATGAGTATACTCGTCGTGCAAAAAATTTAGTTACCATTAGCAATTTAAATTGTAATTTTAGCGAGAACTAAAATGTATTCGTAAATTTGAATATGGCTAGAATATTTAGAGGTCAAGACGGAATGAAACGAACAAATGAAAAGTAGAAATGATTTCAGATGGAGTCATGCGTCTCCGTATGCTCTGGCTAGCGCATGAGTGCACTTAGCACTCCAATGGCGCCTCTGAGGGGACACTAAATTTTGCCGTACTCTTATTCAAAATAACTTTGAAATCGCTATGGTTGAAAAAAAATCGTTGGAAATTAAGGTATTGCGCGAACGAGTAATAGTAATAAATTATATATGTACGAAAGGAAATGAACTATGTAGAATGGAACTATTCTAGGTCGAAGGTCTTTATTTTGGAATTAAAATTGCTTAAAGAGCAAAGGGTTATAATTTCTGCAACTCTGGCAACACGGACTTGAAAAGTCACAAGGTATTGCATTCTCTCGTTATATATGAACAATTTCACTTTTTCTGCGTCGACAAACTACCCAAGATCGTCTTCAGTCATGCCTTCGGACACTATAGCGAGGTACCGTCATCCCTGTCGTAAGACACAGTCGAAATGTACATTAACGGTTAACTTATTACCACGCAGTCTAATAAAAGAATCAAAACGATCAACATAAAACAGTTATATCGCGAAAAAGGTACAAAGTACTTTGTAATGTCCATCGTAAATTAATAAAAAAAATCTATTCTCAGTATAAATAACAATCAAATGTCCCTCCGAATAAATAACCGAAGAAACAAAAGAGATAGTCATTCATATTTTTACGTTGAATCATATAATAAGACAATGTTTTTCATCGGGACAATATTTTCCTGAATTGTAATCGGTTTTAAAAAGAATTATTAATAAAATTCCCTTTCGCAAATGTCGTTCGCAAATATCGTTATAAAGTCACTTAAAATGATTATTTGCTTTGAACAAAGTCAATGAATCCAACGTTACCGTTATTTCTAAAAATATTTTCATATAAAAATTTCATACAAGATCTTCAACTCGAGCGCTTCAATGGCAATCAAAAATATCTTTTTCGCTATCATAAATTTGACCACTTAAATTAATATGAAACTGATCTTTTTTTATTGTACGAATAAACGAATAATAGCAATTTGCGAAATGTGTCTTTAACACTATATCTAGCGAGCATTAAAATTCGTTAGTATATACTGTCTCGTAAAAATAACAAGATTTAATTTATTTGGATTTAATACGTTTTTCATTATAATATACAATTCTATCAATAAACTCATTGAATCGATATCGATAACGTAAATTTTATAACCGTATAAATGTAGGATGAACAGTCCTTCGTGCGTGCGTGTGGGCGACCGGTTCATCTTGCACCAAAACGCCGCCGGTATGTTTGCAAAACTCGAGTGGCTGAAAGGGTGCGAATGAAAGGTGTTATATATGTGTTTATTGATTGCGAATGAAAAGTGTTATAAATGTTCCTATTGACTGCGAGTGAAAAGTGTTATACAGGGTGAGTTACCAAACGTTTGCACCTCAAATATCTTTGTTGTTTCTAATGATACGTAAAATATGGTAAGGACAAAGTTAAATGATACAATGGGGCTGACACAATGCTATAAAAAAATGTTGTTTTTATGTAATTTTTTTTAGAGATATCAAGGTCACCTTGACTTTTTTAAATGGAACCACCCTTTTTTAAACACCTACAATGATAGTCCCTTTCATTAGGAATCCAGTGACTATATTATTCCTTAACTAACTAATGAACCACGTGACTAATGAACCAATCAATTACTCTTACCGTTTCCCTCACTTACATCGAAAAATATGCAATCAACGAATCCGCATGTCTCGTTACTTCAGTCACGCCAATACCGAACTTACCTTTTTGACAACACACACTTCATCCGACATTCTAAACACTTCACTCAACCGAAACACACTCGACGTTCACCAGATCCGCTGCATAGATTCAGTCATTCATATCATACACTCATTCGTCTGTTAAAGTTTTGTTAAGACCAGAAAATATATTTATTTACTCAGTGCATAAAAAATCAATTCAGTGTCTATTATCCTTACCTTTTTACACGAATCGTATTCCGCGAGCGAGCAACGAGAGAAATCCCACATAAACTGTGAGCTACTTCACAACTATATAGAAAATCTGAACACGATCGTTCGACCAGCTGCGATTGTTAATTGGTACATCGTTAGACCAGCTGTTACGATTATTGCTTAAGTGCCTGCCATTACTCTATTCTCCCCAGCGGTTTCTTTCGGACAGACCGTGCTCCGCCAGAGGTGAACGACACCCTCGAGCGTCCCCATCGCTCGAGCTTCCTTCCTCTGAAAACCTTATGATGACAAAAGCCTAGCAAACTTCGAGACCTTTGGAAGTCTGCGTTTTCTTCCACAGGTGTCCGTGATCGTGGAAATGACCGATCGTAAAGAGTTCGAGGAACAGAGTCGTCAGAGCTGCGGCGGCGTTGGCGTGGGTCAGGATGCCGACGCGTCCCCGTCGAAGGTAGGGTCGTGTCTCGCCGCGAAGAATCCGCGAAGGGACGATCGATCAGGCGGGGGGCTGACACTAATTGCGGGGAACACTTGGGGAACACGCGTGGTTCCACGGTGGAATGACTGGAACGAACGCCGCGTGATTTATCGCTTATCGGAGGTGCTCGTCCCGCTGATTGGCTGACGAGCAAAACTCTGGTCCACCGCGACACTCTTGTCTCTCCTCGATTTACGATCGGACTCCGTTCGCTGGGCCATCATGCCGGGGCACCAACGACGTCCACGTCCACGTCGCGTCGCGCTACCCTACCTGATTGGCAGCGAAATCCAACAGGAATCAGGCTACGACGGTCTATTAGCTAGCCGGAAGAGATACACGTGGGATCTAATAGGCACAATGCCTTTCAGCTCTACTTCCATCCCAGGAAACAACGAGAGATCGGTTTCACGAAAGTTTGACGGTTTTATTAATCATAGATTCGATTGGGAACCGTGCAGACTTTTTTAAAATTTAGATCTCTAGATACAGTAAGACCCCGTTTAACACTGCTCCGCTTAACGTTGTTTCAGTATTACGCGGTAGTGTTGGGATTCCCCTAAATTGCACACTGTATCGATACTTGTTGTATATGTGTGTAAATGAAATGGCCATGCACCAACCAAAAGCGGTGCACTAAATAACGACGGTGTACACTATGTATCTTTTTCAACGCTCGTTTGTTAGTCTGTCCAGAATAAAGGTTGCAACTGTATTCCCCGAAGTAGCAGTCACAGTACGAACGCATCTCTCCTGCGTCACAGTTGATTTATTAGATGTCATCAACGTTACTAGGTGTATAAAGATATAAACATAATATTTTATTTTATTGTGATAAATTAGGCAATTTTTAGTTCTTACGATGGGTGATAGTAAAGAAAAAAATGAAAGTAAAGCGATAAGAAAAAGCATTTCGCTAGAAACTGAAATGCAGGTGTTAAGACGATTAGTATGCAGGCCAACGGCAATCTGATATCGGCACTGCATTAAATTTGACGACTTCAACAATACGGACAATTTAAAAAAATAAAGAAGAAATCGTGTCATCAGCAACTACAACCGCAACGACTTCTGCAACAAAAATTACCCGTTCTAGAAGCAATGTGATTGAGGAAATGGAAAAACGACTTTCCATCTGGTTTGACGATGAAGTTAAACGCAATATGCCATTTAGTCAAGCAATTATAATGGAAAAAGCAAGAACAATTTTTAACTATGTTCAGAATGGAAAAGGCGACACCAGTGAAAATTTTGTCGCTAGTGAAGGGTGGTTCCATCGATTTAAAAATAGAAACAATCTTCATAACATACAGATTACTGGAGAAGCGACAAGTGGAGACACAAAGCATACACTCTGAGAGAGTGTATGGCAATTTTCAGATTGATCGGAATCGAATTGCAGCCGTGGCGCGACTTTGAAATTTCGGGGCGTTCAATGGCGAAAATGGAAAAAATGGGGTTGATAGAAGGTAGCTTCCTGAAATCCCCTGATATGCTAGCCTGGATTTTGAGAGCTCTTCTTAAAGAGGAAGGTTTAGAGAAGATTTTAGCGCTTGAACCATGTTGATAGCTCTAATAGTTTGGCCGGGGCACAACTTCAAAGATTTGCCAAATATTGCCAAATATTGCTAAATATTGAAGGTAACCCCCTTCTATAAATCGCGAAAAATTGGGGAAAAATCATAGGTCTCCGATTCTTTTGTAATATTGGCTACACGTTTCTAGACGCTCGGTCAGAGTGTATGGCAATTTTCAGGTCGATCGGAAAAGAATTGCAGCCGTGGCGCGACTTTGAAATTTCGGGGCGTTCAATGGCGAAAATGGA
>CM052094.1:6277866-6289360 GCA_028453745.1 Agapostemon virescens
GACTGTTTATACTCTGATTCGTCTATCGGCAAGTGGCCCTGCAAGGCCCGCCTGACGGCTAACCGTGGCTTGAACGGAACGGCACAGAAATTCGGCGTGGCGCTTAACGTGTTAAGGAATCGATGTCGACTATTATCAAGCTCGTTCAGACGTTGCAAACAACATCTTAGGTCCGCGTCGATGTAAAGGATGAATCCGTTTTTTAATGAATTTTAATTAATTTTCATTTAATTTGATAAAGAGAGTTCACAAATATGGCTCTTTTGGCGAAAGTAAACAAACACTGGAAGATTGAAATAGAGATATTGTTAGGGTGTCGAGTATGGTCGTGCGTAGAAAGTGACGGTGTCCGGTGATTGTGGAACTAAAGGATCTGCATTTCATATTCGACGGCTAATACAAAGATAAAGACTTTCTTCGGTCCCTTCAATGCAGCAAATATTATCGGGAAAAATGGGAGAAGTCACAAGTGGACGTGGCCAAGACGCGTCTTCCCAATTCGCTCCGCTTAGCCTCTTCGCAAGGAAATGTACAATCGTTCCAAAACCTTCATGAACCTCGCGAAGAGTATTACGACGGGAATTGGGAACGACTAAATATAATATAAGGACAATCGCCTAAAATATTCGAATGTATATGCGAGCAAAGGCTCGTCGCCGCGTAAAATACAATACTATTGCAGTATTGACCTGGTTTCTAAGCCCTGTGGGTGGTCTTGTTGTTGCGTCGGGGAACATCATCCCAGGAGGGTAGTTTGTTGGCAATCTTCTGGGGAAGGAAAAGTGGGATCGAATCCCACGAAGGCCATCCTCATAGAAGGGAGGTAAAAGAGGCAACAGGTCGGCAATTTGCGAGACACGCATTCCTAGAAGCGGAATGACCGGTCACAACAATGTCCGCCAATTTTTCTAATGCGATGCTTACGGGCATTGGCTACCTTCCGGGAAGCACCGACATTGTGTCCAGGATTTTTCCCTCACCGCGGGGCCGGGATGCACCTGGTGGAAAGTGAGGGAGACAAGGAGTCGCGCGTTCTTCGAGGAATCGAGCATGCACGACTGCTATTGGAATCGATCGTACGATACTGTTCTGCCATTTGTAGATACCAGACATGCACACGAGATCCTTCCTTACCAGACACCTGCGCGGGGAGAAACCAGACAAGGTGTAACGCCTTTTCGAGACGTCTTGGACCATTCACTGGTAAGCGACGGTTTGATAATGTTGGCCGTGGTTTAAACACGAAATTAGATTGTGCCGATCGTTTTCTTCGCACCGTGTATATTTAATATTGTAGCAAATCATTTGTGAAATAATTTTTTTTGGCGGTTATATTTATTAAAAATGCTAATGTTAAGCTTTAATGTTTACTGCGACCGACTCTTTCGAAGTTCCCGATTGCTCTCACGATGTCTTCGATGCACACGCCCGATAGGCCTGTGTCCGTTAACCTCTGAATTAGATCTACTTGATTTTCTGCAGTAGAACAACCTAACTCTTTCGGCTCTTATCTCTCAATCACAGTATCACTATGTAACTCTTTTACACAGCATGCTACTTTTTCTAAAATATAATTTTCTATATTTTTGTACTCTTTATACTTTATAATCATTACACTTTTGAACTCTTTATTCATTTATACTCTTTCAACCTTTTAACTGTTTACAGTTTTAATTTCTATTGTGCTTTTAAACTCTTTACATTTTTAAATTCTTTAGCCATTTATACATTTAAAATTTTTTAACTCTTTATTCATTTATACTTTTTAAACTTTTTACAGTTTTAAACCCTTTTACTTCTTTTTTAAACTTTTTACATTTTTAAACTCTTTATACATTTATACTATTTAAACTTGTTAACTCTTTACATTTTTAAACTCATTTAGACTTTTCACTTTTATATTTTTTACACTTTTAAACTATTTTTACCATTAGATTGAAAGCTTTCACTTTCTAATGAATATGCTTCATCAATTCTTGAATATTACGTATTACTATAGTCACTACATTTCTACAATCACTACTATTAGAATCCTATTAACTATCTGACGAATATGCCGAAATCTATGTTGGTCCAGAATATTAAAGTAAATGAATACGTACTGCATTGAGGATATCGGAAAAGTTAATGCATCGATAAGAAACATCTCAAACTAATAACTAAGAGGTTAAGGGATGATATGTTGCGTCTTCGGATATAAATAATTTTTATATAAATTTTCATGAACTCATTAATTGTACGAGCATTAATTATTTCAAGCTGTAAAAACATATCCAACGACACTAAAATTCTTCATATTCATTTTTCTTGTCACAAATTGAAACATGCACAGCTTTTATAATCATATAAAATACCACATTTAATCGAGACTAAATTTAGTTTCGATATTTTATTTCATATCTGAAGATATTGATTACAGTGTACCTAGCATTGTTGGATAAGGAGGACGCTCAAACGCAACAACTCGCGGATCAATTAACTGTGATACGAGAAGCCGTCAATTTGAAAAAAATTGAGCATGATGCTTATAATAATATTTCATTGATAAATTAAATTTGTGGAGTTCAACTTAAGATTGCTACATGAAATCTGCATTTTTTCATGTTTTTCGTTGTTTACAACCAGAGTATTGCAAAAGAAAAATCTGAAAATAATACCTAACATGTGGCTTAGTATCCGCAATACATCAGAATTTTTTCTGAATTTTTAATTAATTAGTTAATTAATAAACAGGGAACATGGGCCATGATCTGGCTTTTCGATTTTTCTCAATAACTACCTTTACAGATGAGATATGGAGCTGAACCTTGGCAGCGGGGATTTTTTTGGGTAGGCTATCGTATATTTCAAGTTTGATTAAAATACCATCGGGGGCAAAAATCACCTCCACACCCGGCCACAGCGTTTATTTTTAGATAGAGTTCGTACGCAATGCAAATAGTAAGGCGCCATTGGATACGTAGCGATATATCGTCGTTGGCACTTTTCGCAAACGTTGCGAACGACGATATATCATTGTTCGGCACTAGAAGGGTTAAATCGATGGTACACGTACTTACTAAGCAGCACTTCACATCTTATAAAAATGTAGGAAAACAGCTTGATGATTGGTTTGCCTCAAAAGAGGAATGGTTTTTTTGGCGATGAGTCCACAAATTATTAGGGATGTGAAAAGTGTACAGCTACCGATGGGTAATATTACGAATAAAATATGTTGTACCATCTCCATACAATAAATGTGTATTTTGTACACCAAAATTCCAGTTTTATATTTAGATACCTCATATACGGCGAAATCGATTCTAGTTCAGTTTTGTCGGTCTGCGTATCACAGTCGAGAGAAAAAGTATAAAGGTTGTATCTTCCATATTAATAAGTCCAGTTTAATAGAAACTATTGGAAGTAAAAATAAGTCTCCGCCCTTTTTCATCTTAAATTTATTGTGAAAGAACGGGACCCTATGTTTTATTCAAAGTATTGTCCACCGTTGGCCACTACTTTTTCCCATCTCTTTGGCAGCATCCGGATACCGCGTCGGAAGAACGCTTCATCTTTTGACGCTATCCATGAATTGATCCAATTTTTGGCATCTTCATATGATGTGAGGTGCTGCTTAACAGGCCGTGCGTCATCGATCGAAACAAGTAGTAATCAGAAGGAGCAATGACTGATGAATATGGCGAGTTGGGTAAAATTTCCCAATTAAGAGTTGTTGACAGATGTGCAACCTTACAATATGACGTCTCACATCAGACATTATCTGCCATAACTTACTCGTTGCGCAATCTGATTTTAAACGGATAAGCCTTGTTTGTACTCCTAAAGGAGGATGTACATTAGATCTTATATCCTAATAGTTAGAAATTCTGTAGCACGTAGTGATTACGTGAAAACAGAAGAAGATCGACACTACGAATCGCTATGATTTACCTACTTCTTTCTTTCCCGTTTCGTTCAACGACCGACGTGCTACCGTACAATGTCTGCATGGACATTGCCCTGTATCTGACCAAACAACAAGCACTGTTACAACCGGTAAACGCCCAGCAGCGTACGAACTCGTAAAAAGGGATCAAAAGCAGGGCCTGGTAAGAATTATTACACGATAAATAATAAGGGACGCAGAGGAGCCCCGTTTTACGCAATTTTGCCCGATCAATTCTTACTCGTTACGCTTAATTCGGCCGCGGCTAATCGTGCGTGTTCGTTAATTTACTTGGCAACGATGCGTATACTTCCTCCGGGAAAGGGTTAAGGTAGCGCACACGCACACACCGGTGTATTTAACGTACAATGCGATGCAATTACAGAATCTAAATTATCATCGTCGTGGGCCAATCATACGTTTCTCTTGGGGATCCGGAGAGTAAAAAAAGGAAACGAAGAAGAAGGGGTGGGTAAAAGGAAAGGGTTCATTCTTCCTCGTCGCGACGTGATCCCCGTACCCGATGAAGCCGATCCCGAGCGACTGGGTGAACCGGAAGTGGCCGGACGGACCCAATTACCTCGGCTCGAAGTTGAAACACGCGTACCGTTACCAGACAAGCACGTATGTGCCGGACGAAGAGATCGGCGGCCCACCCCGAATTAAATTGCGCACGGTTTCTCGGGTTCTCGCGGGCCCGCAAAAGCTGAAACTGCGTATCCCGCCGTGGAACGGAGACCCAGGATCAACGGAGAAGCTTTCCAGACAGTGCTCAGGATATATCGCGTTTCCGGGCTGCCCTCGAGACTCGACCTCTTCCCCCGACGCGAATTCCTGCACGCCCCGGAGGTCTCTCTACTCTTCTTGTCGGATCTCTGCCTTCGCTTTCTTCGCAACTTTTGGACAAATTGACTAAATGCTCGCCAAAGGGCGGCTGCCTCTAATTTTCACGATTTCTCGACTGTTTGCACCCGAACAGTTTCGTCGGATCATCTCGACTCGTTTATATCGGCGAGAATCATACAGCGTATGTTCGAGAAAAAGCAGCACACACCGTATGCGTTGTTCTGTTGGACTCACGATACAATATTTCAGAACACTGCCGAATTAAACGAAACCCTTAAACCCTCCAGAAAGAAGTTTCATTCTCTTGGATTCCCTTACACGTAAGCATCGAGGGAAATGGATAGAGCTACACTCCCAGACAAAAAGATAGCACACCCGTGCTATCTTTAATTTCTCGTCTTAAGATTATGCTAGCGTGGAAGATCTGAGTTATATGTAAAACGTACCTTCTACGAATATGTAAACATAACATAGAGTGACTTTACTTCATTGAGTTCTCTTAGTTGGAAGAGAAACACATAATCCGACGCAGACAAAATGATAGCACACTTGGACTATGTTTACATATTCTTCAGTGTTTCGTGAACTTGCACGGAGTTATTACGTTCAATTTCTGTCTAGAGTTTTGTTATATCGCTATCCTCATAATGGGTCGTGGCACAAAGCTTAATGAGAGCGAAATTAGTACAATTTTAGCTCTGCGGAAACAAAAGTTGTCTATTACTCAAATTGCAAAAGAAGTTAGTCGCAATCGAAAAGTTATAAATAATTTGCTGAAAGATACAAGTGCATACGGAAAGAAGAAAAGTACAGGAAGGCTAACAGCATTATCTGAAAACGATACACGGGCAATAATACGCGCTGCTTCCAATTCTTGTGCCACTGCGAGAGAGATCGCTAAGAAAGCTGGAGTGGAAATAAATGTACAAAATGTTCGTCGTGTACTCCAGATTAACAACATTGTAAATCGGACCAGATTAATGGCAAAACCATCGCTAAACGCAAAACATTAGGAGGCACATTTGTTATTTGCAAAAGCACATTGGAAAAAGACTTCGAGAAAAGTAATCTTTACGGATGAAACGAGGTTCAACCTTGATGGACGAGACGGATGTACGTATTATTATTGTGATGTTCGTAAACAACCGCTAACAAAAAGTCGCCGTCAAATTCGTGGAAGTGTAGTAATGGTCTGGACTGGTATCGGATATAAAGGGAAAACAGAAATTAAGTTTATTCAGGGCACAATGAATAGCGTCCGTTATCTCGTGCTAATAAAAAATCATATTTATACATATGCAGAACGCATTGCTATTACACCATATACATTCCAGCAAGATAATGCTGCAGTGCATACTGCTAAAATTGTTAAGGACTATTTTTTAAAGGAGAATATTTCCACTCTTCAATGGTCGGCATGCTCACCCGACCTTGATATAATAGAAAATTGCTGGGCAATGCTTTCGCAAGCAGTATATGCTGAAGACCGAGAATTTTCAAACATAAAGGAATTAAAAACTTGCATTGTGACCGAATGGGAAAATTTAGCACAAATAAAAATTAAACAACTATATAAGACTATACCTAAAAGGATGGTGGAACTCATAGAAAACAAAGGAGGTTTTACACATTATTAGAAAAATATAGTTTTGTACACATATTATTATAAGAAATATGTATACTTTCGTTATAAGAAACATGTAGTGGTGTTATATGAAATATATATCTTTATTTTTTAAGTTTTTTTATTTTGTCTGCGTCGGATTATGTGTTTATATTCCAACTAAGAGAACTCAATGAAGTAAAGTCATTCTATGTTATGTTTACATATTCGTAGAAGGTACGTTTTACATATAACTCAGATCTTCCACGCTAGCATAATCTTAACACGAGAAATTAAAGATAGCACGCGTGTGCTATCTTTTTGTCTGGGAGTGTAGCTATACTTCTAGCTCATCCATAACAAATCGCGAAGAGAAGACAGCTAACAGCCAAGCTTTGAGCTTTAAAATGGGACGAATGCTATTGTACAATTTATTTTATAGAAACTTTCACACTTTAGATATCGATAATTTGTAGGGAATGGTAAGTTTGGTGTTTAAATACTTTTTGTATCCACCGCAGCTGACGAAAGAACCTAATATTCATTAGATTCTCCGCTGCGGAACTGTTTATGCAGTAACATACTAATTTTTCTATTTTTGTCCTGTAATCCTCCATTCGCTCGCAGAAATTCAATATTCACAAATGAAATTCCGCTTCGTTAATTAACATCGATACGAGGACGCCAACGAACATAGAGATTCGCTCCGCGTCAGCACGGACGTTTCCACTCTCCGGTATCGAATTTACAGATTTATTGTCGCGATCGTAAAGGTGTCCAGAATTTCGCCTACAAGTAAATCACTCGAGGCGATTCAGGAACGTGTGCCGGAAGGGGCCAGGGAGAGGAACCGAGAGAAAAAGAGAAAGAGAAAGGGAGAGAGATCTATCGCGAGCGAACGTGGCCTCTGATCGCGTATCTCGTAAACTAGCCACGATTGAATGCTAATGGCGGGTAGCATGGTTTTTATAGGGTCGATAATTTGGCCGAGGTCGAAGGTCGGTGTTGGCCGCGCGAAATATATTTAAGCAGCCCGTAGCAGGTGGTACGAGCGCACGCGCTCTTCGATTATTTATACCGCGGAGGATTCGTAAACAAATTTATTTCTGTTAGAATCGTAAATCAAGGTCGTCGATTCTTCGCTACTCTGTCACTTTAACACCAAACCTACCGTAGTGGGTCAAATGACTCTTTCTAGATTTTATATATTACTATTATTGAAGTTATAAAATTGCCTTCATAGGAATCGATTCGATAGATTCCTTCATTCAATCATATATTGCAATGATAATCGCAGGAATTCTAAATAAATTATATGTTATCATTTTTAGAAGACAATATACGCTAATCAATTTTAATGCTTAGTAGGTTTAGCGTGTAGGTTTTGATTTAATAAAAATAACGGTTTCATGTATTTCCAGGCACGTTTCGTCGTCAACTGCGAATTCCAGTTTCATATTTGCGGACCTGGTAAATAAATCTCGGGTGAGACTTCAGCTACTGAATAAACGAAAAATTATCGAGGAAGTATCAGTGCGACAAGCTTCGTAGATCGAATAAACAAATTGCCTGGATCCACGCGACAATCAGAACGCGTTACGGAAGTTCGAGTCGCGCGAGGATCGCCCGGTAGGTTCTATCTTGGCGCTAATAAAATCTCGTAATTGATTCGTCGACCGGTCTCGAGATTCGATAGACCGGTGCCAAGTGTTCTTGGTCGCTTCCCACGTTCCTGAAACCCACTTACGGATGCGAGCGGAGCCCGCTGAAAAAAAGGCACGGCCGTCGGTGAACCCGCGGCCACGGGTTCGTTTAGATAACGAATTCCGGTTAATCATGGGTCCCGGGATGGGAGACCCGGGTTTCGATCCCTCGGTTGTTAAGTAACGGCGACGTTGACAACAGGAAACCGAACCGGAGACCGAAACGCGATTCGCGATTCTTCATCTCCATATCTGGGAAAGTAGCCACGTGAATTTTCACGCGACGCCCTGTTCCTTTATTTGCTGTTTTCAACTCTGCGTGATTCGAGTGAACCTTGTAAACGGAGCGTATTCTTAAAATGAATATTGTTCGATTATACTTCTTCTCGAGTAACACGAATAGGAATTTATGTGGAGACGAGTACCCTACAATTAGAGGACGAATTATTTTTTAGGAATTCACGATCTTGGGAATATTCTATTTATGTGCGTTCCTGGATTGTATCATCGAATATTTTATTAAATATCGTGGAAACGTCAACGACTATTCTGTAATGTTAAAAGTATGTGGTGTCCCTTCAAGAAGTTAAGGTGACCTTATCTTTTTTAGGTAGAAAGCATTTTTTGAAATTTAGGAATAAACGGACGTGTGACCCACTAAGTACTGATACACTTCTGTCTAAAAGATTTTTTAATTGAATTACCAAAAATGTTTTCTATTAAGATAAAGGTACTAGTAGTTGACATTTTAAGGAATTTTTTGCTTATTTGTTTACATAGCTCAAGTTAAGTTCACTTTATGGAAAATTTATGATTAGTAGTCGCTGCACGAATTATTCTTCTATTGCAATATTACGACAATTATTTATTCCTGGCGGCGGTTTGTAAACATTTTTTTTTTCTAAAAGTGAAATTTGATTCAATAGTTGACATCCAGCGAAAACAAAAAATTTAATAGTTGACACCTTTTTGTTCAATAGTTGACATAGAGAGAAAAAACAATTAATGAACTAGTCTTGGTAATGTATGAACACAGAAATTTATTGAATGTTTCAAAAACATTATTCTTGAGCAAGTTTACAAAAAAAAATTAATAATTAGAAGTTATTTCCATAAAATTTTATTATGAATGGATGCAATTTTTTCATCATTATCGGTCGGATTTATTACTCAGTAGTTTTAGTGTTAATATCACTGAGATAAACGGAACACAAATGCCATAACGTAATGATAAACTTCTCAAAGATTCGGTGATATAAACCGGAAGCCACGTGACAGACCATAGATCGCCGTCGAGTGGTTTCATCCCAGCGTGCAGGAAAGAAGGAAAGGCGAAAATCGTCGCGTGATTGGAAGCGAGCTAAAGAAGGAAACAGGCCGTACCTTTTACGAGCAATCAAAGCCGCAGCTAAAAATCGCGGGACCGAGGCTGACCAGGAGTTTACGAACGGAAAAGGAACGGACTGGAATTCTTTTTACGACGTTCTGACCCCACACCGAAAGCGATACGATCGATCGATCGATCGGCCGATCATCGTCGACGACCCGGACGAGAACCGTCGACTGGTGGCCCGGGTGGATCCTCAAGCGGTGCCGCAACGCAAGGAGGAGAGAGAAACACTTTTTACGATGATGGATCGCCGGTCGAACCAGCAGGAACGTCGTCGTCGTCGTCGTCGGTCCGCCCGGTTCCTCTCTCGTGTTGGTACCATGTGAGGGAGGGGTCTGGGGATGCGTACGTCGTGTCCCCTGCTCGCACATAAATTCGTGTAAACCCCCATAAATCCCAGGTGAGGCGCGAGTGGAAAGCGAGACACGCCAGAGGACAGACAGCCGCGTTACATCCGCTTGAACGCGCCTGAAATGCCGGCACCGCGGTGAACTACCCGCGTAAACTCGAGTTTCGCCGTTTTCGTGAGATAGACGACGCGACGCCATGGGCTCCCGTGACCCTTTCTCGCCTGGAATTCTTTAAATTCGTCGCCCGCGCCGCAGGAAGCGTTTTCCCCGATGAGCACGAGAGTTGGAGAAGAAATACATACTTCTGGGACCTTCCAAGATATTCAGCTCGTGTTAAGCCTTGCTTTTCAATGGTTTGTCATGTTCGATTAACCCCTTGCCATATCATTTTCTTTGCAACTACAGTTGTTACAACGTTCTTAACACCGAAAGTGTTATAGAAGGAAAAAGAAAATGTATATTTTTTTTTTTACGTCTGTAGTTATCTAATCCTGAAATATATATTAAAAAATAATAACATTGCATTTCGTTTAAAAAAGGCGTCACATTTATTGTCGCTCCCTAAAACCCTCCGGGCGACGGGACAAGCGCGCGATCGAGGCCAGGTAAATTCGTTCGACTACGTACCGTCCGTAAACTCATAAAACATCCGATGTACCGCGACGCCGGAAGTCAAGAAACCCAAAAACTGCACAGCCGAGCGACACATTTTCAAACCTACCATTCCGCGTTAGGCGACAGAAAATTGCATTTACAACCGCTTCTGACCCTGCGAGCTTACTCCTGCTCCACCTCCATCTTTTCCATTCTCACTTTGACTTTTTCATCTTTCCAATCATTTTACCAACACATAATAACTCGCGTTTTTAATCCATGTCTCTATTTTACAATTTATTTTGGACAGGCTAAAATAATATGTTATACATATACAGGGTGTTTCGTTTAAAACAGGACACCTAAATATCTTCACTACCTCTGAAAATACAAAAAATGTTGCTAACGTAATCTAAATGGTTTCAAAAGTCGAATCGGATGGAAGAATCGTTTTTCGTAAATTGTAATTTTTTAATCGTTTCTCCAAGATTACTCGTGTGTTTTTACATATACAATTTTTGTTCTTGCATATTATAGCAAACATTATTGTGCATGCATCCATGTTTAATAGCACGACCTTGAAATGACCGTGAACTCTAAAATTTGCTAATTAATGCACAACATACTTTCAGCGACATTTCAGATTTCAACGGTAACAGGAATTCGACTATGAACTTGAACTTGTAAATAAACACATTGTATCATTCGTCTGCGTACATAGAGAGTGAGAGAGATATGTATTTAAGAGTTTCCTCACTGCTAGATTTCTCAGTGTATCGACAAGAGATCCAGAATGCGTTATTCAGAACAGGAGAAAATTCAAATGGTTTTAATTTACGGTGAAGCTCGAGAATGTCTAAGAGAAGCAATACGAATTTACAAAGACAGATTTCCAGAACGTTCTTGTCCATCGCGTTGTGCATACTCAAATATTGTTAAAACATTTTCTGAGACTGGTAGTTTCAACAGAAACATTCGTATGAGACGTAAGACTGTTACTCATGAAGCAAATCTGAACAATATCATCGCGAAAGTAAATCAAAACTCGCATGTTAGTATAAGGCAACTTGGACGTGAAACTGG
>CM052094.1:6290483-6343441 GCA_028453745.1 Agapostemon virescens
ATATGAAACCTGAAATCATCGAAAGAGCTGTACAATCTGTCGTTTTTCGCCTAACGAAATGTATCACAACGGAAGCACATCATTTCGAACATTTATTGCAGTAATAAATGTGATTATTTACAAGTTCAAGTTCATGGTCGAATTCCTGTTACCGTTGAAATCTGAAATGTCGCTGAAAGAAAGTTCTGCATTAAGTAGCAAATTTTAGAGTTCACGGTCATTTCAAGGTTGTGCTATTAAACGTGGATGTATGCACAATAATGTTTGCTATAACATACAACAACAAAAACTGTGTGTATATATGTAAAAAAACACGAGTGAGCTTGGAGAAACGATAAAAAAATTACAATTTACAAAAAACGATTCTTCCATCGGATTCGTCTTTTGAAACCATTTAGATTACGTTAGCAACATGTTTTGTATTTTCAGAGGTACTGGAGATATTTAAGTGTCCTGTTTTAGACAAAACACCCTGTATGATCAGAATGAATGAATTTTAATATTATTAAGATGCGAATGCATATTGTGATATGTAATGTGTATAAACATAGAATTTCAAGAAAAATCTAACATGTGATTTAAAGTGAACGCGTTTTACAATATTTTACTTGTATTAAAATGCTCATTATTACCAGCGTTTTAAGTAGATTTTATATAAATATCGATATTGGCAAACATTTTTGTTTATGGTACGAACGCCTGTGTTCCTCTATTTGTGAGGAACCGTCCATCTGAAATGTCAGATGTTTTAATCAATATTTTTGCCAGAGCTTGGGTCGTCGGTTTATTAGGGTTGTCCTTTGTAGACACGTGTGCCTCCGAGACTTTTACTTTTGCACTCAATAGCAATTGACATACCATAAATCTCCAGATGTGAACCGCCAGGATTAGCGAGCGCGCGACCACCCTCGGGATGGTATCCGAGACACTACTTTCGAAAGTTACTCTCACTCCACCAGTGCTAGTTTGACGGCGAATCAAATAGCCAATAAGAATGCACAAATGTAATTGCAAGTGTTCCTTGGTGGAAGACATTTGCGCGCCATCAATGAGCACTGGTAGATGTATGGGATCGTTGCAACGCTCATGACAATTTTTAATAAGACATTATGTTAGTCAGTCGTTTTTTAAGTTGTTACGATATCTTTCGGGATGGTACCTGAGACGTACCGTCTTGAGGACATTTTTCTGTTGCTCTCACCCCGTGTTTACGCCTCTTCGATGAGCACTAGTATAAGTGTCTGGTCATTGCGATGCCCGCTGGTGTTTTTCTATTTTTTATAAGCTGTTTTCTTCTTATTTTAAAGGCTGCGTTGCGTCCTAAAACTCAAGAGTTAACCAAAAATATTTCAAATTCATTTCGACGTCAGCTACCAGTACCACGAAGAAGAAGATACATTTTAGTATGTCTTCCGTTTCTTGCTATCGACATAGGCAATTTTTATTTATCATAAAGACCTGTAACCTACTAATGAAAGTCATGAGCGAATATATGGAAAAACGACGCGTAATTCGTTTCGGACTAACTTTTTTGACATCGCATTTTCGCCAGCTTTCCGAGCGAAATACTCCATCGTGCGGTGGTCAAAGCGAACCAAGCGTATTTCGTAGCTCGGTGAAGGTAAAGTTTCGGAGGTGAGTCCCGTGGACCCAAGAGGGACCGATAAAGCCTGCCGGTTTTGCTGGCGGCGTATTCTGAATCCGGAGGCGCTCGACGTGCAACGGAAAAGAAGGGAGTCAGTGGGGGCCATGAAAGCGGAAGGGGGACCACGGTGATGGTTAAGGGCGACGGTGTGGAGAAGGTGAGGGGGACAGGAGAGAGATCACATACTCGTTGGCCCACTACTTGTACCCCCGCGATACGCGTTCCGCATTGATATTATTTCATTAACTTTTTGCTGGTCGCCTCGCTTGTTGGAATAGTGGTCCCGTCGGTCGGCAATCTCCTCCTACGGTTACTCCACCTTCTTCAGCCTCCCTCTTGAACAGCTCCGATCGCCTCCTCCGCTTCGCTACGTTCGCCTTAGCGCGCTCCTCCCGAGAGCAACGTCAAGAGAGCAAGAGCAACGGAATGAGAGCAAGAGCGAAGTCTCTTAGGAGCGCATCTCTCGCCCTTCTTTCCTCACCGCGGCCTTTCGCCGGATCATGGATGCACCTGCCGTGCTCCGCTAGATGTCCCGAAACTGTTCTTCTTCCCGCCTTTCTTTCCCCGAAGGAATCCCGAGGCAACACGATCATTTTTCTTCCATTAGCTGTCGATAATTGCCCAGACTTAATTGGAGCGCTCTACACCGCGTCGATCACCGATGGGATGGGCTCGGAAGGAAGAGAGGGGAAGCCCATCGGCGCTTCTTAGCCTTCGGCTCTTTCCTGTTCACCAGCGTTTTTCCCTAATGATTTTTATTTCTCCTGCATTTTCGGCGATTCGCTTTTTCGCCGCCGGAGGTCGTTAATTAAACGGAGGGAACAGTGATCCAGCCGGATTTACTTTTTGCCTACACGTTGGACTCGCTGACGCTGCTTCTTGTATCGTATTTTGTAGAAACCTCAGGGTTGCGAACAACATGGTCGCGATAGTTTTGCGAATACTACCATTGTACGCTCAGAAAATCGTCTAAGAAGAGAATAACTCTCACACGAGCTAAGGACTAAATCGTTTGACTACAGATAGCAAGGAATACTTGAAAACAACGTTGTATCATCGTCTGAAGTTTTTAATAAGAAACCATATAAAATGTATTTTGAGCGAGTACGTCATGTTGTCATTGTATGTATGTATGTTGTCACTGAATATCAGTTAATCTTCAACGAGTATATGCGTCTTTCTGCGAGTATCCTTCGTTCGAAAATAGACAAATGCCTACGTGCAATAATCACGAAGATTACGTGAAGCGATAAAAAAATATTTTGACACCAGCACGGTAAAAGTATCGTCACGTTGTTGACCGTGGCAAATGAAAAGATTATGTTCGCCGATAACCTAAACAGACACATATAAGTTTGTGAAAAAAAAAAAAAAATTGAAATAACATGTACCGGAATCGCTGACGATTTATTATGTCCGACGCAACACGAAGAACGCCGTCACTCGAACATATCCGTAACCATCTGTCGCATCGAAAAAGCGGCGGTTCTTGCAAATAACGATTATTCGACAAATGCGGTACGCGGTTAATGCATTAAGAAACGAAAAATTTACTTTTCGGCCAGTTTGTCCGATGAGCGGCTTCAACGCGGTCGATTACTTTCTCGGCTGTATCGTTCGCTCCGCGGCAAGAAAATTAATTTTATCGTGGCCCTTGCATCGTTCTTCCACGATACATCGATTAATAACGCAACGATATCGGGACGATCTCGTGCGGCGAGCGGATCCCAGATTCGGTCATCTCGTTCACTTCCTCGATCGCGATCCACCTGACTCGCGGACCGAGAGCAAGCCGCTCACCGATCCGATCCTATCCGATCCGATGCGATCCGATGCGATCCGATCCGATCCGATCCGATCCGATCCGATCCGATGCGATGCGATGCGATGCGATGCAACACGATGCGTTTGCGATTTGCGGCACGGGAAAAAAAGGTCGGCGCTTTATTAACAAGGCGTTCCGCAATAAACCGGAATGTGCGTATTGCTCCCGTCCTGGGTCGAAGGAATCAAGCCGTTATCGAACGATCTTACCTGTAACCTCTCCTTTCGATCTTCTCGCCACGACCCACGGCAAGCATTTCTGCAAAACTCGTAGAAAGAAGAACTCACAGAAGTCTCGGAAAGTAACAGAATGCTTTCGTAAACTGAATTGGTAAACGTTATTTGTATGGCGTCCATTAACCCTTTGAGCACTATGAACCAGTATATACGTTCTCCAATAACCATTCGATTTTGGCTATGAATTCATATATGCTTTTTCGTTTTGTTCTCGTTCTTACTGCGAATGACATTTTCATAAGATTTCTATATAATTCGCGTCGCTACGATCTCCTTATTCTGAAACGATCCGGGTCAACAAACTTTAAGTCTTGTTCCGGCGTGACGCCTTCAGCGCGAATAAATAGCCCGCGACCAAGGTCAGGCCAATTGTCCAACCACCTACCGATCGCGAGTGTCATAAACGACGAAGGTCGCGTCTTAAAAATTACGAATTAGAACATTAAGACTAGCAATGGGAACTCTGCTGTCTGCTACATATTTTGAATCTTTGTACCCCGCTAGGCTACGTACATTTACAACCTCGCGTATTTTATTCTTACTTTCAATCGTTTTTCAAGACTTCAGATTTTAGAGACTTTAACGCGTTCCTTGTCACGTGTACCACCGATGGTACACGATGACATGTTTATTTGTTAGAAAATTGTCTTTACAGTGTACAGTACTTTCTAATTGATAACACCTTGTATACTGTATGTAGTTTAACCCTTTGAGCGATATGAACTCATACATGCGTTTTCGCATAACCATTCGATTTTGGCTATGAACGCATACGTGGATTCTCACAAAACCATTCAATCTGGGAAAAAGAAATCTATGTACACATATATGTGACTGGTGCTTGTAAGCCTATATAGATATAAAAAGACAATAAGCGTTTAAATGTGCTTTTGTACAATCGTTTATCAGTATTGTTCATTAAATTTGTGTATGCATTCATTGTGCATTAGTTAACATACCGCTACCAAGGACTTTTGAGGTTAAGTGCTGCTGGTTTCTGGAAATTTGTTCTTTGCGTTTTAAAACTTCATTTTTAATTACCCCTAAAATGTCTAAGAATGAGCTTGAATACTTCAGTAAAAGTGGTAGTGACATGGGCCATGAACATGAAATTGAAACAGTTGAAATTAAAACATTTGAAAGAAAACGGATGTGGAATTCGTCTTCGGATTCCGAGGAGCTCTATAAGAAGACCAAGATATTAAAAATAAGCAGTGACACAAACGGTAAATATCAACGCAATAGGTTGGATGTTAGAACAAACATAATCAAACCTACTTTTGTAGCTTCGGAAACCGAAGAGTCAGTTCCATTGTATGAGCAAAGGAGAAAACGTCTTCGAATATTTAGCTCATCTTCTGAAGAGGATGAAGGTCTACAAGAAAATGTTAACTCGACATCTAATGATACGGCAGAAAACTTTTCATGGTCTAAGAAAAATTTTGTACCAAAATTATATAATTTTGATGAATCAAATTCGGGGATAAGGGTACACTTATCGAAAATATCCACTCCTTTGGGTGCGTTTAAGGTATTTTTCTCGGAAGAATTAATTACTGGTATCTGCGAAAAAACAAAAAATTTCCATAAAAATCTAGCGCAAACTAACATACATGTAATTCATTCACGCGTTAATACCTGGACAGATACTTCACGTTTGGAAATATATTTATTTATTGCTATTATTATGCCAAGTCCAGAATGAAAAAAACATGTATAAGAGAATATTGGTCTACTGATAATGTTATAAAACCGGACATTTTTTCAAAACTAATGAGCAGAGTTAGATATGAATCATTACTAAAAATGTTGCATTTTAATGATAACATATGAGCTCGTACAATCCGTTGATAAAAATAAGAGCGGTGGTTACTGAACTTAGAAACTCATTTTTTAAATCATTTTATCCATATGAATATTTATGCATAGGCGAAAGTCTTTTACTTTATAAAGGAAGATTATTTTTTAAACAATATATTCTGTAAGAAAAGAGTAGATTTGGTATTAAGTCATTCGTTATTTGCGATTGCAAAACCGTAACCGAAATAAATGGTTTTTAAGGCTTTTGAGGTTACCACATAATTTATTTCAGTTACAATCAATATACCTTGCAATGAAATTTCAGTCTGCTCAACTTGCGCTCTTTCGTAAAAGGTACGTAGCCCACGGTAGGCTTTTTCGTACGGAGTGGACAGTCCATGGCGCACGTTTAACGTCGAGCAACTCAGCGCTCAAAGGGTTAATTCCAAGTTACCGCTTTGGCAGACTATAAAATGAAATGCTTCAAATAAGTGAATCGGTGCGATTACTACGAAAATAGCTGTACTTATTTCGAAAAAATTCCTAGGTTACTATCGTGGGATAAGATGACTGACCACTCGAAAACTAGAATAAACAATGTATACAGGGTGAGATAGTAAATATTGCCATCTACAATAACTCCGAAAGTATAATAGTAGCAAAAAAGCTTTGGAAACAAAAGATGCATGGGACAACAGGCTGACGTCGCTCAAACTCGCTTTTCTCGTCTGCCATCGTCATTGCCAGAAACAAACAAAATCAGCTCTCGCACACACCTTAAAATTAAACGATAGAATGACACATTTCGTGCAACGGCTGTCACTTTCGACACGGTCTCTGACATCCGATACCGCGCTATAGTCTTAACTGTATTCACGAAGAATCAATGAAGACAGCCACGAGAAAAGAACCATTTTCAAAGAAACCAATAAAACATCGTTTTTTAACCCATTGACTGCCACGCAAATTCAGCGCGACTTGCTCTAGGTGCCACGGTTTTATTTTAATATAATTAATTTAATATATAATTTTAATAATAATTTTAATAATAAAACCTCATACTCAATATGTTCTCTACACTATATACATTTTTCATTCATCCTTTCTAATAGTTCCTAACTCAAATAGCCATTTGTAGCCAATCTAAACTTGCAGCACCCACTACGAGATATCTCGTAGTTGGCAGTCAATGGGTTAATCGTTCTGCAATGAGCTTAATTTCGCTAATGTAGGCATTTTTCAGGTAAAGGGGCCGTAGCAGAGATGAGCGGTCCAAGCGAAGAGGGCGAGTTTATAATGCAGACGTGACACTTAGTCAATTAGAGGGTTTAACGAAACAGCGACGAGTTTCTAATTTGGTCAAGAGTCCTCCGAATTTCCCGATAATGATCGCACCATAAAACTCGTGTGCCCCAAACGATACACTTCTTCGGTCTTGACCTTCTCTTACTCCGATGCCATTACGGAGGGTGGGTATTTTTCGAAAAATCTAGCGATTGGGTGACGTAGAGAAAACGGCTACTAAAGAATATCTATAAGACAACGCACGTGTCCGCGAAGAATGTTCAGTGAGAGTTCGTTAATGTAAAGTGAGAGAGTTATATGTAATAGTTAATGTAAAGTTAAAGTTAAGAGTGTGATCTGATGTGGTTATAACGTTTGCGAAGAACCCCGATACAAGTCAAGTCCTAGCGTATCAAAACATTCCTAATTGATTCCTGTAACCACGCCTAATATATACATATCTATTTTCTCTTGTTAACCTGACAATAGTTTAATTTTAAACCTCTCGACCTTCCCACCCTAACAAATAAAGCATTGTTATAGGACGCATTCGAGTCCAGATCGTTTGATTCATAAGAAGAGTCGTTTCCGAAGAACAGTAAGAGAACATTAAACCGTGACAAAACCGTGTAGCTACTCCGCGGCTAAGCACGTATCCACAATAAGACTATGGAAGAACTAAGCAGAGAGCCCTTTTCAAGTCGAAACCCAGCTACCCATGTTCTCCACACCCTTAATCCCCATTCAGCTTGCGCACACATCCCCGTAATCCCCGCACAGAAGGTTTCCGATTCATACTCAATGATAACTCACAATTACCCGCGGCCATTAATTCAATGGATAGTCGCAGCAGTGGACAAACAAGTCCTGCCTATTCAAAACTCGGTGACTCCGCGAATTAGCAAGAAACATAGCCGTGGGGGGATCGCGTTCCATAGATCGGCCGCGTCGACGTCGCGTTCGTAGGATCTACAGCCTGATCGCGTGCGCTCGTGCCAGAGCCGGAGAGCCCGTGGTCGGGGCTGGGCATAATTTATCGGTTCCTCGTCGAAATTATTCTATTAATAAATATTCCCATAGACGGGCGGAGAAGGTATGTCCAAGATACAGCCGATTCCTCGCCGCGGCGATCGGCTCAGCTATGCGAGGCTCGCGGACGCAATGCGCGCAGCCTTTCGTATACGTACACGCGCAATTCCGATGGACCCTGCATTAAACATTAAGGCAAACCTCCCGCAGGAGCGTGCGAGCCGATCCGGGATAAAAACCAGTCCCATTTTCCACGCGTACAACCGATCTGACGCCCGACTATGGTATCGAACGCTCTCGCAGGTCTCGCTCTTCTCCTCCTCCTCTTCCTTTCCTCGAGAGTTCGCTCTCCGCGAGAGTTTCTTTCCGATCGCGTCTGCTTCCTTTTCCTCGCTCACCCCCTTGTCCCTCGCGCGTTCGGAAACGGCCAACTCAGAAGCCAATAAATCCTCCGGCAGAGATAATTCCTCGAGGCTCTTCCCTCGCGCTCGATAACCAGCTCCGATATCGATCACGCGGACAAGATTTCGCGAGCCGTGCAACGCACCAGGATTCCCGGAATCTGCGAGCGCGAGCGCGTAAGAGAAAGAGAAAGAGAAAGAGGACGAGCAAGCGTTCGCGCACAGCAGACGTTCCAGAAACGAGCCTGGGCAAGGCGGACCCAGTCGTTTGTAACTTCACCGTTAAACTCGGAAGTTCGAGCCATGAAGTCACGGTGCCAGTGACCGTGACGAGACTTTTGCTTTATGGGATCACGCGCGCCACCGGCGAATCTGTCTGATCGCGGCCTGCGGGACGCAGCTTCCTGCTTTCTGCGGTGCAACGTTCTGGGGCGCGGTGCCGATTCAGATGCGTTGGAATTGTCTTTAACGCATTGAGCGCCGGACCCGCAATACTGCGGGTATTGTAAGTCTGTCACTTAACTGTCTTGAATTGAATCCCAAAGCTTAAGGGGGAATACACTTTATAAGATGAAAATTTTAGATTTTTTTGTTTTGTTTGAAATTAATTCCAGTATGTGCCTAGAGTACGTGTATAAAGTTACGGAGCAAAATTTTGTGTATTTTGGGAGATACAGCTAGCCGAACAGGTAAGCGTCAGGCAGGTATCCGTCCGCGAAAGCTGAAAGCGAAGCGAAAGGTGAATTAGATCATTTTAATCATCCTAGTCCACTTCACCTAAATGTCCTTAAACATTTAAAACCGATATATGAAGAACTTTCAAAGGAGCATTTATTAACCAGGTGTCTAGGTGGACACACACAGAATTGCAATGAATGTTTCAATTCAATGGTTTAGCGTCTAAATTCAAAGCATCTAAATTCCGGAGCAAAAATTATCGAAACCTCCGTCTTTATTGACGCTGGCATTTTTAACGAGGGCTACTCAGTTATATTAAAAATAATGAATGTATTAAATATTAATATCGGGCAACAATGCAAATTCTTTGCCGATACGTATGACGCGTAGCGCATAACGAGACAGGAACGACGCAGACAAAGCAGCACAAAAGAGGCACGAATCTCTCGTAGGATGCACCAAATCGAGCAAAATGAATTTTTTGAAGCCACAGAAGGCTTACTATATGGCCCTGGAATAGCGGATTAGTTTCCTCCAGAAGTACATAAGTGTTCAATAACTACTACTCTAACAGTCGCAAAACTTTAAACGCGTTTTTCTCAATATCATGTTTCTGAATCTTGTGTACACGATACAGAACGATCTATTGGACCAATGGAGCTCCTAAGGCAATTTTTCGTTAGGTAATGATCAAATGTCGTCGATGAACTAAAAAAATTCCTAAGTAGTTTCATTTTTCCCTTTGAATTTACATTATAAAGTTGAAATTTTTAGTGAAAAATCGTAACTTTTTCAATAAAGTTCAAAATTTTTGCATTTTGCATTAAAAATTTAGAAACTTTAAATTAAAAGAAACTTTTGTTTTCCTGTTTGAGATGAAAATTAAAGGCTCTGGGATGTACACAAACTGACGATGCGCGTGGCGCGGAGCTGTGAAGATTTATAGATATTGCGAAAAAAATACATTAATCATTAAAATAGAAATTTTTTTGTATTGTTTAAATATAGAACATAATATCATGAAAGTTTGAGAATGATTAGCTTTGTAGTTATTGCCCCCTTAAGTCAGTACTTTATTCCTTGAACCCTTTGCCCTACGATTTATTTTACAGTTGCAGAAGAATTTCTTTGACGTTTATAATTCCGATGAAGAAGATGGCAGTTTACTATCGAATGTCTATTTACTATTAAAAAGCTATATATCGACAAGAATGAAATAGAATTTTATTCGGGGTTTCAGGGAATTAATAACGTCCATGTTTAATAAATTGTATTCGAAACCTTCGTCACGAGCTGGACTCGTTATTATAATGCAAGGGGTTAATGTGTTCCTTCATTTGTTCCCTTTGCCTTCCTCTTAGTTGGTTTCGCTTTAACCGGTCAACGCGATCGTTGTCAATTACCATTTTTCTAATAACAATGGCAGACTTTTCTCAAATTTAATCGAGTTTCTTAACACGTACTGTGCCAAGCTGTTTTTGCCCGACTCGTCGTTCAAGTCATTTATTGTTTTGACTAAAGATTGATACATTATCCCACAATATTTCATTACATCATCATTTCATAAGTAATTAGCTTGTTTAACTTTGTTCTATACTGCATTTTTATAGTGCCTCATTCTTTTGGCGGAAATATATTTCACAGACTTAAATTTGTCAAAAAATAAATTGTTTTTAGGGCATTAAATAAATATATCTGCGTGTACCATTTATGGTACACGAGGCCTGAAAGTCAAATTTTGTTTTCCTGTTTCAGATGAAAATTAGAGGTGCTGGGATGTACACAAACTGACGATGCGCATGGCACGGAGCTGTGAAGATTTATAAATATTGCGAAAAAAAATACATTAATCATTAAAATAGAAAATTTTTTGTATTGTTTAAATATAGGACATAATATCATGAAAGTTTGAGAATGATTCGCTTTGTAGTTATTGAGAAAAAAATTCCTAAAAATCACTATTTTTTAGCCGCTCTAAAGTGTATTCCCCCCTTAAACGATTTTGTTTCTATTAACTGTCGAAAAATCGCAAGCAGCGGAACCGCGCTTTCTGGAAACGAGTACGAAAAGACTCGAGCGGCGCGATAGCACTTCTTTTAGTTTATGTCGACGAATCCCAATCGGCGCGATAGGTTTTAAATGCATATATAATCTACAAGGAAAGCGTTGACGGTAAAGCAATTAATCGGTTAGACTTTAATTCGAATATTATTTTTGAAATTGAGTGCGAGTGGACGAACGAAAAGAAAGCACGTGGTCGTGTAAAGGAAAAAACATTTGGTTTAGTAAAGTGGCCACAACGTAACTTGCGACGATGCATAGTCCGTAGCACCACAAATGAAGTAAAAAGATCACATTTAATTTGTATGCAATGTAAAAAAGGAATTCATCCAATATATGTTGATAAACACTGATGTTACAAATTATGAGTGTTACTCTCCATTTAAATTGTTTGTTCGTAAGACAAAAAAATATTTTTAATATGTGATTCGTTATTTTATGAAATACATCTGTATTATTATACATGCTTACTGTAACTTTATAAATATTTCAAGTTTTGATCGATAAAAATTAATCAGAAGATAACAATAAAATACAAAATGTTGTATTTGTTTTATTTACATTTAAAAACGGAGCTGTGCGATGTACGTGCGTCGGTAAATCTGAGCGTGCTACTTCGACAGTCTGTGACTGCACCGACAGTTGTCCACAGCGCTCGAAATGTGAAGAGATTTTTCGACATAAAATTTGAAGCGATGCTTGGCACTCAAACGGTTAAATTATACATGAGGAATATTCAATCAAAATATACTATTTTACGGAAATGTATAAGCTTTTTAATATTTTCTTCAGCTACTCATTGTTCAGAAACAACCAGATGAGCTTATAATTAATTAAATGGTTAATATGTCGCCGACGCTCAATATGTTAAGTGTATGCTACTTTCTAAGTAAATGATACTCTTTATCCAGTATTTACTCGAATTATATAATAGTAACATGTACGCGTAATTTGTATTAACACGTTCCGTGCCAAACCATTTTTTAAAGACTTTCCATTCAGTTCTCGTGGGGCGTATACGACCCACACTTTTGCGATTAAATAAGTAATAAAATCTCTGCTGTTTCAACAAAGGGCAATCGAAAATAAATTATCGCTACGTCGTGTGGTGCGTGAACGTCCCACGTTATAAGAAATGCAGTATACATAATATTAGGATGTCTATATTTGACTCTTCAATTAAAACTGCAAGCGATCTGAACGGAAAGTTCAGCGTGGGTCGTT
Source organism: Agapostemon virescens (assembly GCA_028453745.1). Taxonomy (NCBI): domain Eukaryota; kingdom Metazoa; phylum Arthropoda; class Insecta; order Hymenoptera; family Halictidae; genus Agapostemon; species Agapostemon virescens. The sequence goes on from CM052094.1 coordinate 6,302,667, forward strand.
TACGCCCCATGTGGCACAGAACGTGTTAAACCGTATTAAAAATAATTAACGATGTGTGTAGCTTTATGTCAGAAATTACTGTGGCGCAATGCCCTTCAGCTTGGCGATTTTAATTATTTTGTGTACGTAGGAGAAACCCACCCTATAAACTTTAACTGTTAAGCCTAAGACGCCGTGGTGTCGTTGCATTCCAGTAGAATGCTGCCGTACGATAATTACTAGTTTGTAAAATTAAGTGTCTTCGGCATTGAGATCGTATAAAATGTAGATTAGGTGGAATCTATTTTAAAGCTATCGATTTTACTGGGACATACAATTAGAAATAATAGAAGAGTTGTACCGAGAGTATTAGGATATTTATGAGACCGAAGATATAATGATAGAATAAAAATGAGTAGGTAGAATTTAAACAGTAAAGTAGTTGAAAACATTTCATAGTATCGACATATTTTATTCATCTTATCAAAACGATTTAAGAAACTATGAAAGTACGTTCGTATCTCTGTTTCTAACGATATATACAATTTTTATGAATTTTGGATATTAAAAAGGGTATAATAAAAGAATAAAAATTAGTAGGGGGAATTTAAAACAGTAAACCGGTTGAAAACATTTTATAGTAACGATATATTCTGTTCATCTTATGAACACGATTAAAGAAAGAATGAAGGTAGGTTGTAGTTCTGTTTCTAACAATATGAGCCGTTTATTTTGAAAGTGGCTTAAGTCCATTTATGCTCGAATCTAGATATTGAAGGGTTTGCGTTGGATTAAATTTAAAAACATGGGTAACAGATAACATAATAGAATAATGTTTTTGGGTTTCTAAAGGTGTCAAATTTATCATCCCAATTAGCATAATTAACGTTATTGAAGAAATAATATGTTTTTGATGGCTATTATTGGACTTACGCCATTTTCAAAATCAATCAATGACGTTTTCAATTCTTAAGAAGTCACAAGTCCATAGGAAAAATAAATTTCCCTTGAAATTAAAATAAATGTATACACTTTTATGTTATAAAATCAAGAAAATATTCAACTTTCATTCTTTGTTAAATAATTTTTACGTTAAAATTAATATAGTTTTATTAATTATTATTCAGTCTTCTCCAGTTTGTGTACGCGGGAGAGATTTAAAATAACTGTAGTGTGCAGGTGATATATGATGTAATAAATCCATTAAGTCCTTATATTTTAGGTTTGTGAGTGGTCTCGGTTTTTTGTATAGTGATGCCAACTGGATATTATTAAAGTTTTTCGGTCTTCCCCGTTACGGTAGCAAATCCAATGTTTTGAATGGTGCATCCTCGTTCATTGTCGTTTCATAGAATAACTGATATGAATCGCTCCTCAAAAATTTCATCCAACATACTTTAAACCAATTTACTCTTTCACCGTCAGTATTTCTTAGCCTTTTAAAAATCGTATTTTCTGTGGACAGGCACTGTTCCATTGTTTAAAACAAAGTCATTGCACATTGATAATTCAACTGTTACTTTGGTAATTAAACATAAAGCTGGGATCTCATAAAATTTTATTGCATAATTATTTTCCATATTCATTTGAAACTCTCACAATGGGACTTACGCAACTTTTAAAATAAACGGCTCATATATATATATACAATTTTTAAAGACATGTGAAGCAGATATGATTACAAAAACAAACGGATAGAGAAGTTGTATAGTCAACGAAGTCTACTGTGGTTAGAAATAGTGTGCAATTACTTTAATATTTCAAGGTTCTGCGTCGTATGCAATTTGTCAACTCCACGTTTGATTTGGTAGATCAAAGAAAATATGTAATTTGCAGACGATCATGGTCGACGGGGTCTGTAATAGTTGAAAATAATGGACGCTGATCTTAATATTTCATGGTAGGTCCGTTGATCCACGTGAGCCGGTGCGGCGCGTCCCAGTGCGCGTCCGAAAAACTAGCGTAATAAATATTCCGCTGTCCAAACGCGACAAAACGGCCGGCCGATGGGGCTCGAGCGGAGATAAGAATTCTCACATTCGCAATCATCCTGTCGACGCGACGCATCTCCCCGAGAAATATATCGACCAAGATTTTTGTCTGGGGCGAAGCGGGGACGCGTCGCGAGCTGGTTCAGCGACGCCGGTGCCGAGAAACGGCCGCGCCTGTCCGCCTGTCGGAAGACGGATGATCCTCGGTCGTCCTATGGCAAAACCGTCCAACCACCGTGGCAAGAAGAAGTGGAAAATGGCCGGTCCCCTTCGGCTTTGTCGTTGGTGCCCGCGACCGATCCGCCGGCGGACGCCTTCGGAATGAACGTTTAGCGCGTAAAAGGGCACTTCTCTCTTCTCCGGACCGTGTTCCCGCCGGTTTTCGATATGCCACGCCGATCTTTCTAAGTCGATGAGATTTCTCGCAACAGCGTGCAACGTGGTGCAACGTGGTCGAACGTCGCCGCGCCGGTGCGACTTGGGTGCGGCGAACAGCGGAGCAAAGCGGAGCCGAGCGGCGCGGAGCTGCGCGGAGCGCACGGGGAACGGCGGCCACGCGATCTACCGCGGTACACGTCCACTTCTATGGAATTCGAACGCAGAAAACATGGTTTCGCCATGGAATAAAGATGCGAGCTAGCCGGAATTCGCTTTTTTACGGTACACCACGTCGCTGCCGCTCTCATGCAGCTCTGCTCGCGTTTTTGGCCGACGCTTTTGCAACCTGGATCATTCTTGCAAAAATACATCTCAAGTAGTTGGCTTGCTCGGCCGGCGACGCGAGCATTTGTAACGCTAATTTTTTCAGGACAGCTTCCATCAAGAGTTACGTACAGCCTACGGTGCGGTATGCAAAATCAAAATGTTGAGTCGCATGTAACGGAAACCAAATAGGACACTTTTTCGTTCAGCTGTGTATTTACTGAGGCACAGATATTAATACACTATCGTCTAACGCACAGTCATACCTCACAAACTCTCATTAATCACAGCAAATCAGCCATCAACGATACATGTGACAGAATAGACAATTTATATTTTCAATATTTTCCTAGAATAGTTCGAATGAACTACAAAGTTATGCAGAAAGTGTGGGTCTCTGGGACATCCAACACCACACTGAGAACGTATAAGTTCTTAGTTTTGAGAGGTGCAACTTGGACGAAGCAATGTCGAAACGATTCCTTTCTTCATTTTTTAATGGCTATCCTGAATTGCTATTGCGGCAGCAACGAAACAAGCTTTTCAACCCGTTGAAGCAACGAACGGAGCTGGGAAAGGTTCTTCGACTTCTATTTACACCTACGCAGAACTACAGCCAGGCTCCTACCATCCATCCAGCCCGCGGAAAAGAGACAGAATCGGACAGCAAGATTTAAAGAAACGAAAGAGACGAAAGATACCGAACCGGATGTGTAGCGTCGGTATTACGAGAGAGTACCCGAGCGGAATATTAAAGCCGTAAGTAATCTCGATCCGACGTAGTCGTTCGCGGTAGCAGACCAACGTTACCGAGATACGTTGCCACCGATTGGCTTACAATAATACAAACGTCGCTTAATTAACCGGCTGAAAAACCTCGAAAGATGAATCCCGAGTCAATTTTCGTCGCAACCCATACGAAGTATCTGCACAGGACTCAAAGTTGCTATTAGGGATGCCTATAAATAATAAATTATTCATATAGAAGGTGCCCCAAGGTTTAAGGACCAAACTTTGCCCGTATATTCTGTGGCGCTAAATAAGAAAAAAATATTGTGTAAACGAAGATCACATAGAACTTTATTAAAAAGTTATAACAAAAATAGGGAATTCGAGTAATATAGGAATAGTAACCAACTTGTTGTTAGTCCAGCACACTTTTCCCATATTGCAAAACGTGTCCTCAACAAAAAATTCCCAAATCGTTGGATGGGACGTGATGGACCTGTATCATGGCCGGCTCGTTCACTCGATCTCACCCAACTTGATTTTTTCTTATAGGGGACATTAAAGGGTACGGTTTATCAAGAGCAGCCCACGACGCCAGAAAATATGAAGGAACGAATAATTGCAGCATGTGCTAATATGAAACCTGAAATCATCGAAAGAGCTGTACAATCTGTCCTTTTTCGCCTAGCGAAATGTATCACAACGGAAGGACATCATTTCGAACATTTATTGCAGTAATAAATGTGATTATTTACAAGTTAAGGTTCATAGTCGAATTCCTGTTACCGTTGAAATTTGAAATATCGCTGAAAGAAAGTTCTGCATTAATTAGCAAATTTTAGAGTTCATGGTCATTTCAAGGTTGTGCTATTAAACGTGGATGTATGCACAATAATGTTTGCTATAACATACAACAACAAAAACTGTGTGTGTACGTGTAAAAAAACACGAGTGAGCTTGGAGAAACGATTAAAAAATTATAATTTACAAAAAACGATTCTTCCATCTGATTCGTCTTTTGAAACCATTTAGATTACGTTAGCAACATTTTTCGTATTTTCAGAGGTGGTGCAGATATTTAGGTGTCCTGTTTTAGACGAAACGCCCTGTGTATTAGATTATAAATAAAAACATGGTTTTACCACAAAGTTTTTTTCAGATTTCAAAATAATTTATTACATATGGATATCTCTAACATTTTCCCAGGAAATAGAACAGAGTGGTTTTAACAAAGAATTAGTACGGTTGCTGCAATTTTTGCGGATCCACGATGGATTACTACAAATTATTATAGCATAATTCGAAACAATTCCCACATTATCATAGTAATAGCTTGATAAATAAAGAAAATGAGCAGAAATTTAAAGCCTTAAGTAATCTCAATCCAACGTGGTCGTTCGCGATAACAAGCTAACGCTACCAAGATACGTTGCCACCGATTACCTTACTATAAAACAGACGTCGCGTAATTAACCAACCAAGAAACCTCGAGAAAGATGAATTACCGAGTGAATTTTCATTGCGATTCAAAGTTGCTATTTTGTTGGGAAATAAAACAGAATGATTTTAACAAAGAATTGGTGCGGTTACTACAATTTGTGCGGATCCACGACGGATTACTCTAAATTACCATAGTTTAATTCTCATGTGACTATAGCAACAGTTTTATAAACGAAGAAAATGAGCTGAATACTACAGCCCCAATCTTGTAATTTCGAATGATTATAATAATTATATAATTATTTATGAGGAAGATAGGAGCTATTCTAAGTGTTAAAAAAAGACACATTATGTCTACACATTACAGTAAACTACGTCAGATGTTGCACGACTGCTTTTTAATCCGCTTCTATTATCATGCGGCACTTGCATTTACAGTCGGTGCAAAAAGTATTCGTGCCTCCATTAAAAATGTATAATTTCTTTAAACTTCAATCAAACAAACTCGAACTTTCTCAGGATGTTAGAACAATCAGATTACTGGGTAATATACAACGGATTGACCAAATTCAAGTTCTAAGTTTTTATTACAACCACAGATAAAAAACTAAAATGGCGAACAGTACTAATTTTAACACTAGAACTACCAAACCAGTCATTTCAACTGGTCCCTACTTTTATCTTTCGCAATTATTGAAGTTATAAACATGTTTGGATGTACTTCTCTAAGTTTTAATAGGTACAGTCTCGTTATTACAAAGCAATGTAGTGTTCATTATAGTGTTAATTAGGAACCTATAAATTACAGGGTTAGAAAAGTTATTTCCTGTTTAAAGGGTGTACGAATACTTTTTACATCGACTGTATAAACTCTGGAGCTATTGAAAAAGTACAAAATACTAAACATGTATTTACGGTTGGTCAAAATGACCGGGCGCCCATACGTCATGTCTCTACTCATGCGTTCATAGTCCACGGGTTAATTACGCGTCGTACACGCGTGTATGCGTCGCGCATGTGCAACATCCATCACCGTTCACCGGGACAGATATTAATAAACAATATCGTTGGATATTATACGGTCCCGGATCTACAATTATCGACCGTAAAGTACGATTTTTCGTGTATCTCCGCGGAATATCATTGAGCGACGGCACGTTGCCTTCCTGTCAGGCGCCGGCAACATGATCGCACGACCAACTGCCACCGGCTACCGTATAATAATCCGCAATTAATTATCCCGATCGCGACGCGGCAAGCGCGAAACGCCACGCGAAAATTAATGAAACTTGTCGCGTGGGCGACAAGAAAACTGCATCGGAACGCCTCTGATGCGGACACGAAGCGAATTAATTTACGCCCCGGAGCCGGTAATGATTTTATTTAATTAGAAAATTGGCCCGTACGCTCCTGGCTCAAATCTAGAAGACTCCCGCAGCTTATTTTAGAAAAGATATGCGTAGCCATAGGCGTGGAAGGATACAATATGGATGGTTAAGTTTCGCGGTGAAATGTGTTTTATCAAATCCATCTCTGTAGATTTATGAAATAGGTTTTAGAACGGATTATTTTGTACAGTGGCTCAAAGTAAAACTCGGACACTGATACTTTTAAGCCTTATGAAGCGACTGGTAGGGTAAGAAAAGAATATAAACAAAACATAAAGCTATTTATAGTAAGCTATATTCAAGGTTATATAAATTCACTAAAAACAAAAACAAAATTTATTTACATTAAGTCATAAAAAAACGAAGTTTTAAAAGTAATGGAATTTCGCCTCAAAATAAAACTCGGACAGTAGAAAATTTTCTTGTAGATATGTACATATGTTTTATACTATTTTTAATTGATATTAATATTGTATTGGCAGTCCTTTATTTGCTCTTACAGCTTTTAATCGATTCGGCATAGACCGTACTAGTTTTTCGGAATACGAAGGATCAACATTTGCCGATTCCCCTTTAAATGTTTACCATTAGAAATAATGTGATTTTTCAATTTTTCTTTTAAGTACGCCCACACATGTTCGATTACATTCAAATCAGGTGATTGAGCGGGAGTTTTGATTACATGTGGGCAATTATATGTTTTGAATCATTGTCCTTGTAGAAACTGTAAGAATCGGCAATACCTAACTTTTCCACACTATCCCTTAAATTGTTCTTCAAAATCTGTAGATATTTTGTCTGATCTCTGATCCCGTCAATAATGTGGAGATTTTCTGATCCAGCAGCTCACATGCACCCCCACACCATTATTGAACCTCCCCCATGTTTAACAGTAGGTCGTAAATTCTTATCCTTGTACTCCTCATTAGGTTTTCTCCAAACATAAGTTTGTCCATCGGATTGAAAAATGTTAAATTTATTCTCGCCTGTATATAAAACTTTCCTCCAAAATGAAAAATCTTTAGTTTTGTACAATCTCACAAATGGTTTCTTCCTAGCAACTCTCCCATTAAAATTATTTTTTCTTAATATAATCGTCATTGTTCCTCAATTAGCTTCTTTTCCTAAATGTATTTTAGCTTCGGTAGCTAACTCGGGGGCACTTAATTCTGGATTTTTTTAAATTTATCGTACGATCCAACGCTCCTCGGATTTTGTGAAGATCTTCCGTTTACTTAGTTTTGGTTTATTTTCCACATTATTTCTGGATCCAAAGCGTTTTATAATATCATGAACTGTAGACTGACTGCGTTTCGCTATTGATGCAATATTTCGTACAGTCAAACCGTCTTTAAATTGACTTTTAACAAGTTTCCGGATTTCTAATGACGTTTGTTCACATTGTCTAGCCATTTTGAGAAATTAAAACAAAATTTCACAGAAACTAACGACTAACGTCAACTAAAACCTACATAAAATGAAAGTATGAAGAAATGAAGGGTGATTCCCCGTGTTTCATTTGTTTTTCCCACAGGATTACCAACTGTCCTAGTTTCAATTTGAGGCTAGTTTTCATGACTTTTAACATTTCCATTTTGTTTTGAATTATCGTGAATAATTTTTGTCTTTGATTAATAAAATTTATTTGACCTTAACTGTAAATTATTGAAAATAATTCTGTTTCTCATTTAATTTGTTTTCTTATACTAATAATAACCTCAGAAAGTGAAAATATATAGGTGTCCGAGTTTTACTTTGAGCTACTGTATGTATTTCTAAAGGATAAACCGAATAGAAGGACAATGTGCGTATAAAATGCTTATAATCCAATTTACAAATTATCGTCTTAAACTTTTGTCCGCTACTCTATGAGAGAAGGGGAAAATAATGCCATCATTCATAAAACTCTTTGCGAGCAACTGATGTTTTGAAAGTGGAAAGTAAGAAAAATTAGAGTTGGGCGATGAGTAATATTTTATTTGAATTTCCCGAGATACGGTATTAGATATTACGATATTAGAGTCCCGTATCTATCGCTAATGTAACAAACATTATGGTATTTCTCGTTTCCTATTGCGGTAATAAAAACCATTTTTCACAGCCGTGCAAAATGTCCAGCCGAATAAAGTAACATGCGAAACAAGCGTTGTTGATACTGGGTTTAAGAGACTCATCAAAAAGACGGGTTCCGATATATTTAATTTACGGTAAATGAGATTGTAAAAATACACTTATGACGAATAATTTGAAAAATTTAATTTGTTAGACACGTGTTATTTAGTTAAGAGATAAAAATATTAACGAACACGTTTCTGTTATTTTTATTAGGTAAGACAATGTAATCGCTTTTAGTGCTGCGCGAGTCTAATGTTCAAAGATAATTTTCTAAATGTTGTCGCTTCTGGGATGTGTGAATGCGTTATTGAAGGTGTCAATGTCTCTCCGGTCGATCATATTTCAACCGATAGAGAAGTCAACCAGAACCACGTCGATAAATAGTAGACCCGTGGTCAAGCGTTTGCTCAGTTTTACGTCGCCGTAAATTCCGCAATGGAGCGCAATTTATTGGAACAGATAAACGAAGAATTTTAAGTGAAATCTATCCACCGCGAAGCTCCACCTATCGAATCATCTAGTTCAACGTGCCTCCTCCAGCCTCCTGGATGATGCATCTAAACTAACGATAATTTTTCAATCGATGAATTCGCACCTGCGCCGATAAGCTTCCGGTAATTAATTTGAACGTCGCTCGCCGCGTTCCGCGGATTTCCCGGCTGTGTTTTCGTTTTCAAGGAACATCCATAACACTCTCGAACTGCAAAGCATGCTAACCCTCTCGCAGCTCGGCATAAATGTTTCGCCTAAGCGTTGGTTTTTGACCGTTAGAACTGCAGATTTTATAGGTTTATTAAAAAATGGTCGAATCAAACACGAAATACCGGAATATTAACCCTTAGCGTTCCAATGGCGCCTCTAAGGTGACACTAAAAATTCCCTTACTATTATTTAAAACAGCTTTAACATTGCTCTGTTTGCATTTAAGGAGTCGGTAAAAATTGAGACGTTGCACGTACGAGTAATAGCAAACTTTATATTCACGAAAGGAAATGAACCATGTACAATGGAATTCTTCTCTACGTTAAACAAATGTTTCAATTTCATAATTAAAATTGCTTGGAGTGCTAAGGGAAAAGGCGCTCGGAAACTGTTGTAATATTTCTAAATCGTTGAAATAACATCGATCAGAAACGAATGACTGTGCCTGAATCTTGCAATTAATTTGCACGATTTTTATTTTGCATAGCATTCTGCAGTCTAGTCAGTTTACAATGCACCTGTGGTTGCTCTCAAAATTGTACTCGTTTTAAACATTCGAAAGATATTCCTCGAGTAAGACTAAAATATATTGTTACACTCCCAGACAAAACAACAGCACACCCGTGCTATCTTTAATTTCTCGTGTTAAGATTATGCTAGCGTGGAAGATCTGAATTATATGTAAAACGTACCTTCTACGAATATGTAAACATAACATAGAGTGACTTTACTTCATTGAGTTCTCTCAGTTGGAAGAGAAACACATAATCCTACGCAGACAAAATGACAGCACATTTGGACTATGTTGAGACAATAATAATGATCGTTTATGGAAATTGCGAAGTATAATCGATTATTTTAACCCTTAGTACTCAAAGGAATTCCATTCCAAAATTGAAGCAATAGTTTTAAATATAATTGTATAATAAATTAATTAATTAAGAAAAAAAATTAATTGATTTCATAATTTCGTAAAGAAATTAATTGCTATTACTCGTACTTAAAATGTTAAAATTATAATCGATTTTTTAACTGCAAACCTAGCGATGTGATGTGGCGACTTTTAGTGACGCTTTAGAGGCGTCAGTGGAGTGGTAAGGATCAAAATATCTATTGCCGCTACGAGAGTGCTGCGTGGGTGAGCGCGTTAGTTGACCGCCTACTACCAGAAAGTCCCGGGTTCGAATCCCGGTGGGAGGGGGGCGCAAGCAGTAAAAAGTTAAAGAGAGAGAGAGAGAGAGACCTAACATATAATAATTGTTGTTAATATATAATAATTGTTGGAGATTTACAGGGCTCGCATTTAATCCGTTACTTAAATTTTGTTGAAGAAATTATATTGACATAACTAAGGTATTCCCTGCTGCGGAGACAATTTGTTACATCAGATACCGGAAAATTTGCAATAACTCCGTCCACAATGGTCATACATGAGAAGCACAAATAATGTAAATTGGACAAGATGGTTCCGTTAGTTTCTATCTGCAGACAACATGCAAGGCATTTACTTTGCATGGTAGAACTAAAATGATTTGGTAAAATGTCGATATATTAACATGTTACTTGAAAATTACACGGCCCCATAGAGGGTTAAAAGATTAAAAGCTGACAGGACTACTGATAGTCGGACAGCTGATATCACACTTGGACTATGTTTACACATTCTTCAGTGTTTCGTGAACTTGCACGGAGTTATTACGTTCAATTTCTGTCTAGAGTTTTGTTATATCGCTATCCTCATAATGGGTTCGTGGCAAAAATCTTAGTGAAAGCGAAATTAGTACAATTTTAGCTCTACGGAAACAAAAGTTGTCTATTACTCAAATTGCAAAAGAAGTTAGTCGCAGTCGAAAAGTTATAAATAATTTGCCGAAAGATACAAGTGCATACGGAAAGAAGAAAAGTACAGGAAGGCCAGCAGCATTATCTGAACGCGATACACGGGCAATAATACGTGCTACTTCCAATTCTTGTGCCACTGCGAGAGAGATCGCTAAGAAAGCTGGAGTGGAAAGAAATGTACAAAATGTTCGTTGTGTACTCCAAATTAACAACATTGTAAATCGGACCAGATTAATGGCAAAACCATCGCTAAACGCAAGACATATGGAGGCACGTTTGTTATTTGCAAAAGTACATGTACATTGGAAAAAGACTTGGAGAAAAGTAATCTTTACGGATGAAAAGAGGTTCAACCTCAATGGCCCAGACGGATGTACGTATTATTATCGTGAACAACATCTGTTCAAACATATGTTCGTAAACAACCACTAACAAAAATTCGCCGTCAAATGCGTGGAAGTGGAGTAATGGTCTGGACTGGTTTCGGATATAAAGGGAAAACAGAAATTTAGTTTATTCAGGGCACAATGAATAGCGTCCGTTATATCGAGCTAATAAAAAATCAAATTTATACATATGCAGAACGCATTGCTGTTACACCATATACACTCCAGCAAGATAATGCTGCAGTGCATACTGCTAAAATTGTTAAGGACTATTTTTTAATGGAGAATATTTCCACTTTTCAATGGCCGGCGTGCTCACCCGACCTTAATATCATAGAAAATTTCTGGGCAATGCTTTCGCGAGCAGTATATGCTGAAGGCTGACAATTTTCAAACATAAATGAATTAAAAACTTGCATTGTGACTGAATGGGAAAGTTTAGCACAAATAAAAATTAAACAACTATATAAGTCTATACCTAAGAGGATGGTGGAACTCGTAGAAAACAAAGGAGGTTCTACAAATTATTAGAAGAATATAGTTTCGTACACATATTATTATAAGAAATATGTATACTTTTGTTATATGAAACATGTAGTGGTGTTATATGATATATATATCTGTATTTTTTAAGTGTGTTATCTTTTTGTCTGGGAGTGTATATCGTTAGATTTATTGCTCGGTAGTTCTAGTGTTAAATATCTTGGGAAGTGCTCTGACATACCTGTATCTTACAGCGTACCCCTGAATTTGCCATTGGGTAAAGGCAAAGCGAAGATCCAATCAGTGAAAAAAGTTTCTGATTTGTCTTTGCTGATTAGTAGAACCAGCTGCGAAAACTATAAAATATTTGTTTGTGTCTAATAAGGGAGAAGGAAGTCAGAGGATAAATCGGGTGGAAGATTGAAGAGGCCAATCGCGGTGATTCGCGATCGTTATTGTCATTTCAGGTTGCATAATAACACGCGGTTTTGATTAATTAACGGTTTGATAGATTGCTTGGGGCCGTGCGGTATGCAAAATAATGAATCCGGTATACTAACTAGGAAGATGAAGATGAATTATTCTAAGTAGAAGGGGAGGAAGATAATAATAATGATGATGGCCGATGCGAATGAAGAAGCCAGGTAGCGACTATCGACATTGTCTCGTTCTTCGATTTCCTTTTCAAATTCAATCGGTGTTTCAATTTTGTGCCTATACGACGCGGTGCCGATCCACCGGTCGGCGAAAAAGACGTTACCAGCTGAAGAAATATTGCCTCGTACATTATTGAAGTCAGTCTTCGACGATTCATCGGCGCTGGCTGCTTCTCATTTGCCGCATTCACTTCTGGCTGGCTTGAAACAGTGGAAATTAGCCGTGGAACCTGACTCGGTGCGTACTCGTGATTATGAATCAATTTGACATCGAGAATTCGTTTCATTGGGTTCGATTAATGGCCACCGAAGGATTTGTAACGCGCACTTGCCCAGAACTCCCTGTTGCTCGGTTGCTATCGATACTCGAAACAAGTACGAAGAAAATTGCACCCTTCGGTGTGCAGGGTTGTAACGAAAGTAATTAACACCTTACCATATTATAACGAGACAGGCTCGTGTTGAAGATTTTAAATAAAGTGTAACAAATATTATAGATGAAATCAAATACTGTTCATTTGTAAACAATATTTAACACATTGAACGGGAAGCTATTTTGCTTAGTTTTCACGTCATTATTTTATTTTAAATGAAAAGAATATAACTATATATTAGCAACAGACTCGCTTGCCCCATTTGTCCTTTTCTATTTCAATCAAATTTATTATATTAACATAGTGTGAATATTTCTCAATATTATATAAATTATATTTGGTGTGTCCGAAAAGTTCGTGACGATTTATTTGTCTTTTTAATAAATATATACCAAAACTTAAGTGCGTTGTGTTTCAATCTTCCGTCAAAATCGGCACGAACTTTCCGGACAACTCCAATGTAACACATTAATTTGGAAATTTGATACTATCAGCCCCTAGGGACTGACGTAGCATTTAACGTGTTAAGTATTGAAGTACATGTAGCAGTATGAAAGATATAGATTGTCTTTTCTCCTCTGTAAAATTTTGACGATAAAGATTTTGTAATAAGTTTAATTACAAAGAAAATGATATAACAAGGGGTTAATAGTTTGTGTAGTAATTGTAAATATGTTTTTGATGAGCTTGTTCTTCGAAGTATATTATATTATATCTATATTTCTCACCGTAATTTCTTCCTTCGATTAGTTCTTTACCTGTCTCGATATTTTCGTAAAATAGAAGTCGACGAATTGTGAGAAGCCGATTCTTAGAACGGTTTGCCGAATAATTAATATCATCGTTCGACATACACGCATAACTATGGTAGGAAGCTATCAATATATTCTGCGTTTTTAGTGTGTAATACGCACGCAAACATAACATGAATTTAAATGCATTTTTATACTGTGCAGTAATATTATTATATCCGAAAGTTCGTAGTATTTCTAACAGAATACACCGTTTAATTTCAGTACGTGTAAATAAACATTAAAAATAAATACTTGCATAAACTAATAAAGTTAATGTATTTAGAACAGTGCGGAGATATATTTATTACCTTCGAAAGCTTATAAAATCCCTAACAAAATAAACCGTCATGTTCCAGTTTTATATAAATAGGTTCAGAAAATCGATAGTTACATAAATATTCATAGAGCACTCATAAATATGTCTTTTAGCTATAAAATAAGGCCCCAGATAAACTATGGATTGGAATGCATTTAAAACTGCGCAGCAACGATTTTAATAAATCCGAAAGCTTATGAAACATCTGATAAAATAAACATATTTTCTTTCTACACCAGTTTATGTAATTGCGATCAGAAAATCAATTTCACGATGAACCTGTAAACGAGATTATCTGTTAACTCGTACAAGGTTCAAATGTTAAATCCGGTATCAGAAGTCGCGTAATTGGTCTCATCGCTACCGGTGAACATTGTCTGGCAAGCAACGCTCGCCCATCGTAAGGCCCAGAGATAAAACGAACGATATAATGTTTAGAAACTTGTTTTTCGAAAACAATGCTACCAGCCGATCACCGTGCTAACAGCTAACAGCCGCGAATGTCGACAAACAAGAGCTCAGGACTCGGTCGTAGCCTGTTTAAACGCAATAGATCACGATCGATGACAGGCTTTAACGCAGCAATTAACATAAAAGACAATGGAATCGCGAGCGACCCGCGTTACTTAACGACCCGCAAATTTTCTGACACCTCTGCACACGCGGGGCTTGCTTCGAATAAACAACCACGTTCCATTGTGCACGTTCCACTGGCAATTTGCTTGAAGATTTAATACAAATCGTGTTCTGCCGTATTGAGTAATGCCAATAATCTTCGGAACTTTTTGTGTCTTTCAATTTTAACAATCTGTTCGTTCGTATCGTGTTGTGACACGGATAATAATTCAGTGTCGCCGAAGGTCGTAAATCTTCGACTCAAATTTTTTGACAACGCGAGTTCGAAATGATCTCCTACTATCCGTTTAGATGATACGGATGACACTTTGTTAAATGACTGAAGAGATATTCACAACAAACGTAAATTCTATATTTTAAGTGCAAACACAACAACTTCGCAACGATTACAAGTGAGGTATTTAACCCTCTATGGGCTGAATTTTTGTTTTCAATTCAAAAAATATTGGGGGAATGAAAAATCAGAAATTATAAACCTATATATGCAAATGAAAACAAATTTTTCCGTTTAAATAATGTTATTGCCATATATTCACAATGTGACTTTCAGGTAACAATGGCCTATAAAATTTGCACTTCTGTGTACAAAAACTTAAGCGTGGAATTCCACAAAACAGTTTACATTTGGCGTTAAACATAAATGTACATTACATTTGGAACATTTAATTTTTGGAACCCCTTTGTTGGATCACACTGCAGTACACATGTATTGGTGTAGTTAACTATATTGCTTATAATTTTACTGGCAAATAGTTTTCAAAAATGGGTCACAGGAGAATAAGGTCCCTCGGGGTCTTCAGGGAAATTTCCTTTCCAAGGGTGATGACAACCATTATTCGTCTGGGATATTGATTGCGAAACAATTTTTTGTGGTCCTGCCTTCCTCATCTGACGAAGATTGAATACTAAATTCTTCGTCACTGTCAATGACATTTATCTGTCGTCGGAGAAATACTATTACATCTTCATCGGACTCGGAATCTAATAAGGAATCATTGAATCTATTACCGCTAATGCGTCTAATTTTAATTCCTCTGTTATTTCTATCTGATTTTGTATTCATATTTTGGGTATATGATGTATAAATCTGAAAACAATGAGAAAGCACAAGCTTTATCTTAAATTTACCGAAATCTGCCATAATAGACCACTGTAACCTCAAAATTACAAAATTGTATCATAGAAAAACAGTAACAAATTGAAAATTGAAATGCAAACACATAGGTTGTTATTGATATACGAACCCAGAGCTATTATGTGCACTATTTTTAGTTTAGTAATCACTGACAAAAGCAAAAATAATATCAATTGGATCAAATGGTTTCGCTTATGTTGACTGCAGACAGTTTGCACAGCATTTATTTTGTTATTTCAGGTTGATGAGTCTAGCAACGGTCATAAATATTAATATTGGTTGTCTTGGCAACGTTATATAATTAAGATTTATGCGTCATCTCATGAAAAAAGCTATAATTGTTTGGTAAAATGTCGATTAATTAAAATGTGACCTGAAAGTTACACGGGCCCATAGAGGATTAAAATATCTTCGAGTGCAACGTCTTAATAGTATCGCAGATTTAAATCGCAATGATTTCTATTCAAAATTGCGTGCATTTTCAATTACGTTTAAAAAGAGAAGAATTTATGCAGTGAGAAGAATATAAAAACAGTAAATGTTGGAATATGTACTGACGTATTGGGCTGTCCGAAAAGTTTCTGCCAATTTTCGGTAGGTGGCATAAACACAGGTCTGAATGTATTAGAATTAATGAAAACAAATGAGATGTGTTTTGTTGTGTGAAGTTGCCTGAAAGATGGAGAAAGGTTGTGGAACAGAATGGCACTTATGTAATTTAACCCCTTGGCATACAATTCCGTCCGAATTGCCGCTGGTTCCAGGCAATAACGCTTTCATTTACGACAGTAAATCAATGTATTTTGCGTTCGCAAATATACATCTACTGTTTTAAGAATTTAAGGTTTCAAAGGTTCTAACATTCTAAAAATTCAAAGTTCTAAACTTACCTCGGTGCGTCCTAGTCTGCGGTTAAAAGTAACCTGATCTATACTAATTCGAAGTTCGAAACGTTCTACAGGGTGTCCCAAAAGTAATTTAACAGCGGGAAATGAGGAGTTCCTGAGGTCATTTGAAGCAACTTTTGACTTAGCGAAAATTCAATCTGCGGCTTTGTTAACGAGTTATGGTCGAAAATGACTGACCAATGAGACGAAGCGCGCGACCCAGCACGCGCTTGAATGAGAGCGTTTGACTGTCCGCCAGCCAGGCGCGCGAGCAGAAGAATAATAATTTTAAGAAAAACGCTGTTGATTCTTATTTCAGAATGTCTAAAGAATAATCACTAATTTTTCAGTCGAAAAAAAACCGTCCCGTCGTAAAACCGGAAAACAGTAAATGTAAATTTGATGGTCTAAATGTTGGAACAGTCAAGCTTCTTAAGTGAACTCCAACTGTTTTTTTTTTTCGACGGGACGGTGAGGACGGGGTTGGCGTCACGCATTCGAAACGAAGCGCAATTTTACCCGGTCATCTGTTTTCTGTTTTCTGCCTTCCTTGTAATCCTTGAGAAACCGTCGCCTGTGGCACGCACTTAAAACGAACCGTAGTGGACAAAGAATGTATAGCGTTCAATAGAAAACGTTTGGAACCCTGTAGGAGAAAACGAAAATTTTCACATCCGTCGTGCCAGGCTTCTTTCTGTTTTGGTCACGTTTTCGGAAATGCTAATGCAACAACGCGAAGGTTGCAAGAAGAATTTTCGCATATTCAAACACCATCGCCGGCTTACATTCGGAAATTAGCTAATAACTTTTATACGAAGAGGATTGTCGGCTGTGGAAAGGAAACAATTAACACATTGCTGACCGGCAACTTTTCTGAAAATTTACCTCATGTGTCCAGCTATTGTTTTGAAAGCGGATGTGGAAGTAAAACAATATAAATAAACTTTAATAAATTGTATTTATTATTCAACTCTTAATATTTCTTTTTCGTATGATAAAGAGTATAACAATCACCTAAGTGTAATGGTACACCACAAGTTTTGCAAAGTGGTCATCGTTGAAATTTTGTTTACAACTAACAACGAAACTTGGCCGGTCGTATAAGCGAGACACAACTCGAGGTATGCAGACCAAATAATTACACTACAAGATTTCCAACAGTACGCCGTGAAACAAAGATACAGATACAAAGTACAACAAAGATGCGGAAAAAAGCTTATCACGAGTTTACTCGTGACCGGTCAGCAATGTGTTAAACGTGCTCAAATGTGTTTGGACGTACGAGGAGAACAATTTGAGCACATTTTCTGATATTAATCGGCCCTGAAAAGGGCCACCAAATTATAACGCAAGAATCAACGAAATTCCATTGGCAATACCAGAGCACGGTGGTCGCTGGAAAACAAGTGTTTTCTATCGTACGCGATACATTCTTCTCGACTGGGCCTCGTTCCAAGTGCGTGCCACTTGCGACCGGGCCTCAAGGGTGGGTCATAAACATGACAAAGTCGAGGGTTCGGCGGCCGGTGGTTTCAAGGCCGTCGCAGGCAACGACCTAGTCCGAAAATGGTTCTATTGAAACGTATGTATTTTCCTTTTCTGTTTCTTAGGACAAGGAATTTCTCTGTCCTTTTTCAGTTCGTGTTACACGATCCCTTGCAGGAAAACGCGACCATCTCTTCAGTCTTCCACAGTTTCTTCCCATGGAAAGGACGTCGCGAGCGCGTTATTGCATTATAATATCTTTTTAAATGTTCTTGTGCGGTGAGAACAACGGATTGGAAAAAATGTGAGAAACGTGTATTTTAGGCATTCTGTTAGGTATTTCTTTAAAAAAATCGGCTCTTTTCAGAGCCATAAATTGAAACGAAGGAAACATCGTTTCAACTATGTCAGCGTTTAGTGACAGTGCAATGAAAGTGAACATTGGAATAGCTGGCTTTCGCCCGTCACCTGCGTTCATAGCCATGGAATAGGAATAAACATGGAATAGGAATCAGCTGATGAGTTCACCGTACACTGTAAGGGGTCAACGCCCTGTCCTACTGTCCTGCTGTCCAGATTTACAAGCATGCAATGGATTTACAACTGAATGGGTGAGTTTACTGTTAATGACATTCTTTAACAATTCTTAAACGCACATATCCTTCATGTTCTTTAACGCGATTATCTATTATTAAATTAGTTTTGCGAATCGTTCGTTGAATTCTGTTCGAACACAGAATTATTTAAATTTAAATATCGTTTATGTATTTCGACGGGGTTACTTATTATTTATCTTCAGAGTACGTATCGTATAAAAATTTCATATGGTACGCGCGAGATGTCATGCATACCAGAAAATTAAAACGGCTGACACGGCTAAATTGTTTATTATTTCGGATCTGAAGAATTAGTGATTATTCTTTAGACATTTTGAAATAAGAATCAACAGCGTTTTTCTTTAAATTATTATCGTCGCTTACTTGTTCTTTCACTCGAACGCAGCTCGATGCTTTGCTTCTGCTCGCGCGCCTGGCCGGCGAACAGTTGAACGCTCTCGTTCGAGCGCCTGCTGGGTCGCGCGCTTCGCTCTCATTGGTCAGTCATTTTTCGACCATAACTCGTTAACAAAGCCGCAGATTGAATTTTCGCTACGGAAAAAGTTGCTTCAAATGACCTCAGGAACCCCTCATTTCCCGCTGTTAAATTACTTTTGGGACACCCTGTATAGATGTGTACTAGTTCGAATTTCAAAATGCTCTGTCATCCAAGTCCAATCCGCAGAATTCCCCCTGGTCTGTCCCTACCAAAGTTCGGAAACATGATTTTTCCTTTGGTAGAGATAAATGGCGGACGAATCACCAGTTTGGGGCGTAATCCTAAATTGTGCAACGCCTACTAACTTCGTGATTTCTCGTAATACTCGTGGATTAGTCTCATTGCATACAGATCCTTTGTTGAAGGATCCCTGAAACTGATATCGCCTTTCCGCTGGGGGTGAGTCTGCGATGCGTCGATTGCCATTGAGTGGAGTACGGCTGGTCTGTTTTCTATTTCGAAAACAAAATACTTAACTTTCAGCCGTACCCAAGTCCGTATTTAATTCTTCCGGCCAAGCATTCCCATCGATATCTCAAAAACGACAGTGTACTACTTGATCGTAGCAGAGACCCAGACACGATGTCTAGACAATTCTAGATAGCTACCGATGGGCAATAAAAATATTTTGCATCATTTTCATAATAAATTAATTATTAATACAATGATAAATATTAATACAAATATAAATTACCTTTTATCACTGCGTATGCGCAGTCATTAGGATATTTACCTTACTCGATGGATTAAAGTCGACGGCACCAACGGTGACGTTTCGTCGTGGTATTCCCGCTTCCTGAAGAAGACTGCAGCCATCTCGAGCAAGAGGCAACGTCAGGCAGAAACATTGGTTTTACGTAGCCGCCCCTCTGCATACGTACGTGCTGCGTACGAATGTATCGTGTCTTAGCCCGGTATTACACGTCCGTATTACGCGTAATGATAGGCCAGGATGGTTCCCATTAACGCTCTGGAGCACCCGCGTTTCTTAGATCGCCTTCCACCAAACGGCCACCTAATTACACGGGACAATGCGGAGCAGGAGGAGAAGAGAGACGAAGATGAAAAAGGAGAGAAAGAAAGAAAGGGAGAAGAAGTGTCTGTGAGAGAGAGAGAGGGGGGGTACTGGTACGTTTGCTTTACTGCCAGCGATTCCTCCAGTTTTATTGAACGAATGAGCCGGAGTCGGCTTCAGCTTCGGCTCTCTCGGATCGCCGCTCAGGTGGATGCTGATTCGACACCATGGTGATTCCAGAACAGGTTGCGAAAGAGAAAGAGAGAAGGAGAAAGAGGTGGCAGCGTCTGACGATGGGTTGCCGGGCCCTTGGATCAACGTTTCTGAACATGTCGGTATAAATATAGCTTCGTATATGTGGGAATCGTCTAATTATTGTCGGTCGGTCGTCAGTAGGACTTGTTTATTTGCGCGTCAAGCCGATCTCCCGTTCTGTAACCCTCTTCTGGAATCCGAGGACTGACTTCTGGTCCGGCCGGTATTGCAGTAGTAGGCGGCGTACGATTATGGATATTGAATTTAGAAAAATGAAACCTGTCGACGGCCACGGACGGGCCCAATACCAGAGACTATTATTAGGCACGGAGGAGGAAAGATGTTCTACAACGTGAGTCACTTAATGCGAGGCAAATCGTGTCCGGATCATTTTGCTTTTACCATTCGCTACCAGGTGAAACGTTCTCAGACGCAATTACAACGTTCGTTTAAGGGGGGAATACACTTTATACGATGAAATTTTTCGATTTTTTTTGTGTTTGAAATTGATTCCAGTATGTGTCTAGAATACGTGTATACAGTTACAGAGCCAAATTTTGTGTATTTTTGGAGATACAGCTAGCCGAACAGGTAAGCGTCAGGCAGGTATCCGTCCGCGAAAGCTGAAAGCGAAGCGAAAGGTGAATTAGATAATTTTAATCATCCTAGTCTACTTCACCCAGATGTCCTTAAAAAGGACAAAGGAGGAAAGGAGGATTTATTAACTAGGTGTCTACGTGGACACACACAAAATTGCAATGAAAGTTTCAATTCAACGGTTTGCCGCCTAAATCGAAACCTCCGCCTTTATTGCGTCTGGCATTTTTAACGAGGGCTACTCAGCTATATTAAAAATAATGAATGTATTACATATTAATATCGGGCAACAATGAAAATTCTTTGCCGATACGTATGACGCGCAGCGCATAACGAGACAGGAACGCCGCAGACAAAGCAGCACAAAAGAAGCACGAATCTCTCGTAGGATGCACCAAATGGAGCAAAATGAATTTTTTGAAGTCACAGAAGACTTACTATATGGCTCTGGTATAGCGGATTAGTTTCCTCCAGAAGTAAGTGTTCAATAACTACTACTCTAACAGTCGAAAAATTTTAAACGCGTTTTTCTCAATATCATATTTCTGAATCTTGTGTACACGATACAGAACGATCTATTGGACCAATTGAGCTCCTAAGGCGATTTTTCGTTAGGTAATGATAGAATGTCATTGATGAACTAAAAAAATTCCTAAGTAGTTTCATTTTTTCCTTTGAATTTACATTATAAAGTCGAAATTTTTAGCGAAAAATCGTAACTTTTTCAATAAAGCACAAAATTTTTGCATTTTTGTTGGAATTTTTTTAATTCATCGACGAGATAATTTTATAAGGATAAAAAAAAACTTTTGTTTTCCTGTTTCAGATGAATAACCTGTAGCTGATAGCCTCGAGAACTAATTCGGATCACTGGAATCCCCTGCGGTAAATGCCATTTGCGTTAGTCTGACGGTCTCGTTTCAGCCCAAAGCTTTGTCGCATACCCGATATCGCTACTTTCAGTACCATACGGACTTCCGAGAGCTTGAACTAAATTCGGACCTGCCATAACCTGTAGCTGGACGTCTTGAGACTCAATTCGGGCCACTGAAACCCCCACATGATCCATGCCCGACGCGTCGGTCCGACAGTCTCGATTCGACTCAACGCTTCGCTGTATGCTCATACCCTTCCAAAGGAATCGTAAAGAATAATGGTGGCAATATCACTGGTAGGACCACACCGAAGCGATCTAAATCTTATCGAAGGCACAATTACGCGAAGATCCGACTGTCTGTGGACCATTCGTAATAACCAGTCCGATAATAACCGTCATTTGGCGAGCGGTAGCGGTATCAAAAGTGCGAAGATAATTAATTTACAACGCCCTAACGATACGAAGAAGATTACCTACTCAGTGTCCCGACGTGAAGCGTATTCGTACTAGGAAACACTCAACACCACGGAAGAGCGGTTCACAGTTTCTACCCGGTGATAATTCCGTTTCTCCACGGGCTACAAGCGACGCAACAGACGTGGCTGATGGCTCCTAATGGATCCCCTTTAGCCAATTACGCGATTCCTGTTTCCGCGTCTGCTACCCCCAAATGAAGGAAAAATGTTGTTCCGTTGCCGAACACTAATGGTTATGCTACCAATGTACCGTTCCTACAACTTCTCGTGCACCCGACGAATTCTGTCATGCTGCGTGAATTTAAATCTAGAACGTGTTATATTGACTGATCAAATTAGCCGAATCACTTGCATACACCGACGATTTGACAATAAAACATTGATGTTTTAAAGGAAAGTCCAGTGTATACTTCGGATGCACAGAATTTTTATCATTCTTGTATAAACTATTAATTGAGCCGTTTATTTTTAAAGTGGCCTAAGTTCATTTGTCAATTATTTCCGGTTGCCCGTGGTTAGATGTACAACTTCAAATTATCTATCAATAAAGCATATAAGGTTACTTATATTCTGAGTAAATACGATAATTCTGGACACATAAGTTTTCAGAGTTAGTTCAACAATTGAGCCGTTTATTTTGAGAATGGCCTAAGTCCATTTATACTTAAATTAAGATATTTATCATTGATAATGTCCGAAGGCAGTGATGAAGGTAATTTTCATGAAATAGTATTTAACAAATTAACCTCAGTTTTTGGACAATTGCATTAGTTGAATAATCAGTACGTTTAATTAATGTAGTTAAACAAAATTTACGCAATATACATATTATGTACATACAATTAAATATAAAACTTAAAATGTAATATTAAATTTTATAAATTATTTCACCCATGGGGAAGTACAAAACGACAAGACCATTTAGTTCAGATAGCGAAGAAGAATTAGTAACTAATGATTTCAAAGAAAATCGAAAAAGAAAGAGAATTATAGAACAATATTCGTTTTCAGGGGATGAAGATACAGATAACAATGGAGAAAAGATTGATGAAACATACATCCAAAAAGTGCGAAAGATTAAACGGAATTCAGGAAAAAGATATTGTAATCATACCGGAAATATTGTACCTTCAAAAGTTTTCCAAAACAAAGATTTTTAAAAGGGTAAAGAATTCTAACGGAGAATCAATAAACTGGTTAAAAATATGTTGGATGCATTTTGTCAGAAATGAACCGTATAAAATTTTCTATAAGACATCAATGAATGAGAACGAAAATTTTAAAGTCCTGAATTTATTACCACGTCGGAGTAGACCAAGAAAGTTCGAAAATATTGTATTGACACCACTATATAAAAATATCAGACAAATTACAACAGCAAAATTTAAGGACATAATTGACCTATTACGATATATACCACCGGAACATCATGATTTCTTCAAATCCCTTTCACACACACAAAATGTAGATGAATAGTAAATTGTTTTGTAATTTATGTTTGTAAAAAATGTTTGGAATCGCATAAATTATGTTTTTGAAGTGTTGTAAAGATATGTAAAATAATATGAGTATTGTTTCTTCAATTTGAAGCATCTTAAATTATGTTGAATGGACTTGGGTTCCCTCAAATTATTCACTTAATAATTGTCATTATTTTAATAGGAACTATAAATTTACCACCTTTAGATACACTTAAGCAGTATGACTCATTAGTATTCTGTACGTATATTTTTAATTGCATTAAAACACAAACCCTTAAATATCTCAATTTAAGTATAAATGAACTTAGGTCACTTTCAAAATAAAGGGCTCAATTCTTGTCTTCCGCTAAATAATTTGTTGCATTATTATTTTAACGTATTGACCAACACTTCGATTGTATTACATTCGGATGAAATAAATAACTGAATTTTTAAAGAATATATTTTAAGAAAGATTCAGAAAATGCGTAAACGTGTCTTAACAATTTGGAGAAGCAATAAATATTTCCATACGTAAGGACAGATACGTTTTTTGTTTTTGCAACTACTTGAACAGAATAACACGCTGCTCGTGGAAGAGCTCACACTGCCTATTTCTGTGATTAATGTCTTAATCAAAATCACTAGACTGACAAGCCAAATTATTCACAATGCTAACTCAAGCAAGAAATAGGTTTAAATTATAATGATTACATCGATGACTACATTGCTCAGTAGTCACAACGAAGTCACCAAGTCTGGAAAATGTAATTTAACTTTTTCAGAATCAAGAATTCAAAATTTTCTGCTTTGTGTAAACGAAGACTAGGTCGTTGTGAGATAAGGTTATCGAGTTCGTAACATACGTCACATTTAATATATACTTAATTAATTAACAATTATTTCATGTGAACTTTATAGAAAAACATGTTCTGCACCACTAGGTTAGTGTCTTAGTCGAAGTAACTACACTGACATTCCAACTTCTCTAAAATACCAACTCAAGCAAGAAACGAATTTAGACTGTAACGACTACCACTACATCGATCGATAGTCACAACGAAGTCGCCAAATCTGGAGAACGTAATTTACGTAATTGCACAGCTGTGAGGAATAGAATCTCATTAAAATATGCAGGATTCGAATTAAAGAAGCCAAGTCTACAAGGAATTTGTGTTCTCCAATTCTCCACCTGTGGCACAGGATGACATATTTATTCAATGTGTTAAAAGGTTATATTTTATAAGTTTACGAAAAGTGAATAAATTTCCAGCAAAAGACCGAGACGTTATAAAAACTACAGTAAAAAAAAAAGCAAATTAGTTTTTTAATAACATATACATCAACCATTAGTCAATTCATCGAATGCCCTGAACGAAAAGTGGAGGAAAAACAGCTTGGCACGGAACGTGTTAAATAAATTACTATTGCTCCTCACGAATTTTTCGAAGCGATAACGGCAATAAACGCGTCTGTTAACCCTTGGTAAAAACGATAGTTATCCTGCGGATAGCTTCTCTACGCGAAGTATTTGCAAACACCTCGAGTCTGCAAGAAAGATCGCCAGTCAGCGTTCCAGCATGTGTTTCTAGAGTACCAAGAACCGAGTCCCGGAATATCGTGCCGTTATCGCATTGTTACGGTCGATATCGTCCGACCTGGTCCAATCAAGACATTTCAATCGATGTTTTTCTGTAGGTGGAATTGAGATCCGAGGCTAGGCTGGGGAAGGAAACTGGTAGCCTTGAAAGACCTCCTATCGCGAGCGCAGTGCCCGAGGCGTTCAGAAGCGGACTCGCATTATCCGCGCGCGAGTACCAGTGTGTCGCGCGTGTGCATGCATGCCAACGGAGATATCCAGGAGGTTTATAGTTATTGTCAATAGCCGCGAACGGTCCGCGAGACGCGGAAGTACTTTTACTATTCGAGAGCCTATGACCTCTGTCCCCGATGATTTTCCGTCGACTTCTCGGAAACCTTTATCCGACCGTTTTTCTCCCTTGACCGTTATGCTATCGATTTTTGGCTACGCGATCATCGTAAATAACTCTTCTTGCCATTCGATCGTGCCATACAACCGCGGTCTTCTATACTAAGCTGTTTTTTAAATTTTCCTTAGGTCATCTAATACGAATACGTTCGATCGAAATTAGTAGACGATAGCGATTCCAAACGTTTTTTACAAACATAAATTACAAAACAATTTACTATTCATCTACATTTTTCGATTTTCTTTGAAATCATTAGTTACTAATTCTTCTTCACTATCTGAACTAAATGGTCTTGTCGTTTTGTTCTTCCCCATGGGTGAAATAATTCTTAAAATTTAATAATGGATTTTAAGTTTTATATTTAATTGTAAGTACATAATATGTATATTGACTAAATTTTGTTTAACTGCATCAATTAAACGTACTGATTATTCAACTAATGCGATTGTCCAAAAACTGAGGTTAACTTGTTAAATACTAATTAATTAAAATTACCTTCATCACTGTCTTCGGACATTATCAATGATAAATATCTTAATTTAAGTATAAATGAACTTAGAACACTCTCAAAATAAACGGCTCAATTATTGAACTAACTCTGAAAACTTATGTGTCCAGAATTATCGTATTTACTCGGAATATAAGTAACCTTAAATGCTTTATTGATAGATAACTTCAAGTTGTACATGTAACTACGGGCAACCGGAAGTAATTGACACATGAACTTCGGCCACTTTAAAAATAAACGACTCAGAGCCATTTATTTTGAAAGTGGCTTAAGTGCATTTATGCTCGAATCGAGATATTGAAGAGTTTGCGTTAGATTAAATTTAAAAATATTGATAACAGATAACATAATAGAATAATGTTTTTGGATTTCTAAAGGTGTCAAATTAATCATCCCAATTAGCATAATTAACATTATCGAAGAAATAATATGTTTTCGATGGCTATGAATGGACTTACGCCATTTTCAAAATCAATGAAACGACGTTTCCAATTCTTGAGCAAGCACAAGTTCATAGGAAAAGTAAATTTCCCTTGAAATTAAAATAAACGTATACACTTTTATGTTATAAAATCAACAAAATATTCAACTTTCATTCTTTGTTAAACAATTTTTACATTAAAATTAATATAGTTTTATTAATAATTATTTAATCTTCTCCAGCTTGTGTACGCGGGAGGGATTTAATCCCTCTTTTGTATAGTGATGCCAACTGGATATTAGTAAAGTTTTTCGGTCTTTCCCGTTACGGTAGTAAATCCAATGTTTTGAACGGTGCATCCTCGTTCATTGTCGTTTCATAGAATAACTGATATGAATCGCTCCTCAAAAATTTCATCCAACATACTTTAAACCAATTTACTCTTTCACCGTCAGTATTTTTTAGCCTTTTAAAAATTGCATTTTCTGTGGACAGGCACTGTTCCGTTGTTTAAAACAAACTCTTTGCACATTGATAATTCAACTGTTACTTTGATAATTAAACATAAAGCTGGGATCTCATAAAACTTTATTGCATAATTATTTTCCATATCCATTTGAAACTTTCACAATGGGACTTACGCCACTTTTAAAATAATCTTTTCATCGCTTCATCAACCAGAAAATTTTCGTGTTACAAAATCTTAACGATTTTAAATATATTAGTAGCAAGTTGTCTCAGAATGAAAAGATCTTGTAAAAATGTAACTATTATTGTAGTTGATTCGATTTTTTTTTTTAATGGACTTACGCCACTTTCAAAATAAACGGCTCAATTAGTAACATGCATGTTTTTAAGTAGTTAACCGTTTCACTGGAAATGAATGTAGCATATGTATCTTTTTAATCTGGTTAATTGAATGCTGCTACATTTTAGAAATTATATGTAGTATATCATGCTAATGCATCGAACATTATTTTGAAAGACTTCTTCGAAAGAAAGAACTTCATCAACCAAGAAATTCTAATTTTGTTTAAATTACACGGATTGCGTATGAAAGCTCAGGAATAGGTATTTTAACATTTACTTTATGTTAATCGCTGTTTCTAAGGTTAAAAAATAGAAAATTATATTTCAACAGTAGCTTGCTTATTAAAAACCTTCAAGGATGATAAAAACGCATGAAAATGTTTAAGATTGTGAAATATGTAGTAGCAAATTCAGTAAAATGATATTCAAAGTTTATTTTACAAAAACTACGAGCAGATAATTGCATGGGATTAGGTATTAATTATTGTAGCCTGCAGTAACAGTAGCCTGTAGATTTGATGCAATTATCACTTACGTCACGAAGCATTCACGATTGTCTATAATTTCCTATAGAATAATAATTAGTAACGTTTATTGCGACTCCTATTCTATTTCGACCACGATGAGATATTTCTTTTAGACATGTGTAATTGTATCAATATATTTAGCTTTGCTGAAATAAGTTTATGAATGAAAAGATCTTGCAAACATCTAACTATTATGGTAGCTGACTCGATCTTTTTAAAAATGGACTTACGCCACTTTTAAAATGAACGACTCAATTGTTGGCGACAATGTTGTCGAATGCTTTTTAATTCTTTGGGGAAGGATTTGTGATATTCTTCGTAAGGTATTGTATTAACAATAATATTGTTTACTCGCATTTTGTTTGCATTAGAATCAAGCAGGCCAACGGAAGAAATTGAATCTCACTTGTTACATTTAGCAGTGTTACGATCATTCATATGGAACAGATCACACTTCACAATTAGCGCTTACGTTCTTTTTTCGCTTACTGCAATTCTGAAGAGACGAGCCTAGCAAGAGCCCAAATTAATTACCGTAGTTGCGATACACTGGTCAAATGTCAAACCGTTATCAAAAAACAAGTGGTGGTTCTGTTCGCTGCATTTATAGTGATTGTCGAAGTTGTCAAATGCTGATTAAAAAATCGTTAGCAGAGAAGTGGTGCTTTTACTTTTCTATTTCCAACTTGTTTAGTTCTAGACAGTCAGCGACTGTATAGGTTAATTATATTTATTGGAAGGATTAATTAATAACAATCTACCAATGTGTATCATATCTGCATTCACCTATATTCATTGTATGCATAACAATTTTCACGTTTTACATTCTGTATTGTCCACTAGAGAAACAATAGACTTGACGATTTTATTTAAATTGTTACAGATCGCGTAAAATTTAAAATGATTTATTTAAAATTCTCAAAGAAAAGTTTTAGTAGACAACTCGGCCAATGAAATTTAATAAATACCAAGAGTTCAATAACCCCATTACGAACCGGTTAAATTCAGAATTCGCTGATTCATTAACATCAAAAGCCAATATCAAACGTACAACGTCTTCTGCGACAGGTCGCATTCTCCGTGAACCGTATCCGACACGCCCGATAAGTGTTTCTAATTAAGCTAAACGGTTCCTAAATCGCATCCATTGGCTCCAATTAATCCGAAGTGGTTCGTGTATTATTAAACAATCTCGATGCATCGGTTATATCCTTGTTGCGCGGAAACATAACGAAGTCGGCTGATCGGCAAGCACTTCGAAACCCACGTCCACGCCGAATGCTCGAAGCGTTCAACAAGACTATTACCCTGTTTATCCGTCAGCTAATCGCGTTTATATTTTCCCAGGGCCGCGATGCTCACAGCGTTTCGATTCATTAATGATTTTCTGCGTCTCGTATCGTTCGATCGAACTGGTCGCTGAATCGCACCGGTCGTCGCTCGCCGATCAATGGAAGGTTCGACGCCCGAACGCGTGCCGGTGCGACGACGATAAAAAGATGCATACGCGTTCATCAGCCAGTTTTATAATCGACGCCAGGGTCTTTCCCCTTGGAAAACCACCTGAGAGGGACAAACCGCGGCGTCGATAATTATTCGCACGTTTCATCGGGGTAATTTAGTTGTAGGCATCTTATCAACGAGGCGCGCTAGGATTTCTAACTTTATTAGTTGGCGAATTTAGATAAGGATAAGGGCGGAATCGGGCGGAGAGATAACTCGTGTTCTTCCTCGTTTACCAGCTCGTGTTCCCCGGCGGTGCTTACGATAGCGATAATTGCGGTAATCGTTAAGCGTCGTACACACGCAGGCGAAAAGGCTACACGGAGCTCCCCTCGAACGACTTTCCATGACTCCACGCCATGCCGTGGCCCGCGCACGTCCTGATACGCGAGCCACGACCGAGAAAATTACTAATACCAGAAAATTACGAAACAGCCCCGGCGAAGTAAAAGAAGTTAAACACGAGACGATTTACGTTAACGTCCTGCCCCGGGTTCCACGAAATCCTCACCTCGAGGTCCTTTTTCCTGCCGCGTATCCTGTGCACTCCTGGTTTTACGAGCAAGAAGGAGCGGCCCGGCCGGCTGGCTCCGGGCCCGGCAACAGGTACCCGCGTGCTAAGCGCGACCCGCCAACGTTGCGTGCGTACGAGCTGACGAAAAAGGAGGAAACCAGGCCGACGTCGGTGGTAGCGGGTGATACCACCCGTTTCCGGCAGCCTCCTCACAGCCGCCGGCCAGCGACACGCTCGCTGCAACACACTATGCCGGCAGTCCTCCAAACATGCTACCTGCTTCATTTCATTCATTTTATCTGTTGGGAATACTACTCTCTTCGAGAAGTTTGCCGAATGATTTTGTTTTTATTGTTACCGTAGCGGCACAGCTCCAGCGATCTCTGCAATCGCGAAATGAGCCGTTCATTTTGAAAGTGGCGTAAGTCCATTTATGTTCGAATCGAGATATCGAAGGGTTTGCGTTGGATTATATTTAAAAATATAGACATCAGATAACATAATAGAATAATGTTTTTGGATTTCTAAAGGTGTCAAATTTATCGTCCCAATTAGCATAATTAAGATTATTGAAGAAATAATATGTTTTTGATGGCTATGAATGGACTTACGCCACTTTCAACATCAATGAAATAACGTTTGTAATTGTTAAGAAAGCACAAGTCCATAAGAAACGTAAATTACCCTTGAAGTAAAAATATATATATACACTTTTATGTTACAAAATAAAAAAATAGTCAACTTTTATTCTTTGTTAAATAATTTTTACATTGAAGTTAACGAATTTAAATTCCATTTAAAAAAGTCAAGGTGACCTTGATATCTCTAAAAAAATGATATAAAAACAACATTTTTTTATAGCATCATGTCAGCCCCATTGTACCATTCAACTTTGTCCTTTTCATATTTTACGTATCATTAGAAACAACAAAGATATTTGAGGTGCAAACGTTTGGTAACTCACCCTGTATAATTGCTGATTCCTATGAAAACAATTTTATAACTTCAATAATAGTAAAATCGAAAATCTAGTAAGGGTTATTTGTCCCACTGTGATAAGTTTAGTGATAAAGTGACAAAGTAACGAAGAATCGACTACCTTGATTTGCGATTCTAGCAGACATAAATTTGCTTAATTTTTATTTGTGTATTTGTGAAGATAATACATCACACCACTATATAGGGTCTCCCACATAAATGGGAGCACTTAAATATCTTTCGTATTTACAGTCCTATCAGAAAACTTCAGAGGACAAAGTGACACTATTGCAGGGGAAGAAAAAAATTTTTGTCGTGTTTTTTAATGAAATTTCAAGGTCACCGATGTTTTTTTTAATGGAATAGTAAAATTTTTTTGACAATAGCATGATAGACAATAAAAAACTGAATTTAGTGGATACCACCTTAATGACCTTGAGCAAGAATAATCATGTTGGAGCGGATGAAATGTGGAAGTTTAAAACTTACATGTTTCAGCAAAGATTGCGCGTTATTTACGTCGAATTGACCTTTACATATCATAATAAATGTTCGAAATGTTGACCATCCTCATTTATGCAATGTTGCAATTTTTTAATAAATGATCTGTAGGCATTGTCGATTTCCTGAGACGTAATTGAAGCACATGCTGCAGTAATCCTTTGAAGCATATCCTCTGGCGTTGTGGGTTTATCTTTATACACAATACATTTTACCTTGTCCCATAGATAAAAGTCCAATGGTGCCAGATCCGGCGAACGGGCTGGCCATGGAATTGGTCCTCGTCGCCCAATCCAGCGTCCAGGATATTTCGTATTTAGCACCGTTCAAGCAACTTTAGAATAATGCGCTGGACAACCATCATGTTGAAACCACATGCGCTCCCGATCGAATAACGTAATTTCTTCTAAAAGGCCTGATAAATCCTGGCGTAAAAATGCAGCATACTTTATACCAGTAAGAGTTCCTTGTAGAAAGTACGGGCCTATTATTTTACTGCATAAAATTCCGCACCATAAGTTAATGGTCCACGGTCTTTGCTTTTCTACTTCTCTTAATCATCGTGGATTCTCAGCTGACCAGAAGTGCATATTGTGCTTTACTTGCTCATGATTGGTAAAAGATGCCTCATCCGTAAAAAGAATTTTGCGAAAGAAAGTATTGACCACTTCTAATTGATATTGTGCCCACTAGCAGAACTGGACACGATTAATATAGTCGGTGGCAGACAATTCCTGATGTAAACTCAAGTGATATGGGTGAACCTTTTCTATTTGCAGTATTCGTGAAATACTACTTCTGCTAATACCGGACTCTTGTTCGAGTTGTCGCAAACTTACATGTGGATCATTAGATACTGCAGCTAGGATATTAATTCTATTTTCTTCGTGAGGTACAATTCTTTGTTTATTACGATTTTTAGAACTTACACTACCAGTATTCTTATATTGTTTACCCACGACGGAAAATGCGTGTAACGAAGGACAAATACGATTCATAAATTTTTCACGATACAAATGTACTGCTTGCCTCAAAGATTGGTGGCTTTCGCCATAAGTGAAAACCATATCGATTCGTTCCTGTACAGTATAACGCATTGTTATCACTTTCACGTTTCGAACTCGAATAATGCAGAATGAACAACGTACTTATTCTAACCGATTAACCTTCTGTTAACGATAAAACCTGTTCTGCTCTAACATAAACATACGCTGTTTACTATAAAAACTATTTCCAACATTTATTATGATATGTAAAGATCAACCCAACGTAAACAACGCGCAATCTTTGCTGAAATACGTAAGTTTTAAACTTCCACATTTCATCCGCTTCAACATGATTATTCTTCCTCAAGATCATTTCAAGGTCAAAAAGGTGGTATCCACCAACTTCAGTTTTTCATTGTCTATCATGCTATCGTAAGGAATATGTACTATTCCATTTAAGAAAACATCGGTGACCTTGAAATTTCATTAAAAAAACACGACATAAAAAATTTTTTTCTTCGCCATTATATTGTCCCCTGCAATAGTGTCACTTTGTCCTCTGAAGTTTTCTGATAGGTCTGTAAATACAAAAGATATTTAGGTGCTCCCATTTATGTGGGACACCCTGTATTTATTAAATAAAAACCTACACAGCTACATAGCTATTATTTGGTTTATACACTGAATTTCTATGCATCGTTCTCTACATATTTTCTGAAATTGTATTTTCTTGTCAGTTGAAACGAATCTCTAGCGAGAGGGACCGATTACTTTAGATAGAAAAGAATGTTGAAAACCTTCGTTTGACCCTCTGCAGTAGGTGTAATGTTAAACAATTGCATAACAGCGATATAATAATATGGAAGGCCACCGTACTTGGCAAACGCAGTCGATACGAGCGGCAAAAGTGGCGCCAGCTTGAAAAACTATATTTGCTTAAGCATACCCAGACTAGTTATGAAATTTACTAGCAACACTCGGCTGTATCGGTGCTTGTTGATACTCTGCCCGCGGCAACTGACCCGGAACAGCACGTTTAGCACGCGTCATTATTTTTCCTTGTTCCACACGCGTGATGCAACGGATACACGATGTTCCGCGCGGAAATCCAAGAATTCTGATACGCTCGGCTGCGTATGCCAGCGGCCACAAACGGGCAGGCATTGCGTGGCCAGCAATAAAGTATCGTTAATATATCCACTGATCGAATACATTATCGCCCCGGCGATTCGGCATGTAGATCATCCGCAGTATCCGACGATAAATTTCCTGCCACGAAAACTGCAACTGAAAGCCGGGATATATAGACTCCGTACGACCAACTGAAATTCTTCTTCACCTAGGAACGGTCAACAGTTAAACTTACCGCTGCCGGTCAAACTACTCGATACGAAATTTAAAATTTTATAATTGTTCAAATTGTAAAATTGCCTACGTAGCAATCGATTTAACACTAGAAGTACCGAACACTAAATCCAACTATACAGTGTAGGGCAATAACTACATCCACCTTGAATATTGCCGTTAGTTGTAATAACATGAAAAAAATGTCATATATGAAACTTGCACGGTGCAAACATGGGGATATTGTGACACATACATTTTTTGCCTGGATGGAGGCATAGAGGAGATTTGAAGGTCATGTTTATTCTTTTAGATGAACTAGTATTTTTTTTTATCGCGATACGGTAGCCGGCGTTGAGACAACTTCAACAAGCTATCGTTCAAGGCCATATTATCCAGAAATGACCCTCCTTTGCACCGCGCATGTTTCGTATGACATTTTTTTCATATTATTACAAATAACGGCAATATTAAAGGTGGACATAGGTATTGCCCCACCCTGTATACATTGCTTTGTGACTGTCGCAGAGTCGACGCTCACCCTTTGCATATTATAACGAGTCAGACTCGTGTCGAAGGTTTTAGGCAAAGTCTGCCAATATAAATGCAGCGCCTTTCTTTTTAGACGAAATGCAGTGTTCTTCTTTTTCAATCTATATTTCAACATCGAAATAAATGCAGCGGTAAAAGAAATATAAATTTTCTTCTTCTTTCGAGACATTTCTGGGGATGGAAAGGTTACATTAACTTTACTTGCAAAGAGAACGGTATGGCAAGGGGTTAATTAAGACATACTGAGAAAGAATCGTTCATTTACAAGGTTTGATACAAAAAGGATTGCAAATCTCCATGTAAAATGTAAGAATCAGCATCCACGAAATAGAATCGAAAAAAGAATTGCTATCGGAGATTTCATCCATTTAACCCATTGACTGCCAATTACGAGATATCTCGTAGCTGGCAGTTTTGGTACAGACGCTTACTCGTAGTGGGTGCTGCTAGTTTAGATTGGCTACAAATGGATATTTGAGTTAGGAACTATTAGAAAGGATGAATGAAAAATGTATATAGTGTAGAGAACATATTGATTATCAATTTTTATTATTACAATTATACATTAAATTAATTATATTAAAATAAAACCGTGGCACCCAGGGCAATTAGGACCTAGAATGGGTTAACCTCTAGACTACAGTGGGCGCTTATAGGCGTTTAGAAATTTTACATTTGTGACACTGAGAGAACCTATTGGAGCTTATCCCGTTGCGGTTGTCTAAGACTGAGGGCACCTAAAGGCGCTTGACGCAGTTTTATTAATGTAAATATGTATGTATGTAGTTTTGTATTAATAAACAATAATTATGTAAATTTCATTTACATGTAATGAAACAAGTTTTACACAAATACCGCTCAGGTGCAGCACGTGATCGTAAATCGAAAGGTGGAAATCCTAATAATCAGGCTTTTTGCTTGACGCAAAGGCATTTTCCGTTTCCATGCGTAAAAAATACAGCTATTTGAAAGAACGTGTATTGTGTCGAAAACATAACAAAAGAAACGTGACGCATTACGAATGTAAGAAATGTGATGTAGGATTATGTATTTATCCATGCATCGAATTATATCACACTTTACTAAATTATTAGATATATTGTGAAAAGAGCTTTACATTAATATTAAATTTTTTATATTCATATGTTAGAAAAATTTGTAAGGACTGCTCTTTTCCAAGGTACTGGGGTAAGTGGTGAGCAGTCTAACACAGTCCTCTCACCAGAAAGTACCCTTCCTTTCCCCACTCCGTGGCCAGATCCTTTAGAAAACGCTATCCTTGTTCTTTAAAATAGCGGTACGACTATTTAAAGATTCCTAACTTTCTAAACGCGTGGCAACGAGTGCATTCCATCGAGTGTCTGCACAACTTCAAGCCGTCAGCCCTTGGCAAAGAATCACCCGTTGACCAGATGCGTCTTGAAAGGTTACACCGAACCTTCGACCCTGCCATAAAATAATCGAAAGCGGACTAGCGTCGGGCTATCTGCCTTCGATTTCTCCCAAAAACGAACTGTCGCTAACACATCATAGCAATTCGGTTCAGAATACAAAGAAATATATAATATAGTTTTAATACAGTGAAATTCAATTGTTAAATTATTGAAATATGTTTTCACAAAAATGCATCCCTACCCAATATTTTCGACGTATGTTGTAACTGAATTCCTACCGTATAGTACGGCCGGCGCGTCTTAGAGTCTGCCGTTGTGAAGGGGTTAAAGAACAGTCATTTTCATTCGTTCGGTAGTTTTAGTGTTTATAGATTTCTTTATTCAATTATGTACTATAAGAAAAGTCGCACAAAATTGAAATAGATTAAACCTTCGAATTTTTAGAAGTCAATGTACACTGTTCTAATTTTAACGCGCGGTAGATTTATTGTTAAATTATATACAGTCATCGCCGAGCTAATTGCTGTATGTAAACAGATTTCGCAGTTTTGCGCATTTACTGTACGTCGACGTATCGGGCACTCAACCGCAGATACCTCGTAAGGTTGATTTAATTATCAAGTGGAATGTGTTGTTTGCAATTAAGAGAATGGCGTGGAATATGGTATTCTAAAATTTATCCTTCTTTCGAGGGTATTTGTAGTACG
Source organism: Agapostemon virescens (assembly GCA_028453745.1). Classification (NCBI taxonomy): domain Eukaryota; kingdom Metazoa; phylum Arthropoda; class Insecta; order Hymenoptera; family Halictidae; genus Agapostemon; species Agapostemon virescens. The sequence goes on from CM052094.1 coordinate 6,339,218, forward strand.
TATCCGATCATATAATTACACGTTCCGTTAGGTGGAACATATATACACTATTATTTAAAAATATTTTATGGTTTGTTTACAGTTAACGAACGGTGGTGTGGTTTACGTTCTTTTTTCCGTAGACTGTAAATACCGTAAGTGAAACGAACGCTTTTACGAGCTAGTACGCGTGGAACGTGAAAAGATTGGCTTTTTCGGGATCAAGAATTCAGAATTTTCTGCTTCTTGCAAACACTCAGTCGTTACGAGATAAGGTTATCGAGTTTCTAATATACATCACATTTATTATTCATTTAATTACTATGATTCTACAACGATAAATAAAATATTCTTTTATGCGAACTTTATAGGTTGTCTGAAGGAATACAAATATTAATGAATACAGATTTTGTTAGTGCAACGAGTGCTAACTAACGAGTGCTAATGGTAATATATTTGTTAGTTTTTCATAACAATATATGTTCCGTCTGGGTCGAGGAACAGCCTGTTGTTCGAAGGCCTTTGTTTGCAGTCTCCGACGGATTAATTAGAAAATCGTTACAATGCTCATTCGAGTGACACATAAAAAGGCCGTACTGACCTGCAATCGGTACTGGGCCGAAAGGTGACCTTTCCATCCGCGCCATTATGCGCGGATTTTCGAACACCGTAGCGCTAATCCAAAGTGCCGTTCTTTCTTCTAAAAAATTAATTAACATCGACAAGCCGGAGAAGAGACTTCCTCCTCCATCGTGGAGGAACATTCGTAGAGAAGATCCTCCCCTTTCAGGTGAAAATTAACGAACGAAGTGCTGTGTGCATCGTATCGGCCACGCCTTCAAGTTGCCACACGGACAATACGAAGGGAAGAGAAAGGAACTTCGGAAAAAGCGATCAGAATCGTTTTGACTATGGAGTAGTCGAGCAGAGTCAATTTGACTACTGAGCCAACAACATCGAATCGTTTCGACTTGATCAACTATCGTGCGAGTTGATCAAGACTGGAATCTTTAACCATCGTTCGGGTCATAAGACAAACAAATTCGATTAACGTTTAGAATCTCACGAAATACACCATCGTTACGTTCCGCTAAAGATCTATCGTCGCGAGATCTTCCTAACTTTTTGTACCCTGTAACACGGTCTGCCGGAAAACATTTATGGCGGCTGCTGAAAGCGTGGTGGAGAGAGAAAGAAAATGAAAGAAGGAAAGGGGAGCGTTTCGTCCTAGGTCCGCTAGAGGACTCTTTAGTAAGGCTGACTAGCGGACCCTGCCTTAGACGCTGGGTAGTGGAAGGCGGTTAAGGACGGTATACATATGAACTGGAAGTGGATCAGGAACTAGCGGGAAAGTATCGTCCTACTGTCCCTCTACCGGCGAGAGTAGAAGGTAGAGCCGCCATACATTGAACTAACCGTCTAATATTAATTTGGTCAACGGCATTGGTGAAGATCGAAGAAAAGTTGCGACTCGCTCGTCGCATTGTCGGATATCGAGAATCGCCACCAGTTTTGCGTCTTACAAACGCAATCACGCTAACAGGAACTTACAATTCCGTTCGAATACGCGACCGCGAAGAACGGAACGTGACAATATACGAAATCCATCATTGGAGTTTAATGCAAATGAAAATGGTCGGCAGTAGACAGACACGTAGCAACGAGTACTGTTCCAGAATTTAGTGAAGTCAGTTCTTAAATACAAAGCTTTCGAAAGTAAATCTGTATATTGTAAAATTTATTACTATTTTGCGCATAGCATACATAATTTCCTAACGAAAACGACAGTCCACCTGTTGCAGTAAAGTTTTCTGAAATACTTCGAGAAGGATCATCTGACTTAATTGATACATGAAAAGCCTCCATCGACGATGACGCATCATGCCTTACGATTTCATGTTTAATTACGAAAATGATAAGTGGCGTGAGAATATTACAGCCCGAGGGCGTGCCGAAATAATTTCCGCGCGTCGGCACACACCTGCACTGCCACGGGTTCTGCTCTTAATTCGCTAAATTATTGCTTCAGAGGTTGCGTCACCTGTCAGAAACCGATATTTCACAGCTAACAATGATGCAACACGAATTCAAATTCTAATCGGGGGCCTGCTATTACCAATAACTTTTTTCTGAGGGTTACGTGTCAAAGGCTCTTGTTTTCAATCTGTCATGTTGCTCGATACTTTTCCATTTAACACTTGGGCAATCGATCGTGCGATTCTACTTGCATAATGTAACTTCAAAAAATGATCGAATTAAAGGATTTATGCTATGAAATATTTAAAACTGGTATGGCATCGTAAACAAACATATAAAGTTGTATTAGATGCAGGCAAAAGTATTTTTTAAGTGTTCATACGAACGACTTACAATTGCGATGGTTGTAGTCGTCTTCCTTTTCTGCAAATATTTGTTTACTACTATGAGTTTCAATAAACAATTTCATTATCTACTTGTAACGTATCTCGTATCCACTGGCAACCTTATTATTAGACGGCACATCTGTATGCAAAGAAGTGAACTAAAATAGCCAATGAAATTCTGAACATTTCTCTGGTGCCTTCGAATTTTTTTATTTCAAAAATATAATAATGAAAGTACAAAATACAGTGTCCACTAATTACAGTCTTGCTGTACTTTTAGATTACAGCAAGGCTTTATACTAATTTATTTTAGTTATGAAATGCAAATTTAATAATATTTTTATTATTAATATTATTAATTAATATTTTTATTTATCATTGTATTATTTATGACTAAGGATTAAGGAAGCAATTGCGTTTCGTTCCACTATCTTGGAATTGAAGCGATTCATTTCTACCTTACATAAAACTCCACAGTATAACATCCACAAACAACTTCATTATCCACTGGTAACGTACCTCGTGTGTCGAGTAAACAAAGAAGAATTTCATTTAACCATTTGCACTCAAACGGTGACACTTAGATGCCATTAAAAATTGCCATCCACTTATTCAAAATAGATTTATATTACTGAATTCATTTGTATTGCATAAATTGCAAAAATTCAATTATATTAGAAAACAAGTCTAGTGACATATGCGCTATATAAAAAGGTTAACAAAATTGAAAATATCCTAGATTCGCAAAAATGTCTTGTTCATGTTTCGTTTAATTCGCCGATTTAAGTGTGGACATATGAGCCGTTTATTTTGAAAGTGGCCTAAGTCCATTTATACTTAAATTGAGATATTTAAGGGTTTGTGTTTCAATGCAATTAAATATATACTTACAGAATACTAATGAGTCATACTGCTTAAGTGTATCTAAAGGTCCTATTAAAATAATGGCAATTATTAAGTGAATAATATGCGTTTTCTTACCAAGAATGGAGTTAGGCCACTTTCAAAATAAACAACCAGATTCGTTATAAAATTTGAAGGAACCCAAGTCCATTCAACATAATTTAAGATGCTTCAAATTGAAGAAAACAATACTCATATTATTTTACATATCTTTACAACACTTCAAAAACATAATTTATGCGATTCAAAACATTGTTTACAAACATAAATTACAAATCAATTTACTACTCGTCTACATTTTATGTGTGTGAAAGTGATTTGAAGAAATCATGATGTTCCGGTGGTATATATCGTAATAGGTCAATTATGTCCTTAAATTTTGCTGTTGTAATTTGTCTGATATTTTTATACAGTGGCGTCAATACAATATTTTCGAACTTTCTTGGTTTACCCCGACGTGGTAATAAATTCAGGACTTTAAAATTTTCGTTCTCATTCATTGATGTCTTATAGAAAATTTTATACGGTTCATTTCTGACAAAATGCATCCAACATATTTTTAACCAGTTTATTGATTCTCCATTAGAATTCTTTACCCTTTTAAAAATCTTTGTTTTGGAAAACTTTTGAAGGTACGATATTTCCGGTTTGATTACAATATCTTTTTCCTGAATTCCGTTTAATCTTTTGCACTTTTTGGGTGTATGTTTCATCAATCTTTTCTACATTGTTATCTGTATCTTCATCCCCTGAAAACGAATATTGTTCTATAATTCTCTTTCTTTTTCGATTTTCTTTGAAACCATTAGTTACTAATTCTTCTTCGCTATCTGAACTAAATGGTCTTGTCGTTTTGTACTTCCCCATGGGTGAAATAATTTATAAAATTTAATATTACATTTTAAGTTTTATATTTAATTGTAAGTACATAATATATACAGGGTGTCCCACGCAACTGGAACAGGCTGTACCTCCTAAA
>CM052094.1:6348441-6399058 GCA_028453745.1 Agapostemon virescens
AACACAAAAAATGTAAATATGATTGTTCGCAAACGGGACAAAATGATAGCACACGTAATAAATCTACGCTTTCCAGTTACGCCGAAGCTCGCGAATTGCGAACATCAACCTCGGAACATAGTTAATAAATACCGTGATATTATTTTGTGTTGTATATTTGTTAAAAGAAGGCGAAATATTATCAAGAATGGGTCGCGGAAAGAGATTGAACGCGTGTGAAATTGACGCTATAATAAAATTGAAAGAAGAACAATATTTAGTGACAAAAAGTATAAATAAAAGTCGAAAAGTAATAATGAATTTCTTGAAAAATCCGAAAAACTATGATAAAAAGAAGAATTCTGTACGTCCGCAAAGTACAATATAATGCCTGGGAACGACGTGCAATACTAAGAGCAGCATCAAATTCCAAAATGACTGCAGGGCAAATTGCTCAAATCGTTGGTGTAGACACTAATATAAAGAATGTGAGACGTGTTATACAAAAATGCAAATACATAACACGAAGAAAATTGAAGTAAAAGCCTTGGTTAACTGTGCGACATAAGATGAATCGATTACACTTTGCGGAAAAGAATATTCATATGCGAAAGAAATGGCGAAAGATAATATTTACGGATGAAAAGAGGTTTCACCTCTTAGGCACAGTTGAATCTTGTGCGGGGCAATTTCTCTGTACGGCGGAGCACATTGGAATGAAGTTTATGATAACTAAAATATAATTCTTCTTAAAGATGTGATGCATATACTTTAACTTTAATAATTTTGGAATGAGGCTTTTCATAACTCAATTGTAATTTTTCTAAAAGATATGATGCATATACTTTAATATTAATAATTTACTGTAATAATTAATAATAGAATTGAGTGTGCTCAAGCCACTATAATGGCGCATCGTAATATAAGATGACATCAGCGGAAGCCACTATAGTGACGCATCCTGCTTAAGAGGTTAACTTGGATGTATCCGATGGTCTCAGTTACTATTTCCACGATATGCGAAAAGAGGAACACTTTTTGAGTCGTCGGCAAATAGGAGGTGGTGGTGCGATGATTTGGTGCGGTATCGGGTACTATGGTAAAATAGAAATCAAATTTATAACAGGAAAAATGAATAGCAAAATATATTTGGGAATGATTAAGGAACAAATAAACACGTACGCCACCAGAATTGCTGGAGAGAAGTTTACTTTTAAACAGGATAATGCCTCAGTACAAATTGTAAAAGTACGAAAAGAGTACTCTTCTCGAGTAAAATTCGCGTTTTGGATTGGCCAGCAAGGTTAACCGACCTTAACATTATCGAAAACTGTTGAACAGACGTCATTATATGCCAAAGTATAATACATTCTAGTATTTTATAATTATACATTCTAATATATTCCAGGATATTTTACTAAATTCTAATGCATTCTCTCCTGTTGTGCTATATTCTAATATATTCTAATACATTTTCTCATATTCTAATATATCTTGGTATATTTTAATACTTTCTGTCATATTCTACTATATTTTAGTATATTCTAATATATTCTAATACATACTAATATATTTTATATAGTCTCGTGGTGCATTCTAATATAGTATAGTATACTCTAATACATTTCATTAAATTCTACTATATTTTAGTATTATATATTCTAATACATTTTATTATATTCTACTATATTATAGTATTATATATTCTAATACGTTTTATTATATTCTACTACATTCTAATATATTCTCGTGCATTTTAATACAATTTAGTATATTTTAGTATATTGTGTTATATTCTACTATATTCAAAAACGTTCTATTATATTCTAGTATATAGTAGTAGATTTTAGTACATTCTAATACATTCTATCATATTCCAGCATACTGGGTTGTTTAACCTTTTCCACTCGAATGGCGACTCTGTGACACCAAATAAAAATTGCAATACCATTTTTCAAAATAGTGTTCACGTTGACAAATTCGTTTGCATTCTATAAATCGCTAATTATTCAACTGTTGAACATAAAAATGAATTTAACGTCAACTGCAAAATGTAAAAATCATTCCACAGAACAAAAATATGCAATGTCGAAAGAAATGTCTTAGTTTTTAAATTAAAATTGCTTCTACCGTAAAAGTTTAATAACCTGTATACTACATGTATACAGGGTGTGGCCGGACGGGTGGTACAACCGAGCAGGGGGTGATACGTCGTGGATGGATAAATGGAATGTTACGTCGTAACAACATTATATATAAGCGTATACAAATTCTTCGACACTGTACAAGTTGAGCACTCGATATATTCCTACAAGCCGGCGTATTGGAAATTTCCAGCAATAAACCACCCCTAAGTCCATCGTCTTGTGACCAGGCGCAACGGCCAAACCGAACGTTTACCTGCGATCGCACTGCTTGACCAAACCATCATCGACTCTGATTGGTGCGCTTATATGAACCATTTTTTGTATAAATACCGCACACTTTTCACACTCTTGCTGATTCACATTTCAAACGTCACTGAAACAACTTCAACCCAACAAAACCGCTCGTTTGTAAATCCGTATTATTATTTCGTGAGAAATAATTATTATTATTTTCGTAAGAAAAACCAATACGTCAGAATTAATAAAGTCAGTTCTACGTTCTAACGAGTCGTGTGTCTTTATAATATTATTTGCACCACCCCTAAATATCGAGCCTCGTTAATGTAATCGCTCGAAGCGCAACGATAAATATAAAATGTTCAAACTAAACGATTTAATATTCGTACTCTCGAAACGTGGAACGTATAAAAAATATGTTTACCATCGACCGACATAACGAGGTTCTCTGTTCCTCGATTCCAGCCCCTAACTTTGTTCGCATGAACATCCACGGTCCGATAGGAAGTCCCAGGTGAGACGCAACGCGAAACGCAGCAGGGAGACAAACGAACTAGCACCGCAACGCAAAACGACGAAACGGATTCATCCAAGCGAGTCACGCATCCGTTTCTCCTCGCGCACCCGTGAGACTCTACCATCCCCGCGGAAACACAGGTTGAATTTGCGTCGAGGCAATGCAGTAGGCCCTTTCAGGATCCTCCTAGTCCTTAAACGACGTCCACGTAGCGTCGCGGTGAACACGCGTGCATAACCGCGTCGCATAATCGCTTGGTTAACCATTCCGCCGCGATTTCCGTTCTCGCATTCCACGGTCGAATTGTCGTCGCTTCCATTTTGCATACCCTTTCAAAACCCTGTACACCCCCGTTCATAAATCTCAGGATATCTATTGCTCCTATAAGAAGTTATTATACAGGGTGAGTCACCAAACGTTTGCACCTCAAATATCTCTGTTGTTTCTAATGATACGTAAAATATGGTAAAGACAAAGTTGAATGATACAATGGGGTTCGACACGATGCTATAAAAAAAATTTTGTTTTTATGTCATTTTTTTTAGAGATATCACGGTCACCTTGACTTTTTTAAATGGAACCACCCTTTTTTAAACACCCACAATGATAGTCCCTTACATTAGGAATTCAGTGACTATATTATTCCAAGGTCATTCAAGGTCAAGGACAGAAAACACGTATAAAACTAAAATATGGGAGCAGAATACCTGCATTTTACAAATGTTCGAAACGATAGGCATCTACGTCGATACATTGATGTAAACGAGCTCTGAACTAATGTTGAACTCTGATACGTACATCCGAGGTGATATTTGTACATGCTGTGATGATACGCTGACGCATATCTTTAACTGTTGTTGGAGCATCCATGTACACGGTCTCATGTAGCAGACCCCATAAAAAGAAATCCAGTGGATTTAAATCAGGTGAACGTGCTGGCCATGAATCAGTTCCGCCTCGTCCAATCCATCGGTTTGGAAATCGTGATTCCAACGTTTCTCTAGCTACTCGTGCATAATGAGAAGGACACCCGTCATGTTGACACCACATATCATAGCGATTTTGTAAAGGGACATCTTCTAACAAAATTGGCAGATCTTCTTGCAAAAATTAAGCGTATTTCTGTCCCGTCCACGTTCCGTTAACGAAATATGGTCCAATTACTCTATCGTTCAAAATACCACACAACACGTTTACGCCCCATTGTCTTTGATGATCAATTTCTCGCAGCCAGTGCGGATTATTCACAGACCAATAATGAGCGTTTCGTAGATTAACTGAGCCATGATTAGTGAATGTTGCTTCGTCCGCAAACAAGACATTAGAAAAAAATGAATGATTTTGAAGCAATCTCCACTGACAAAAGTTAATTCTATTTTGAAAATCATTTCCGTACAATTCTTGATGGAGCGATATGTGGAACGGATGAAATTTATGTCGGGCCAGAATTCGTATTACGCTACTTTGACTTGTGCCTGCTTCCCGGGAAATTTTTCTCGTACTCGCGTGAGGATTGACAGCTACAGCTGCTAAAATATTAATTTCATTGTCTTCATTGATCGTGGGATTCTTACGTTTGTACTGTCTTGCATGTACACATCCAGTACTTCGAAACAACCTGTACGTATTAATGATAGTCTGTCTAGAAGGAGTGTTTCGCTCGGGGTACCTTTCTTCGCAAAGTAATCGGGCCTGCACTGCATTTTGACAACAGTCACAGTAAATCGTGATCATATCACACTTTTCAGTCATTGAATAAGACATAGCGGAATCGCGTTTGGAAACATACTGATAGTCAATAAGAATGCTGAATAACAGTAACATTGAAGGACCTTGCATGTTTACTTTAACTACGACCATAGTATGTTTTCTATTTACTACAAGTCTCAACCATGATAAATGTATTCTGCTTTCATATTCTAAATCATGTACGTTTTTTCTGTCCTTCACCTTGAATGACCTTGGAATAATATAGTCACTAAATTCCTAATGAAAGGGACTACCATTATAGGTGTCAGCCCCCCATTGTACTATTCAACTTTGTCCTTACCATATTTTACGTATCTTTAGAAACAACAAAGATATTTGAGGTGCAAACGTTTGGTGACTCATCCTGTATATCTGATATTCGGAGAACAGTCTCTGCGAAAAGGTGATCGTTCCGATGAAAGGGAATCATGATGTCTCGAGATCTGCATAGACTGGTAGAAAATCGAGAATCGTTCGGAACTCGTAAGACGGCTACCGAGTTACCGGGGCCCGGTGTTCCAGGAATAATAACAGGACGGCAGAATACAGGAGTATCAACAGCTTTCTCGTCGGAATCTCGCCGGACTCCCTCTATTCGTAGAGGCTTACGTTTTCATCGGCCAGTTTGATAAACGGCGACATAAATCCAGCGGGCAGCGTTCGTTAGAATGGATCTCCCCGAGCGGTGGTTTGCTCTTCATCATCGTTCCTGCTGCGGGATGAAAGAGTGGAAATGGCGTTGGACGGCCATAGGGGTTTCAAGGAGGAGAAGAGGAGCAATATAGCGAACGTGATCGAGTAGAAGTACGGATACCAGAGCGATCGCGTGGGCGTTACACGTTCTCTCGTTATGGGGGCCCATCGTATTCTCATGTAGATCGGGTCCTGTCCACACCTCGGTCTCCTGGGCATACGGCCCCTTCTACATTGATAACCAAGACCCTGTAACACTCGATACACTCTGGGTACTCGATATCGGCCGACCACGAAGAATCAAAGCTTCTATCGTCCCGTGACTGCTTCCACAAATATTCAAACAACAAATCCGAAGAATTGTTAAAATATCACTTTCTACAATGTTCAAGCACCCTTTTCCCAGCGGGGTGGCCACCTACGATAGCTTCTTGTTGAAGGGTTACGTGAAATAAGAGACTCGCGTAGAGTAAAAGGTGTACATGAAGAATTGTATTAAGAGAAGACGATGGGACAAATATATGTAAAGGTGCTCTCGGCAATGTCTACAGAACAGGTGCACAATTAGAACTGATTGCAAAACGCGGCGACAGTTCGCACACGCATACCTGAAACGTTCGCGGGCACCCTAAACCTAATTAACCGACCTGTTAGTTACATGTCGGGGAAAGGAAATGCTTCGAAAATGTGTAGATTTTCCACGAAGTACAGTAAATATTAATGCTTCCTACTCCTTTTTTCTTGTTGTTTATTCAATTCCTTGTGCAAACATACGAGACTCGTGATTCTTTGTTGAGAAAAAGCTATAATCAAGTAACAGTCTACAGGGTATTGTGTTGAAACTGTGAAAAAATTATTTCTACAGAGATTATTTGGTATAAAGGGACACAGTGTGCGGTGTAAATAATTTATGCGTGAGTAAAGCAGTACGTAACATTCTAATAGATGTCGTGACAAATTCCCACTTCTTACTTTATGATATTCTTTATATTATTATTTATCTATATCTTTATATATATTCTAATTAGTTGCACCTGCTATCAAAAAGAAAGTCGATCATCCTTTTGGGGAGTTATACACACACGAAGTAATACCAACTTTAATAACGCAGACTATAAATACATCTACCCATGGTTGCTTCCACTACGAAATAGCAGATGTTTGAGCAAACGTTGATCCAGCAGATACAGCGAATGTTTATGCAACTATAGATTTTTCCTAGACCAGTTCATAAAAAATGGAATTAGGAGGAAAGTAGTTTACTTTGTGGAAGGTTGTCATTAAAATAGACTTTAAAAAAGGTTAATAAATTGGTACTGTATTTATTGAGCATACTACTCCGTCGCGGCTGGCACACTCGCATACTCGCTGGTAATGTTGCAAATACGCAAAATTTACAGTTCATCGATCATTATTAAAATCTTTATAACCGGTATTTACGACGTTCCCCACCACAGCGTATTATAACTACATTCACGCGATCCAACGGTAACATAGCGAAAAACAGGTCTTTTTCCAGAATATCAGGATCACTGACACAGTACAAGAGACCGTAAATAGAACGTTTGGATCGTAGAACTTTGTCATTTCGTTCTTTTCTGGTTTGTTCTGATTTATACATTAATGCAACGCGATTACTCAAAAGGTTGAATGCACAAGAGATAAAGTACGAAGAACCATGCAACGCTGCTTCGAAACAGCAACATGTTGAGACAACCAGCTTTACAACATTGGAGAATTAAAGCGATATAAACGGACTATGCCTTCCTTTTTGGTGAAAGTATAGAGACCCACGATAAACGCAAGTAATACAGATTAATAGTCCGTTAACGAGATAAGGAATTATTAAAAATATAAAATCAACACGATGTAGTTACGAAGCCTAAGAAAAAGACGTTTTAGATGACTTATCATTTTGTTTAAAAATTTACGAATCAATGTGTTGTAAACCCAATTTATTTTCCTATTTGTTCAACGTCTGTTGTCCTTTAATAAATGCAAGTAATCTAGATTCGTTAACGATACATGGAATTATTAAAAATATAAAATCAACACGATGTAGTTTCGAAGCCTGAGAAAAAGATATATACTCGATAGTAGACACCGAGTTATCATTTTGTTTAAATATTTACGAATCAATGTGATGTAAACCCAATTTATTTTCCTATTTGTTCAACGTCTGGTGCCTTCTAATAAATGCAAGTAATAGAGATTAATAGTTCCTTAACGAGACAAGAAATTATTAAACATATAAAGTCAACACGATACAATTAAGATGCCTAAGAAAAAGACGTTTTCGATAGTAGACAATGACTTATCATTTTGTTTGAACGTTAAAGGATCAAAATTATGTATACCCACTTTGTTTTTTTTTTTTTGACTGGAAGTCTAGTGTTCCACAATAAATTCAAGTCACAGGGATCAATAGTCCTTTAACGAGACAAATAATGATTAAAAATGAAACGTCAACACGGTATAATTAGGAAGCCTAAGAAAAGACCACTTTCGATAGTATACATCGACTTATGATTTTGCTCGAACATTCTCGTTGAATAATGTAAAGTGTCCCTTCGATCACGTGCTTACACAAAGAGTGATCGCAACTCGCAAATTCTTATTATTTTCTGTAAGTACAACGCACGGATGACACCCCGTTATGTTCGTATCGGATAAATTACTTAATAACAATGTTAGTAAAACTCTGTACGGGTTGAGTGGTCAGAGCAGCTCGACAAAAAGATATTAAGCCGAAGACGAATAAGCTGCGACGGATGAGAAAGTGCATCAGACCGTAATCATGAGCAAGTCCCATTCTTTCCTCGGTTCAGTGGAACATGAAGACGCACGAAGAATGAAAGGAAGATCGAAATAGCTGTCAGGTGGAACAACTTCCACAGGTAAGTCTCGCAGCAGGCTAAACTTTACGTGGTAACCACGTCTTCGAGGTATCTACTGTACTTACGTGCCCAACCACGAAAAGAAATTGGAAACCACGAGCTTGAACCACTGCGGGCCACTGAGGAAGCCAACTCTAGGCAACCAGATTTCTAATTAGCTGAACGTGAGTATGAATTTTAGCAGGATTTATAACAAACCGATATTTTAATTATGCACGCTTTATAGGTGAAACATAAAACAGTGCAAATTTCATAGAACACAATTAAAACTCGAATGGCGACTTTGAGACACTACGGAAGATTGCCAAACTATTATTTAAAACAATTTTAATATCGCTATCTTTGTATCTAAGAAATTGATAAAAATGCCACTGCTGCAAGGAGGAGTAACAATATAAACTCCACTTGCACGGGATGAAATAAATCATGTAAAATATCTTAGACGAAAAAATACATCGGTTCTCGAGTTAATCCTCTATGAGCTGAATTTTTGTTTTTAATAAAAAAAAAATTGGGAGAATGAAAAATCAGAAATTATAAAAATATATATGCAAATGAAAACAAATTTTTCCGTTTAAACAATTTTATTGCAATATATTCACTATGTGACTTTCAGGTAACAACGGCCTATAAAGTTTTCACTTCTATGTATAAAAACTTAAGCGTGGAATTCCACAAAACAGTTTGCATTTGACGTTAAACATAAATGTACATTACATTTGGAACATTTTATTTGTTGAACCCCTTTGTTGGATCACACTGCAGTGCACATGTATTGGTGTAGTCAACTATATTGCTTATAATTTTACTGGCAAATAGTTTTCAAAAATGGGTCACAATAGAATAAAGTCCCTCGGGGTCTTCAGGGAAATTTCCTTTCCAAGGGCGATGACAATTATTATTTGTCTGGGATTCTGATTGCTAAACAATTTTTTGTGGTCTTGCATCTTCCTCATCTGACGAGGATTGAGTACTAGATTCTTCGTCACTGTCAATTCACCGTCGTCGGAGAAATATTATTACATCTTCATCGGACTTGGAATCTAATAAAGAATCATCGGATCTATTACCGCTAATGCGTCTAATTCTAATTCCTCTGTTATTTCTATCTGATTTTGTATTCATATTTTGGGTATATGATGTATAAATCTGAAAACAGGAGAAAGGACAAGTTTCATCCTAAATGTACCGAAATCTGCCCTAATAGTCCACTGTAACCTTAAAGTTACAAAACTGTATCATAAAAAAACAGTAACAAATTGAAAATTGAAATGCAAACAAATAGGTTGTAATTTATGTACGAACTCAGAGCTATTATGTGCACTATTTTTAGTTTGGTAATCACTGACAAAAGCACAAATAATATCAATTCGATCAAATGGTTTCGCTTATTTTTACTGTAGACAGTTTGCACAGCCAGTTTGTCATAAATATTAATATTGGTTGTCTTGGCAACGTTATAGAATTAAGATTTATGCGCCATATCATGAAAAAAGCTATAATTATTTGGTAAAATGTCGATAAATTAAAATGTGACCTGAAAGTTACAAGGGCCCATAGAGGGTTAAAACATCTTCGAGTGCAAAGGCTTAATAGTATCGCAGATTTAAATCGCAATGATTTCTATTCAAAATTGCGCGCATTTTCGATTACGTTTAGAAAGAGAAGAATTTATGCAGTGAGAACAATATAAAAACAGTAAATGTTGGAATATGTACTGACGTATTGGGCTGTCCAAAAAGTTCCTGCCGATTTTCGGTAGGTGGCATAAACACAGGTCTGAATGTATTAGAATTAATGAAAACAAATGACATGTGTTTTGTTGTGTGAAGATGCCTGAAAGATGGAGAGAGGTTATGGAACAGAATGGCACTTATGTAATTTAACCCCTTGGCATACAATGACGTCTGTTAGATGTCATCCATCTCATGTGCCATTATAGACTTTGACGCGTCCGAGACGTCAAGAGCTGTTTCTGGCGAACGTCGAAGATCATGCATCGATTCTGTTCCATTTAAAATATTAAAGATGCTCTCCCCTTCTTTCTCCGCAACAGTACCGATAACAAAATCGCATAGGCAAGCCAGTAAAACAGAAAGGAATACATTGAAAGCAGTATTTATTGTCATTATAACAGCGATCCTGCAAGACGAATGTCATATTATACAGGGTGGTTGGTAACTGGTGGTACAAGCGAAAAGGGGGTGATTCTACATGAAAAAATAAGTCGAAAATATAGAATAAAAATTTTTCGTTTGAGGCTTTGTTTTCGAGAAAATCGACTTTGAATTTTCGCAAAGTACGCGTGCACTTGATCATGTCTCGTTATACCAGATCTCACTGAAGATCGTTGTCTCGATGGGACACATAAATTACGAAGTAATCACAAAGTTTATTATTAAAAAAATTGCTGAAAATGTTCCCCATTCTGCCGAACACATAGATCGTGATGCCGAACGTGTACACTCCCGGAGTGTATACCAAAACTTGAATGCGTTGCGTTTCAACTTTCCGTCAAAATCAGCATGTACTTTCCGGACAAGCCAATATTTGAACAGAAGCTCGGAACAGTGTAATATTCTTAGTTTATGTTCAATTACATTTGACAAGCATGAGGCTGACACATTTCGTTAACAACGAGAACTAAGAAAGTTGTTGCAACAATAGAATGAAGAAGATTTTCTGCCTAGATACTAGTTTTCGCATGATTAATCAGATTAATCAAAATGGATTATTTTGACCGTGTAAAATGCTGACGAAAGCACATTAGTTTGTCTCTTATCCGCCGTTCAGATATTCCCGAATGTTTCATTAATAATAATTAAGAACAATGATTAATCTAACGATTCCCCGTGACAAGGAACGACAGAGCAACAACAAATCGCACAGTAAACATGATGGAGCGTCCTCTCGCACACCCGAAGGAATTCATTTCTGTTTACCTTGGATTCCTTGGCCGACCGACGTCAGTAATCATCGACTAATTGCACACGGCTTCCAGGAGCTAACGATTAATACAGCAGAGAAGCCGTACGCGCAAACATTTGGTGGCTTGCTGTAGATACCTACTCGTCAACGATGCTATAGAAGTCGTTCCACTGGTTTCCGTTGATTCATTCCGCCACACCACGATCCTGCATACACCATCATCGCATTGATGTTGCGTAATTACAGCTTACACCGTCTAAGCAAACTAATGAGTAACGTAAAATGATATTCGATCTTCGTGTGCAGGCCGATCCGCGCGGATCACGCGCGCAGCCCAACAACAGAAACAAGGGAAGAGAAACCTGAAGGAGTCAAACTTCCCGAAGCTCGCGTTTTAAAAACTTACGGTCGTTAGACTAAACTAATTACCGGTTTACAAATTATAGTGGAAGCACCGATCACGAGAACCTCTGTCAGTCGAGTGCATTATACGCAGAATCTGGAGTGTGTATGTGTGCGTGCGTGCGCGTGTGTGTTCGCGGGTTCAAATTGGATTCGAAATTAAGGAAATACCTTGGTCACAAAAAATTTCGCCGATAAAACGCGATACAATAAACCGCGCGTGTTACTCTTATTTTATCGAAACGCTTACCGGTGGATCGTTAAATTTAATTCTGACCCATTACAATAGTGTTCGTATCCGCGAATGGTCAATGTGAAATTAAAAGAAGAAACGCGAAGGTGAAACACGTATGACACTGGCGAAGAAATAATTAGCGGCAATAAACAGATCTTCTCGGTTCGTTTTTTTTCCATCTCGTTCGAATTACAGCCTTATGCTGCGCTTGGTCCGATATAAACGTGAATTGACAAGCATATCAATAAATGTACGGGGCAATTAACATCGACTTATTAACCAGTTAACTGTGGCGATCTCTTTTCAAAGCGCGCACCTATGTGTGTCGCGAAAATCAAGAATTCTAGCCAGAGCATACGGAGATGCATGAATCCATCTGACATTATTTATACTTTTTGTGTATTCGTTTTATTTCATCTTGACCTCCAAATATTCTAGATATATTGAAATTTACAAATATATTGCAGTTTTTGCTAAAATTACAATTTAAATAGCTAATGGTAACTAAATTTTACGCACGGCGAGTACACTCGTCGAACACAGCTAACTGGTTAAATATCTTAGTATTTGAACAGTTATATGTATATCCTTTCGTAGTAATGTAAATTATCAATTGCCAACAAATAGCCAACGCCAAATATCCTGGTAATTAATGAAAACAGTTATGGGGACTTAATTGGAAAATACGTTAATCGTCGTTTTAATTAATATTCTTAAAACGCACAAATTTGCGCAACTAAGTCTTTTACAATACTAATCTTCAATAATTTCTGTTAGAAAATTGTCTTCCAACTGTACACTATTTTCCAAGTGATAACACTTTATATTCCTGATATACTTTAATTGCATTACAAAGTGTTGCCTAGAAATAGTGATATAATGGATTCTGCGTGAGCTGTGTTTAATGTACAGTGGCTCACGAAAATATTCAGACACTTTTTAAATCTATATAACTCTTCCAAAATTGAAGCAAACGACTTGACTTTTCTGGAGCAACTAGAAGCATTGATTTACTAAATGATATGCAAAAATAATTTTGAAATAATTCTTATTGAAAATTTAAAATATACGTTTTCAGGATTGTGTTTGTTATAGAAATGCTAAAAATTTCACCGAAATCAATTAACGCGGAAAAAAATGACACGCATAGAAAGATGTAAGAATTTATGGAGTTTAAGCAGAAACTGACCGAGAATCGTGAAAAATTGCCATTTTCACCACTTTCGATGGCATGTAGCTCATGTGTATGTCGATCGCTTTCAATGAATTTTTTTGCATATGCATAACTATTATAGACTTACCAGATGCATCTTCAATATTTTTAAAACGTGGCTCAAAAAAAAAAAAGATATTTAATAAGTCCCTTTTTCATTGATCATGTAATTCATACCAACTCCAATATTTACAAAATTCATTTCGCATATAATTTATTAAATTAATGCCACTAATTGCTCAAGAATGGTCAAGACGTTTGGTCCAATCTTAAAAAAGTTATTTAGATTTAAAGAGTGTCCGATTACTTTTGTAAACCACTGTATATAAATGTAAGAAGAAAGTGACTATGCGGTCTGACTAACTGCTGTATGCTGACTGAAAAACGCTTGGATCCTTCTGTCATTCAACAAACCCGCTCCTTAAGCCTAAACGCTTGAAGCTCAAGATGCCGTGGTTCCGTTGCATTCCAACAGTTTCTGATAACCGCCCTGTTTGACTATGACAAAAGAGATTTAGTCAAGGTAAAGACATCTTCGTTTTTATTACTAGCGACCTGCCGTGTTCGTTATTCATGAGTTCGGCGTAGATTTGGAATGATTTAAGGGAGGAATACACTTTAGAGCGCCTAAGAAATAGTGATTTTTAGGAATTTTTTTCTGAATAACTACACGACATATTAACCATTTAATTAATTATAAGCTTATCTGGTTGTTTCTGAACACTGAGTAGCTGAAGAAAATATTAAAAAGCTTATACATTTTCGTAAAATAGTATATTTTTATTGAATATTCCTCATGTACAATTTAACCGTTTGAGTCCCAAGCAGCGCTTCATATTTTATGTCGAAAAATTCCTTCACATTTCGAGCGCTGTGGACAACTGTCGGTGCAGTCACAGACTGTCGAAGTAGCACGCTCAGTTTTACCGACGCACGTACATCGCACAGCTCCATTTTTAAATGTAAATAAAACAAATAAAATATTTTGTATTTCATTGTTATCTTCTGATTAATTTTTATCGAACAAAACTTGAAATATTTATAAAGTTACAGTAAGCATGTATAATAATACAGATGTATTTCATAAAATAACGAATCAAATATTAAAAATATTTTTTTGTCTTAGGAACAAACAATTTAAATGGAGAGTAACACTCATAATTTGTTACATCGGTGTTTATCAACATATATTGGATGAATTCCTTTTTTGCATTGCATACAAATTAAATGTGATCTTTTTACTTCATTTGTGGTGCTACGGACTATGTCTGCTGTGGACTAGGATGATTACAATTATCTAATTCACCTTTCGCGGACGGATAGCTGCCTGACGCTTACCTGTTCGGCTAGCTGTATCTCCCAAAATACATAAAATTTGGCTCCGTAACTTTGTACACGTATTCTAGACACATACTGGAATCAATTTCAAACAAAAAAAAATCGAAAATTTTCATCTTATAAAGTGTATTTCCCCCTTAACTGCTTCAAACCTTGCTGCCAAATGCGGAAGCGGATGGCACGTTATTTGGCAACGAAGTTCGGCGGCAAATTCGTAGCAAATTGCTTTCTGGGTACGGTCGGTCATCCGACGACACGCACGAGGAACGTCGCTCGTGCGGGAAACGGGTCGGTCTCTCGCCGTGAAATTATGAAAAAACCGCGTACTACATCTTCATCAATTAGCGATGCCGAGCGACCGGTCGAAAGCGACGTGTAGGAAGCTGAGGAGCCCATTGTACCTGGAATCAAAGTCCCCACGGTTCACGATCAGCTCCCGATTCAGTGGCGTGTATCGAGCTCACGGGGGACGGGGGAGGCGGTGAACACTCCCTAGGGAAACCCGGACGACGCCGGGAATGCGATTTGATTCCTTTAGCATCCTCGATCCGGACCCGGCCGGGAGATTTCATTTCTCGAAAGAGCGAGCATGACCTTCCACGGCGAGTTCAGGATGGCCGATTCTGGAAACAGGGGGACCAGCAGCTTCGAACACTTGCACCTGGAAAAAAAGCTTTCCCGCCAATTAGAACCGCGATTTGTCCAGAACACGTCGTGTGAAAATTACTCGGCGACCTGGAGCTGTGTTTGTCTCTGCCCGGATATCTACCCGGAATCTACTTGTCTGGCGAATATGATGTTTCTACTAGAATTTGATGGTAAGCGGTTATTCTATGATTACTTTTGTAATCGATTGGTAATCGTTTGTCGATTAAACGTTACCAGGATAAAACAGTAATTATAATTAAATTTAGTAATCTGTAATTGTTAACGCGTTTCGTGAGAAGCTACTTTAGCTCAACTTTTCATACAGGCCATGTAATGTGTAACTAAAGATTTATATATTATTACAAATTTATTTGCTTCGTTCTATACTACATTTTTTGTAATGTCTCATTTGTTTGATCTGGGTTATATATGCTTCAGTTATAAACCAATTGTAAAATATATTTTTATAACATATTAAATAACTATGTCATCGTCTACCACAATAACCAGGATCAGGTCTTTTTTCTCTTCTCTCCCCCCATTTTTCCCCTGGAAATAAACCATTGAGCGGTAAGACTGATCATAAAAAAATCAAACAATACAAGTACAAATACTTACTAATATGGCAGTAATGGACTGACTAAATCATAAGACACAGCTTTAGGTTCCATAATATTATAAGATAGTTTTTAATATTTGTATTCGTACCTACTGTTAATATTGTACTAACCTAGCAAATAAAAATCTGCATATATGCTTTAGTTATAAACTTACTGTTGAGTCCGGACATTGAGAAGATATGGCGGAATAGACACTATACTTCCACTACGTAACTATTTAACACATTGCGTACGGCATTCTGCGCGTACAACGCGCTCCCAGGGCCCGCACATTTTTGAACGCTCCAGAAGCATGCTTGGTAAGCAGTACAATGTATATATGCACATTTTTAATTTGCATTTGCTATTACATTCACATAAAATATTCTTAAATATTACTGCATATTTTATACATCTATTTATTATATAAGGTTTTTTACATTTTAACAATTATTTATTTAACAAACTTGAATAATGCTTTAGAGCGTGATATGTGGTCAAAAAAGAATTACCAGTAACAGATTGAAAGTGTAAATGATTTTTAAAAAGCTGTTTCCTTATAAATTAAAACACCAACCTTGAAATAACAAAATGTACAACAATAAAACACTTTATATGGTACGGTAGACGATCGGCACAGATCTACCGATACACTGGCTGTACTAACTGATTCAAATCTGACTTCAAACCTAGCACTAAGTTTCTACAGGAATCAAATAGTCAGTATTAAACTAACAAAAATTTAATAGAAATTAGGGACCATAATGTACCATTTAACTTTAAGCACAAGGTACCACACCAAAAACTACTTCTATATTATGAAATATATTAAGGAAATGTGATAAATAGGTTGCAATAAGTATAAGTTATAAAAATTAAGATATAATTATAAGCCTTGTGCAATAAGTATCTAATCTAACTTAAGATAAACTACAAAAGAAGATTACAAACAGGTACACAATCAGGTGTAAAATAGAAAATAAAGAAGGATTTCTTCTATCACGATTTTCCCTTGCATAATAGAATCAAAGAGCTTACTCTTTGGCAAGAACACAAAATAATCACCGCACCTGTACAAAACAAACACTAAACCTAATAGATATCATAAATATCGACTGATTAATCATAACAATAGGTTAAGCATTAATTGTAGGAACTAAATTTAAATACAATTATTGAAAAAGTTTTTGTTTTATAATATCCTTATTTTTTATTATTATATGCCTAAATGTAAATATGTTATGTAATAAAGAGATTTTATAAACAAACGTTCGATCATCGAAGTTAAACAGCGTTGAGGGTGGTTGCTACTTGGATGAGTGACCGCCTGGAAACACCACGTGCTGTTGGCCTTCTTTTTTATTTATTTATGTTCACAATGCTTTAATCGATAGTTTCTTTGCGACAGAACACGATAAATGATTACCGAGATACTTGTATGCTTTTATTGCTTAAATTATTTATTAGTCACGATTAGTGAACTACTTAGTAATGGGTCATTCCACGCCAAACAGATCACTTTTGTACATCAAGTCAGGGATTTTGTTTAAATTGAAATATGTTATAGTCTATGCGAAAATAGGGAGGGTTTAAGTCATCATTCTTCTATTTTCGAAATTCTTTGAAATATACAGAACCTCAAACTTTGCGGCTTTTACAAAACGACCTTCGGAAAAAAATTTTTATCTCCGTTATTATTAACCGCAGAAACATTTTTTTTAAACTAATATTTTAGGCTATTCGTATTGTCATTTTTATAACGAAAAAATGTTAAAAATAATTTTATTTTGCAAATTTAACTCAATGCTCACATTTTAAAAAAATCGAAAAAATATGTCCATATGCTGTATTTCTTTGCCTTTCAAAACTAAATCAAAACTAAAAAAAAAAAGCTTCTGTGGTTAATAATAACGGAGATACAATTTTATTTCCGAAGGTCATTTTGTAAAAACCGCAAAGTTTGAGGTTCCGTATCTTTTAAAGAATTTCGAAAATAGAAGAATGATGACTTAAATCCCCTCTATTTTCGCATAGACTATAACATATTTCAATTTAAACAAAATCCCTGACTTGATGTACAAAAGTGATCCGCTTTGCGTGGAATGACCCACGTTATTCCATGATTCCACGTTACGTATAATCGTTCGTCAGACTAGTCTTTCAATAAGAATAAACATATTCTTATTAATAAACATCGTTCTTGTTTGTAATAAGGATGTTGATTTGTCGTATAATTCTACGTAGAATAACGGAAATCGTAAATTTTTTCTAGTGAAAAATACGTAGAAAATTAAACGCGAATAAAAGAATAATTATAATGATTGCTTATGATTACTTGGACATCCTGCAGCAAAATTCGGCCTGAAATGTTCGTCACAGGCTTGTCATTGTGTTTCTCGATGTAAAAGAACGATTTCGATTAATATAAAAATTTGTACACAGATGCGAACAGATTCTTCTCTACCCCGCAAAAACATTCGTAATATCGAGCTTCCATCTAATTCCTATTTTCATCGCTCATTACTCCTGCTTGAATCGTTAACATGCACGAAGATTGCAGTTTAATTATAAGGTGAGGGTTCAAGTAGTGGTTTCTATAGTTGAATCAGAGGATCGATTTCCTTTTACCGATCACAGACCGATCCCCTTGACTGCTGAGACTGCGTGGTTTGCCCCATGGTATGGTCGGAACAACGGCCGACGCGTTTAATTACCGCTTTCGATAATTGTGGTTTTTGCGGATACACCGGGTAGTATGATCTAGCTGTAACGTTCCAGTCACGGTTCATTTCTGGTGAAACTTTTTGCCGTACCATTGGCGGACTCATTAGATCTCGTTTGTCCATCAATAACGCATTTATCTACGTTTCACGAGAGTACAATCGATTTTATGACCGCGGTTTTAATCGGGTGTTGTTCATTCTTGGCCATTTCCGATCGTCGATTACGCCGGGAGGATCGCACAATGAAACCGCAGATGGATAATCGTCAGTGAACGTTCGATCCCATTTCGTTCGACTTTCAATTCCACGCAAAAACGACGGGACAGTATCGCGTTGCTAATTCGCGCACACTTACCGATCGCAACGATCCACCAGGGAAAAGATGCTCTTTCTTTTACCTTCACCTCGGAATACTTTAACGAATGTTGTTCACGATGAAAGTTACCTTTAACGCTAAAAGGCATTGCAATTTATTTGTACGTATTGTCTTATGAAAATAACAAAATGGAAGTCACTTAAACTTTGTATGATATTTGTGGCAATATACGTTCGTATAAACAAATCGAAGGAATCAATTTTCTGGAAGCCATCTTCGTAATTTTAATAATTATGAAATAACAAATCCAGAATCGATCGTTTGACCAGTTCGATGAATTCAGTGTTGGTAACACTTCCGGTGAGTCATGAAAGTATTCGAAAGCCCTTTAAATGAATTGATTTCTTTATTTAATTGAACTAAGCTATTTGACTTTTGTTACTGCCAATTAGATGCATCGATTTTACTAACTAACGTGCAGAAAAGATTTTGACAAAATTGCAATTTATAGGAATTGTGTAAACAGATAAATAAAGCAATTTTTATTATTCCATGCAACTTCTACCGATTGTAACTTTTTCAAAGTCCCGTTTGGATATCATTTAGTAAATCAATACATCTAATTGCTCCATTAAGTCGTTTTGTCCAAATTTAAAAAAATTATGTCAAAGGAAGTTCGAACATTTTCGTAGCTCACAGTATATATTGTGATTGGTGACGAAATTGCGTAAAACTTTTCGATGTAGTCGAGACGATCAATCGACGAAGCAACTAATGGTCGAACGTTCATGCAAAATCATGCTTCCAGATATTAGCTTACGAAACCGGAAGATAAAGAGAAATTCTTCCATGAAAGTCATGAGAAAAACTATTAGTGCATTTATTACTACCCAGCTCACGAGAGCCAACCTAATTCTGGACACGATTGCGATCTGTTCTCGAGAGCCAAACTAATTTTCCTACATGTTTTTCCTTGTATCTAGTAAGTCTTACATTCTACTATACAATATCAACACTAATTCTAAGTGCGAAGCTATTAGCTCGATATTATTCACTACTTCTAAGATATTATACCGTACGAGTTATAGAATCTTGGAAGTTGTGAATAATATCGATTACCCTGGTCTCACCACGCGAGGTTGCTTTACAAAAGACCAAAAAAGGAGTCAGAAGGAATTTAAGATCTCTTCTGTCTCTCTTCCTTACAACGATGTCTTACAATGTTACAAAGTAATACTGTTAATAATTAACGCACGCAAACAAGCCAAGCAATTATTGTTCTCCAACTAAAACTAACTTAAGGCTGTAGCGGCTGTACCTCCTGCGCTCACCAACAGAGGGACAATAAGACGAGTTTCTCGCTAGTACCTGATCCGCCTCTGATTCATATACAGGGTGAGTCACCAAAAGTTTGCACCTCAAATATCTTTATTATTTCTAATGATACGTAAAATATGGTAAGGACAAAGTTGAATGGTACAATGGAGCTGAAATGATGCTATAAAAAAATTTTGTTTTTATGTCATTTTTTTAAAGATATCAAGGTCACCTTGACTTTTTTAAATAGAACCACCCTTTATTAAACACTTACAATAATAGTCCCTTTCATTAGGATTTCAGTGACTATATTATTCCAAGGTCATTCAAGGTCAAGGACAGAAAAAACGTATACGATTACGACGTATACGTTACGACTGACTAGCGGACCCAGCCTTAGAAGGTGGGAAATCGGAAGGCGGTGCAGGTCCTAGTGGAAAAGTCTCGTCCTACTGTCTCTCCGTCGGTGAGCGCAGGAGGTACAGCCGCCACAGAACTCTAATTAGAAATGTAAATGACTAATCGCGAATTAGTAGACTAACCCAAAACACAACGCTCCGTTTCCTTTTCTCTCCTCCCACTTCACACACTTTTCAGCAACCATCAAAGCTCCAAACAAGAACAAACGAACGCGATCTCAATGATCAGCATCCTTCAATGAGCTTCACATCTCGAGTTTACACTTTTCTGCAGACCGGTCCTCGATCGAGCTAACACTTTGCGCTTTCGTTTCGTCTCGATCGTGCATCAGAGAAAGCCAGAAACGTTGCGCACGATCGAATACGTGTTAGAGATTCCTCTCTAAACGCAAAACAGAACCTGCGAAAACACGGAGAAAGTGCGGGTCGCATCGAGGTATTCGATGAAGCGGTCGATTCCGTACCCACGAGCAATTATCTTAATACCACGAGCAGTCTCTAACGAATAGCGGGGCTTTTTGTTGGTGCGAAATAAGGAGACAGAAGTCGTAGCATCCACCTTGCGCAGCCTGGCCATCAGCTCCCCTTTCCTCCAACCTGATCTGCCTCCCGCCTCCTTCTCTTTTTCTCTCTCTCTCTCTCTCTCCCTCTCTCTCACTCTTTCTCTTTATCCTTTCTTCTGCGGTATCGTCCACTTTACTTTCAGCTCCTGATGAACCGCGCCACTACGTGAGGCTTGTTACTTCGCCGTTGCGGTGAAAGAGATAGAAGAACAATCAAGACACGCGGAAAAGCTCATCAACAGGTAACGATGGAAGGAGGCCCGGAGATTGGGATTGCATCGATGGCAATGCTAACGAAAAAATGATGAACTGACTGTGATTTATGTCCAGCGAATTTTAGTGGGAAGTCTTACAGAGGGGATCGCAAGAATAGAGGATTGCAAGTTTTACGGATTAATATTGTAGTTTTCGGAACTCTTTATTTACGCAAGTTTATAATTGTAAACGGCAATGTACAACGATAATCTCAATATTGATTTTTCGTCCAAGTTGCTCGACTTTTTGGTTATTTGCTTGCGCAACAGATCCGTGGCAATTCCTATATTCAATTATTTCTTACAAGATTGTCCATCGAAGGGTAGTTTTACATTACACACGCATAGTTTGCACAAACCGCTATAAGCATATGTTTGGATTTATTTTACCAGGCACAGATCGTCGGCATTAAATCTATCAAACACAGAACAAACCGCCTTATAAAGGGTGTCCCAAAATAAACGCAAGGTTTGAATTAAATAGAAAACACAGTTTTTAGTCTCTAGATTGTTATTTTTTCATTGAATCATAAAGTACATGGGATAGGGTTATTTATGGAATAACACATCGGGCAAATGTGTGAATGTTTCTTGTTGAAATGTTAAAAATGTTGAAAATTTCTTTTGTTAAAATTTTTCATGACCTTTCAGCATAATTGTGGCTGAATTTCGTGAATGCAGCGTTTAATTTCCTCTTGTAATGCACGGGGGGTTGTGGGTTTGTTGACATAGACCTTTGACTTCAAATAACCCCATAAGAAGAAATCTAATGGTGTTAAATCACACGATCTAGAGGGCCAATTCTGATCACCGAAACGAGAGAGTACACGACCAGGAAATGTCTCATACAGTAATTGAATTGTTTCACTGGCTATATGGCATGTGGCACCACCTTGTTGAAACCACATACAGTAAGACCCCGCTTGACGCGGGGGATACGTTCCAATAAGTTCCAGCGTTAAACGAGGCAACTTAACACGTACATATGTAAATATGTAATGGGGATCAGTGAAAAAGAACAGAAAATAAGAAAATTTATCACTTCTTTTTTTGTTTTATATATTTTGTAACATTTGTTGTTAAATATTTTTTAATACATTGAGTACAGACTTATTTATTGCTAATATCGATTTTTATTCATAAAACAACAAACAGTGGTTTTAATTTAAAGTCTCCATTAGCGTTACCACCCAGTAGAAGTGTTAAACGATCTTTTGCAGCTTTAAATCCTGGTGCTCGCTTTTCTTTGAGGTACAAAAATGTCCGTTTTGGCATTTTCTTCCAAAAAAGGCCCGTTTCATCAAAATTGAAGACTAATTCAGGAGGATAAGTCCCTCGTTCAATGATTGCTTTTAATGTCGCTGGAAATGCAGCAGCTGCTTTTGTATCTCCACTTGCCGCTTCTCCAGTAATCTGTATGTTATGAAGATTGTTTCTCTTTTTAAATCGATTGAACTACCCTCGACTAGCGACAAAATTTTCACTGGTGTCGCCTTTTTCATTCTGAATATAGTTAAAAATTGTTCTCGCTTTTTCCATTATAATTGCTTGACTTAATGGCATATTGCATTCAACTTCATCGTCAATCCAAATGGAAAGTCGTTTTTCCATTTCCTCAATCACATTGCTTCTAGAACGGGTAATTTTTGCTGCAGAAGTCGTTGTGGTTGTAGTTGCCGATGACACGATTTTTTCTTTACTTTTTAAAATTGTCCGTATCGTTAAAGTCGTCAAATTTAATGCAGTGCCGATATCAGATTGCCGTTGGCCTGCATCTAATCGTCTTAACACGTGCATTTTAGTTTCCAGCGAAATGCTTTTTCTTGTCGCTTTACTTTCATTTTTTTGCAATCACCCATCGTAAGAACTAAAAATTGCCGAATTTATCACAATAAAATAAAACATTATGTTTATATCTTTACTATATACACCTAGTAACGTTGATGACAGCTAATAAATCAACTGTGACGCAGGAAAGATGCGTTCGTACTGTGACTGCTACTTCGAGGAATACTGTTGGAACCTTTATTCTGGACAGACTAACAAAAGAACGTTGAAAAAGATGCATAGTGTACACCGTCGTTATATAGTGCACCGCTTTTGGTTAGTGCATGGCCGTTTCATTTACACACATATACAACAAGTATCAATACAGTGTGCGATTTAGGGGAATCCTAATACTACCGCGTAATACTGAAACAGCGTTAAGCCGAGCAGCGTTAAACGGGGTCTTACTGTATTTGTATTTAGAATCCATAATCCTAACAAGGGTTAACAGTAAAATTTCAAAGGAAAATTTTCTGACGTGCTTTTTAGCATTGTCTCGAACACCGTGCGATGCAACGACAGCTTTTTTCCTATCACAAGCTTGTTCTCCGCAGGGTCGAGGATCCTCGAGGTCATCGACTCGCATGGTCCATCCCGGAGACCTCCGCGACCAGCAATCAACGTCATATCTTTCAACGGATACGAGCCGCGGAGAGGCAACAAGGGATTTCTACGACTGCGAACGAGCGGCGTCCGGAAGCTTTCCTGATCGATTCTCGATAACCAATCGAGCCGAACGGTAGTCACTAACGAAATGGATACTCCGTCCCTCAATTATGATCAAACATCCCACCGCCTTTTGTACAGCTTTCCCCGATACGCCATACACTTCGAATTAATCCTTTTGACTGTCTCTACGGTGCCTCGGTAGAGAGAACACTGACCGAAGAAAATTGACTGGTCCCTTGGGGTCAGTCGCTGGGGTCACTCCCGACATACCGTTTGGCTAACTTGTTACTGCGTCCTTTGTTTTTTTTTTTATGTTTTTCCTTTTTTTTTATAAATCTGTTGATTCGATTCACTGTCTCTCTTACGGAGAAGATTATACGAGCTGGAAGTATTAGTTGCATGCGGTAGAAATTGTTGTTATGTTTTTGTTGGTGGCATAACTTCGCTGCGAGCCTCCGTTCGACTGGTCAGTGGAGATTGTGTACAGAGAAGGAAGAAGATTCACACTAGTAATCATTTTCTTGTACATTTCTCAAATATGTGATTGTTGTCGAGAAATGAAGACGTGACTGGCTTTACAAAAATACTATGTGATTGTGGGAGTATTTATGCGTCTCAGTGACAGGTGGTCGAGTTGAAAATATTTCTCTTGGACATCGGAACACATAGAAAATAATATATTAACACTTTAATGGCTGCCCACACAACATATGTGTGATAGCCGGAGCAACTGTTATTGTTACATGTAGATGATTGCTTTAATAATTACCACACAAAGGAAAAATATTAAATTTCTTGTTAAATTGTTATTGTTTTTTGTTTTATGTCTATGTTCACACATGTTGTATTATTTCGTAAATTTAATAAAGTTTTTTTAAATTAATTTTTCAAAAATATTGTCGGCCCCTGGCAACGTTAGACTGCGTAAATGTGCGGCTATTATAGTGTTAACAATAATAACGCTTCAGCTGGCTGATGCCTGGCTTTAACTCTCATTCAGCAATGTCTCTTTTCATTAACGCGGTCGGTAAATTATGTCTGCCATTTCCGGTGTTGATTTTTCGTTATTATAATACCGTTAATGTAGATTTGTAACGAATAAAGGGAACGATTTATTGTGTTTCCGAGCACGTTTCTTTGTCAACTGCGATCTATCATCGTCCTCGAAACAAGCGAAAAGAACTCGATTAGTGGACAAATTCCCCTTACAGTATAAAACTTTTGAAAACTATATGATATTTATTAATACGTTTCGTACAAAACTATTAATGTTAGGTTGTTCGGAAAGTAATTTTGTTTTAAAAAAATTTAATTTTTATTTTCAATAATATATATATTCACTATAAGAAAATCGTTTTTCATTTTCAAAAAAAAAAAACGAAATTACTTTTCGAACAACCTAATATTTTTGCGCGCCATTTTATACAGGCCATTTAACGCGTAAATTTATTTGCTTTCTTCTATACTACATTTTTTATAATGTCTCATTCTTTTGATCTGGGTTACATATGCTTTAGCTGTAAACTTATCATAAAATGTATCTTTCTAGCTCGTTAAACAAACGTGTCATAGTGTACCGCCGGTGGTACAGGTGGCACGGCACGCGTTAAAGTCTCCAAAATTTACCAAGTCTGTAAATATGAAACTGGAATTTGCAAATACATGACGCTAGTTATCAATGTAATTACCGTTAAACCGTATCATTAACGCCATTTCCTTGTTTTGACATTTGAGAAAGATTTTCAGCTCTCAACCATACAACTTTCATACAACAGCATAGTTCTTAATAGCGTTGAACATGCCGAATTTTGTACCTGGATACTGCGATTTGCGGACGGCATTGATTTTCTGTTACCATTTGAAGAAAACTGCTGCAGAATCGCATCCAATGCTTGTCGAAGCTTACGGCAAGCATGCTCTTGGTAAATTACATTGCTTTGAGTGGTTTAAAAAATTTAGAAGTGGCGAGTTTGACGTGAGAAACAGAGAACGAGGAAGACCACCGAAAAAGTTTGAAGACAGCGAATTGTAAGTATCGTTGGATGAGGGTGACGCTTAAACGCTACAACTCGCGGATCAATTAAATGTGACACAAAAAGCCGTCTCTATGCGTTTAAAGGCCACGGGGAAGATCCAGAAGATAGGAAAATGGGATTAAAAGGCAACACAAAGTGATTTTGCTTCATGATAATGCACCATCGCAGACAGCAAAACCGGTCAGGAAACGATCGAGGCATTTAGTTGGGAAATACTTATGCATGCAGCTTATTCACTAGACTGCTCCATCCTTATTGTTATTGTTATTACTTATTAGATTATTACTTATTTGCATGGATGGGACACGCACTTGCTGAACAGCTCTTCGCATTTTACGATAATCTACGAAAATGGCTAAATGACTGGTTTGCCTCAAAAGTGGTACAGTTATTTTGGCGTGGCATCCACAAATTGTCTGAGAGATGGGAAAATGTACAGCTACCGATGGGTAATACTTAAAATAGTTTGTATCATTTTCGTACAATAACCGTATATTTTCTATACAAACAATTCTGATTTCATATTTTCATACCTGGTACATGCTTTAGTCATAAACGTTTTATAAAATATATCTTTTTAACACATTAAATAATGTTGAAATACAACGAAACTATAGCGTTCTGGCTTCATGTGCTTCGGTTCAAGGGGTGGTTTTTCTCAAGTACAGAAGAACCCAAACGTGGCCGTAATGTCGACACCGTTGTCTCAACGTCAGTTAACACAGTTAGTTAGTTTTTATTAGTTAGTCAAGCTCCAGAGCGCATCAATCACGTAAAGTTATAGCCAAAATTTCTTTTTGCACATTTACATACATTAAATACGGGTCCATTGTATTATTACTTCTAAACGAAATTTTGTTATACAATTAACCCTTTGAGCGGTGAGTTGCTCGACGTTAAGCGTGCGCCATGGATTGTCCACTCCGTACGAAAAAGCCTATCGTGAGCTGCGTACCATTTACGAAAGAGCACAAGTTGAGCAGACTGAATTTTCATTGCAAGGTATATTGATTGTAACCGAATTAAATTATGTGGCGATCTCAAAAGCCATAATAACTATTTATTTCGGTTGCGCTTTTGAAATCGCAAATAACGAATGACTTAATGCCAAATCTACTCCTTTTAGACGGAATATATTGTTTAAAAAATAATCTTCCTTTATAAAGTAAAAGACTTTCGCCTATGCATAAATATTCATATGGATAAAATGATTTAGAAAATGAGTTTCTAAGTTCAGTAAACACCGCTCTTATTTTTATCAACGGATCGTGCGAGCTCATATTATTGTTATCATTAAAATGCAACATTTTTAGTAATGATTCATATCTAACTCTGCTCATTAGTTTTGAAAAAATGTCAGTTTTTATAACTTTATCGGTAGACCAATATTCTCTTATAGATGTTTTTTTCATTCTGGACTTGGCATAATAATAGCAATAAATCAATATATTTCCGAACGTGAAGTATCTGTCCAGGTATTTACGCGTGAATGAATTACATGTATGTTAGTTTGATCTAGATTTTTATGGAAATTATTTGTATTTTTCGCAGATACGAGTAATTAATTCTTCCGTGAAAAATACCTTAAACGAACCCAAAGGAGTGGATATTTTCGATAAGTGTATCCTTATCCTCGAATTTGATTAATCAAAATTATATAATTTTGGTACAAAATTTTTCTTAGACCATGAAAAGTTTTCTGCCGTATCGTTAGATGTCGAGTTAACATTTTCCTGTAGACCTTCATCCTCTTCAGAAGATGAGCTAAATATTCGAAGACGTTTTCTCCTTTGCTCATACAATGGAACTGACACTTCGGTTTACGAAGCTACAAAAGTAGGTTTGATTATATTTGTTCTAACATCCAACCTATTGCGTTGATCTTTACCGCTTGTGTAACGGCTTATTTTTAATATCTTGGTCTTCCTATAGCGCTCCTCGGAGTCCGAAGACGAATTCCACATCCATTTTCCTTCAAATGTTTTAATTTCAACTGTTTCAATTTCATGTTCATGGCCCATGTCACTACCACTTTTACTAAAGTATTCTTAGTACATTCTTATACATTTTAGACGTAATTAAAAATGAAGTTTTAAAACGCAAAGAACAAATTTCCAGAAAGTAGCAGCACTTAACCTCAAAAGTCCTTGGTAGCGATATGTTAACTAATGTACAATGAATGCAAACACAAATTTCATGAACAATACTGATAAACGATTGTACAAAAACACATTTAAACGCTTATTGTCTTTTTATATCTGTATAGGCTTACAAGCACCAGTCGCATATATCTGTTCATAGATTTCTTTTTCCCAGTTTGAATGGGTTTGTGAGAACCCACATATGAGTTCATAGCCAAAATCGAATGGTTATGCGAGAACGCATATATGGGTTCATAGCGCTCAAAGGGTTAAAGTACATACAGTATACAAGGTGTTATCATTTAGAAAGTACTGTACACTGTAAAGACAATTTTCTAACAAATAAACGTGACATCGTGTACCATCGTTGGTACATGTGACAAGGAACGCGTTAAAGTCTCTAAAATCTGAAGTCTTGAAAAACGATTGAAAGAAAGAATAAAGTACCCGAGGTTGTAAATGTGCGTAGCCTAGCGGGGTACAAAGATTCAAAATATGTGGCAGACAGCAGAGTTCCCATTGCTAGTCTTAATGTTCTAATTCGTTATTTTTTATACACGACCTTCGTCGTTTATGACACTTGCGATCGGTAGGTCGTCGGACAATTGGCCTGACCTTGGTCGCGGGCTATTTATTCGCGCGGAAGGCGTCACGCCGGAACAAGACTTAAAGTTTGTTGACCCGGATCGTTTCAGAATAAGGAGATCGTAGCGACGCGAATTATATAGCGTTCTTATAAAAATATCATTCGCAGTAAGAACGAGAACAAAACGAAAAAACAGAACAAGACAAAACAACCAGGAAGCGGAGGACGGGAACGATGAAACTCGGCTCGTGCAAACTGTAAAAAGTATAATTAAGGTACGATTAACGCCGGCGTAAATCACCGAGCCGGAGCGCAAAGCGAGATTTCGTTTATCGCCGCAACTACGACCGAATGGAATTTTAATTGCCCTTCAATTATCTCTGGGGGCCATTCGCCGGTCGCCCCGTAAAATAGCGAATCCCCTATGCGGCGTGAAAAGTCGCGTAGCCGAGAGGTGTCCCGTGTGTCACCCATCAAAACGACGCTTTAACATTCAATTAAAGAAACGCCGGGGGACGATCGCCCGTAAATCCGTCGCGTCGCCTCGGAACGTTGAATATGAAAATAAGAAATATCGTCGTCTAAACACGCCCTGTCTCATTAACCGGTGACAGGATCCTCGGCGTCGTGAAACAGCGGGAATAGTCGATTTCCGTTGCGAGGAATCGATTTCGAAGACGATCGGAGGAACGGATGGAATCCGGGAACACGCGTTCGTCTACCGCTTCGGTGAATTTGAGAGGATCGTCGTTGTCTCTTCGTCGCTCGAGCCGGACCAATAAAGTTCCATCTACGGTTGAGATAGCAGCGGACTTTTTAGATAGGAAAGACATCGTAAAAATTAAAGGGTGGGGGGATGGGGGCGGGAGCAAAGGCGCCGATCCGACGGACGAATCAACTTCAGTTTTTATTTATTTACGAGCAGCCGGGACCAGAGGAGTGGAGAGACGTCGCGGCGCGTCAGATAAAACGACGCTGAGAGGCGGAGAGTTTAGTGCGTGTTCGTCGAGCCTCGTGAGCGAGAAAGAGAGAGAGAAAGAAATAACCAGAGAGAGAGAAAGAGAGAGAGAGTGAGAGAGGGAGGGAGAGTAAGAGAGACCAAGACTGTTCGTTCTCCTGGCAGCACCTTTACCCAAGGTGAATTTGTCGATAACGTCCCACGCCTACCCGTCCGAATAATTAATCACCTGTTCTCGATCGACTGACATACCGTTAGAGGAAGCCTGCCCCGAGGGTCGAACGCGCGCGGACCCTTCTAGTGGGTGAAAAAACAATTTTCGGAACATAATGATCGCACAACATCAAAGAAACAATGGCGCACCGGTTTCTATGTGCCATCGAGATCGCTTATCGCGACCGCGGTTAAAGCTTTCTGCCTCGGGGAATGGCAGTTTCGGGATGGGAATGAATATTAGTGGGGTGGATCGAGGGTAATAGAGCAGCTCCATGATTACCGCTGGAAAACGGAGGGGAAATGCATGCTGGGAGCAAGGTGCATGTAATTATTGAGCTGCTCAAACGACGAGGCCGGTCGAATTTTCTTTAGAGAAATGTTTCGAGATGAAATCTTATTTTAAAACTTGTTCTGGGTTAATGGATAGTGCGTCGATGTTAAATGAATCTTTTATCGCTCCATTCGGCATACTTAAATATTGATTACAAAGGTCTTACGTATTGATAACGGAATATCTTTACAGAAAAGAGCGAAATGTTAAAGTTATGGTGCGCGGAATAATATTCAGAGAATGCGCACCCTTTTTGTTAAATTATCTTAATAATTCGTAAAGCGTGTATAGTACTTAATAGAAAAATTTATTCAACAAAATAAGCAACGAAACAAGCTGGTAACGAACATGTTGAATATTGAGTAGTCGGAAAAATATTGAGAGATTTTTGTTATTTTTTGATTAAATGTTTCTTTGATTTAAAATTAATTTTATTCAGCTATATATTGGCCATTATTACCTACGACCTTTTGCCATTTTTGGGGTAGAGCCATAATCCCATTGGAATAGAACTCCTGTGGTTAATCGGCTAAAAACTTGGCCAAGTGATTTTCACAGTCCTTTTGTGAATTCAACATTTTACCATTAAGGTAGTTTTGCAGAAATCGAAACAAACGATAATCTGATGGTGCAAGGTCTGGTCTACACGGTAGATGCATTAAAAACAAAAAAAGATTATTCGATTTCATTACGTTTGAGCAATGATTCGCAGATGGAATCTCGATCCGTCAAATTTTTCTCTGTTAAATCATGCAAATGATCCAAAACGGTTGAATGGTGAATGTTTAGTTCCCTAGCAATCTCACGACTGCTTATATGCCGATCTTGCTCAACCATTTGCATTATTTCA
Organism: Agapostemon virescens; assembly: GCA_028453745.1. NCBI lineage: Eukaryota > Metazoa > Arthropoda > Insecta > Hymenoptera > Halictidae > Agapostemon > Agapostemon virescens. The sequence continues at coordinate 6,379,230 of CM052094.1, forward strand.
TCGACTTTTTCAGTGATTGGTCAACCAGAGCGAGGTGTATCTTTAACACTTAACACTCTAATGGCTCTTTTGAGGTGTCACTAAAAATTGCCATCACTATTATAAACAACATATTATTCAAAACAATTATTACACGACTATAATTGCTTTTAATTTAATCGTTAAAAATTGTACTGTTGTACGCACAAATAACAGTAATAAATTTAATATGCGAGAAAGGAAATGAACCATGTACAATATAATTATTCTACGTAAAAGGAATGTCTCGATTTTGGAATTAAAATTGCTCGAAGTGCAAAGGGTTAATATCGAAATTTCCAGAACGGAGGCGAGCAAACCACCTACATGCTGTTGCATTTGATAAAACATCGTGACCTTAAACACCACAAATTTTTTCCCGGAGTTGTGCAGCGTTTTTGCCTTTTTCGTAGTAAAATTGCAAAACATAGCGAATTTTTTCATAAATTCATTCACTTTGACAGTAATATTACTTGTGACACGATTGATGAAATACAAAACTGTCTGCATGAAAATTGTAGACTGAAATGTCACCTCTCAATTGCGCGTCAGTATGACGCAATCTAATTAGTGTTGCCCGATATATGACACCAAACATCTACTAACAAAAATCTCTCAATACTTTTCCGACTATTCAACAATTTCAACACAGTTTTTTCTTTTTAACAAGACATGAGCGAAATCGCGAAGAGCAGTTATTTTAAGAGGGACCAGGTGAACATTCTTGACCGAAAACGTGATAGTGTACCGTTCGCGTGTTTCGAGGAAAACTTTCGATGCGAGGAAACCGAGCACCGTCCTTAATGCGTTCCGAACACCGAGGATCCTCTCGGATGACTATAAAGTCCTGCATCCTATAGACCGTAACCCCGGAACCGGTAAGAAAAACTCTGGTAACCCGATATCGCCGAATTTTACAGGGAATTTTTATGGGGCCGCTTAATGGCGTTTTAATTGCGCGGCCTCACCGCCTCGACTGATTAAGCAGTAAATTCACGTATTTATAAAACACTGTGGTTTACGGACGTCCACGTTCCGTGCATATATTGGGTGTTTCCAAAACGTTGGACCAGTTAACAATATCCTTGCACTGTTCTCCTCTTCTCGACTTCCTATAAAAACCATTTCTCCATCGAAGTATCAGCTTCTTCAACCGAGAGACCCGGAAGAAGATGGTAGCGAGTACATTAGACCCACTAATGGGTGTCCCAAAATTAACGCAAGGTTTCAATTAAATAGAAAACACAGTATTTAATCTTTAGATTGTCATTTTTTCATTGAATCATAAAGTACATAGGATAGAGTTATTTATGGAATAACACAATGGGCAAATGGCCTCTACGGCTTTGCTGGCACGTACGCAACCTTTTGTCGAAATTTTTCATGACCTTTCTGCATAATTGTGGCTGAATTTCGTTGATGCAGCGTTTAATTTCCTTTTGTAATGCACGGGAGGTTGTGGGCTTGTTGACATAAACCTTTCACTTCAAATAACCCCATAAGAAGAAATCTAATGGTGTTTAATCACACGACTTAAGGAGCCAATTCTGACCACCAAAACGAGAGAGTACACGACCAGGAAATGTCTCATGCAGTAATTGAATTGTTTCACTGGTTGTATGATATGTGGCACCGTCTTGTTGAAACTACATATTGGCCACATCAATAGCATCCAATTTCGGCAGAAAGAACTGTTCGGCAGTAACAATTACTGCTTGACCAGTTTCATTTTCAAAAAAGTATGGTCCAATGATACCTCCAGCCCAAAATCCGCACCAAACAGTGACACGTTGTGGCTGCATTTGTTATTCGACAAACACATGTGGGTTCTCCGAACCCTAAAACCCGGCAATTTTGGCGATTAAGAAAGCCATCAAGGTGAAAATGTGCTTCATCGCTTAGGATGATATTGCTCGAAAAATCAGCATCCACTTGTTAATGTTCAATAATCCATTCCACGAACTCTCTTCGCTGTTCATGGTCATTAGGCTTCAGTTGTTGTGTTAATTAAATTTTGTAAGCATGAACAGATCTTTTGTGAGTATACGCTGTAGACAGCTTCTTGAAATTTGCAATTCTTGTCCACGACGCTGAATGGATGTTCCTGGGTTTTCACCAACACTTTCACACACTGCTTCGATATTGACATTTGAACGACTTGTTTTTGGACGACCGGTGTGCTTAGCGTCTCCAACTGACCCAGTCTCCCTTAATTTTTCAATTATTCTTTTCACAGTTGACGAGGTTAAAACACTGTTTTGACCATATTTTGTATAACATTTTCAAACTGCGGCCGCCAAACCTTCATTATTTTTTAAATGTTATTCAATAATGAAAACACGTCGTTGTATCGTATAACGCTTCATTTTTACTATCCCTAAACTCTCAGCTGTCAAATTGTTCTTTTTTCAGGGTTGTTAATTTTGGGACACCCTTTAGAAGTGAAGAGATTAAATTTGTTTGTGCGATTTCCATCACAATTCGTGCTCGAACAAAGAAGATAATTGATTCATTTAACAAAAGAAGCGTGTTCATAATTTCAATAATCGTGATATAGAAACCAGATCGTTCGACCGTGCGGGGTTTAGGGTTATTGGATATTTTGTACATTTCCTCCGTCGAAGATTGAACCAACTCAGCTGTCAAATTGTTCTTTTTTCAGGGTTGCAAACAATTTACTGCAGAAATGGCAGCAAATTCAAATCTTGCGTTAATTTTGGGACACCCTTTATTACTCGAATCTCTGATATCTGGATACTTCATTATCCGAGTATGCTTCTCGCGCAAACCATTCGGTGTAAAGTGGTTCATAAACAGCACAATTTATTTGTACAAATTAATAAAAATTTCTAGTTCCAGTTAATGAGGGTTCTACAGTGATAAGAATGAATATCATTGCCTATTCAATTTTCGATTCTAGAAATATCAACCACCGAGAAAATTCGACGTTTCAGAAATCGTGAAATTTCTAATAATAAAGTTATGGATCATCGAATCGCAATCCAACTTCGCGAAAAGTTCTCGCAACGGTTTAATAATTTTATTAAAATCAAACAATCGGGTTTCAATGGAGCATCGACGAAATCGACGACACTGCGAAATTCAAACTACACGGTCACGTTCGTCGCAGCATTTACTCGCCGAGGAGAAAAGTGGAACGATCGTTTAAATTTAATCCGGCTACAACGTATATGATTTAATTGCGAAACGTAAGAAATCCCTCGTGCATATTATTAAAAAAGTAAATCGTCGCCATTAAAAATTTATTAACGCGAATAATCGGACGTGTCAGATATACGGGACGAACTGTTTACGACTTCGGAATTAAGCCTGTATTATATTAAACGGCCTATGTCAAAAACGCCAGTGCGACGAGGGCTCGTATGCGGTTTTTCTTATTCGGTTGTGCCTCTGTTTTATGAAGTCGAAGAATTATCTTAGCAAGGGAACGCGGTTTTCGGGTCGTCCGACTGTGAAGTATCGTTCGTGGCTTTACGAGACGACGGATAACAAACGGGGACCGGCGATTAAGCGAAAATCCGCTTTCGGGTGGACCGTTTCGAAATTATTTACGTCGATAATCAGCTCAATCATGTTCCCGCTAACGACAATCGGCTCGGCGTAATTCAGGATATTTGGAAAATCGGCTACAATGTGCGGTACGCGACAGCTGGCCGATTTAATCCTCGCTTGTCCGTGTGCATCGACGACTTCTTTCCCTCCCCCACCCCTCCCCTTCCCCTTGGTCGTTATTCTTTTTTCTCGTTTAATGGACGGTTTTTTTTGTCGCCCCATAAAGGATAAGAATTTCGTCTGACGCATTTTAGAGGCTTCCCTTAGAATGCCAAGAGCCACGACCGAGCACGGTGTCTCGAAAATGAAAGAGGCGTGTGAACGAGAGAACCAGCTCTGTCCGCGGTGTGCCTGGGGAAGAAGAAGAAGAAGAAGAAGAAGAAGAAGAAGAAGGCGATGTCGACGGCGTAGAAGAAGAAGATGAAGAGTGGGAGCGAAGCAGGGATGAGGGGGGTGTGTCCGCTTGGTGGCTACCTGCAAAACCACTCTCAGCCCGAGCTATATATCGCGAGTCCCTCCCCCGCGCCGGTATCGCTTTAATTTTAAATTAAAATTCATGAACGGGTTATTACCTTTTTACCGGATCGAGTTACGCGCTTTTTCGCCGCGGCGTCTATGCGCGAGCCGCCTCAAGGACGTTCGTTTAACGCCATCGTGAACTCTCGTCGTGAGTGCTCGCGAACAAGTAGCCAAGTGCTTAATTGAATCGCGGCTTCGGAAGAGGACTTTCTAACCGTATGTTTCTCGAACAGCAACATTAAACGGCTACAAAGAAGTACAGTGGATCCAGAAAGTATTTCACCACTTCGACTCTCGCGAAATTGTCGATATTTTAACGGAATCTCTAATCTTGCAGACCATCGTTCTATTTTTATTTTAGGACATTCGTGCACGATACAGCAAATTCAAAATTGAAAAATCGTTTCTGATGAAAGATACCAGAGATTGAATGATTTTTATACGCCTGAAAAAAAATATTTTTTCAATGAATTTATTACAGATTCGAAGATCGAATGTCCCCTTTCACAGAGATCGCTTAAGGTTTAATTTACGATTTTGTTTTGTTCGGTTGTTCTACAAAATAAGAATAAGTGAAAAGTTTAGTCGAATAAGGTCTTCTTCTAACGTGTATTTTGTATTAATGCAAAGACGACAGCAAAGTATCCAGCAAAATAATCCCCCTGTACAGTTTAACCCTTCGGACTCCAAGCAATTTAAATTACAAAATCAATACATCTGTTGTCCTGGAATAATTCCGTTGTACGTGGCTCATTTCCTTTCCTGCATATCAAATTTGTTACTATTGATCGTACGTGCAACATTTCAATTTTTACTGACTTCTTAAGTACAAGCTTTGTAATGTAAAAATTGTTTTGAATAACAGTCTTACAATTTTTAGTGTCGCCTCAGGGGAGTTACTGGTGTGGGTTAAAGAGGTTAGATATCAAAGATTCGGATAATCGAGGTCCTCCCGTAACTAAAAATTCGATCGATGAATCGCAGAAAAATTCTGCAAAATTCTGCATGCAAACTCGGCGCGGATGAGTTTCGGCCGAAGGCCGCGATGCATTAAAACCTGCAAGCATCCGTTGCAGTGATTTTATCTTCTGCGTTTCCGATTCTCTTGTTTTATCACCAGTAGAAAAATCACGTAGTTTCATTAGGTATCTCAATTTAGTGATACAGTTGCGACATTTATGGTGTACTAAGATATTTATGCTAGATGCAGTTACACCGTTCAGCAGCAAAGATTTCATAGATCGTTAAGGTATCCAATCGTTCGAGTAAAATGAAATATCGGGTTCAGAGATTATCGTAAATAAATATTGTGGAAAGGAAAAAGTCGGTCAACTTTTTCCCTCTAAATACATATAATTAAACTGCAGATGCTATTACAGATATAAAGTTTTATGGACTGGTTAATAGAGACTGAAATCTCAATAAAATTTCTTTAGCCTATCGAAGGCCAAACCGTGCTCTTTTTTCAAGACTATTATAAATTTCAGAAAATTCAGGTTCTTATAAAAACGAGTAACATTTGTAAACGAAAGCATACGGCATAGTTGTCGTCGCTCTCTTTATCAACAGTAGAACTACCAAACCAGTCAAAATGACTGGTCCTTACTTATCTCTTTCGCAATTTCTGAAGTTACAAAAATGTTTTCATTAGTTATTTTCCAATAACACTAAACCTACCGACATTTCATGTATACCTATTCCTACCATGAGCGGTGAAATGACCGCTTCAAAAAAACATATGTATCTTAATATAGAAAGAGATTTTAGCCAATTGGATAGTAACCAAAATATTTTTCTGATGCTACAATCAAAACTCGCTCCCTGCTTTTCTATTTAGAAAGTTTTATTTACCTTTATGCATTTTCAGCATATTTTTTACAAATTACAGAATTTTGCATTGCACATTTTCCATATACGTATTTTTTACATTTTATACAATTTTTGTTAGTCTTATTGACTTTACAATATCTTCTTTGACAAGATTTCCGTCCAGAAGAATCTCTAGCTGTGTTTATTATTGTTTTTGATGAACATTCTTTGCTTAGCTGTGTCTCCTTCTGATATTCGATCCCAAGCTCGTCTGCCAATTGAAATAAAAATTCTTGCCTCGATATTTCTTCACCAGTCGTTTCTTTATATAAAATTTATCGCGGCTAAATCTAAGATATTGAAAAATACCTGTAAAGGCCATCTTTGACATTTAGATTTTACACTATATTTTCTGGCCATTTGATCGGTTACATCTACACCGAATTTTGTGCTACTGTAAAATCTAATTGTCTCTGGTATACGGGTGTCACTTTTTTCAATTTCAACGGATGAATGCATTGAACTAAGTATCAATACTTTTTTATTAGCTTTAGCTTTATAAATTGAAAGAATAAAATCATTCGATTTGTATAATGTTGTTGAGAAGCGTATCATACTATCTTTTGCCTGTCTCGCTAATTTTGGTAGCTCTCTTTTATTTCTGCGGATAGTTCCAACAAGCATAGTTTTTTTTGCTATACGTTTACTCGCTAATGACGCGCTTGTAAAAAAATTGTCAGCTGTTATATTTCTCCCATGGCCCGTATACAGTTCTGCTAATTTCAAAGTTACAAACTCCCCAAGTGGGACCGATGATTCTCTCCCTTCATCTTTTCTCAAATATGGAAAGCTGTTTACTATATACTTACTACTTACATCGGAAGCTAACCAGAATTTTATGCCAAATTTGTCCGGTTTGTTGAGCATGTATTGAGTAAATCTACAATGTGATTTTGTAGGAAATAATTGTTCATCTATAGCAAGATATGCTCCTGGTTTATAACAGTTTTAACTGTTTTCGATAAATTTGTATCAAACTTCAGAGATCAAAGCGAACTTATCGTTTTGTAAGCATTGGCTTCGTTGATTTTTATTGTCAAACCGAATAAATCTCATGATTTCTACGAAGTCATTTCAGCTCATAATTGTCGAGAAAAATGACGGACCCCATTTCGTGTTCCATGAATATGATACATCCATATTTTTAGCCACATATGCGCCGCATGCATATAGAAGTCCAATAAATGCATATAATTTTGCAATAGATAAATCCCAGTGTTTGTCTACACCTTAGATCCACAATTACATTGTAGACTTTCCCAAAAATATAGTCGTAAATAACATGAATATTTCAAAAGGTCAATTGACTGTTCGTGGTAGACTAGACATGCTATAAATTTTTTTCGGAAAATAAATAATGAAGAAAGTTGTGATTATTGAAAAATGGGTTGTATGTATATTATAGGAAAAGTCAATAAGCTACATGGTGATACAGTAACGTTGTATACGAGAAATTCTAAACGAAATTTCAAAAACGGTCATTTGACCGCGCATGGTAGGTTTAGTGTTAATAAACCACGTGCTACAATAAAAATTGAATGAAGTTTGAATAGATGCAGTCTTGGAATTATTACAAAGCAATGTATATGTTGAATTTATTGTTCGTCAGTTCTAGCGTTAACCGTACGCTCGATGGAATTTTCTGTCTATAAACAATTATATAACTGTATGCAATATTTTATGGACTTTTCGAGCGACGTTCGGAAATTAATGTGGTGTTATAAATATCACAAATTATACGAAACCTACCGTGTACGCTCGTTAACGTTGCATCACTTATCAGCAACTATGTTTCTTGTTTAAAAGAAAAATTAATGCCAGGGATAACTTGTTAACCGACTCTAGATCTTTCTTTGCTTGCAAACGATTTGTCGCAAAATGCAAGGCATTACTAGGTTTACATAAGCTAATTGATTGCTCAAATTGCTGCTTGAGACTTTTCCTCCGATAAGATCGACGTGCTTCGAAGAAAAATGGATGTCGATGACCGACGAAGTAGCAATTCCAAGGTGAAATAACCTCTTCAAGTTTGGACAGGTTATCGTTTTCTTGTTTTCAGACATGGACTAGCTTCGCTGAACAAAGAATGACAATTTCACGATTACCTACAGTGATTCTTATTAATATTCGGACACTGTGCTATTCAAAAATTTGTTGCTAGTTTCGATCGTTTGCAATAGTAAATATGGAGTTATTGTTTTATAATATAACAGAACATTCATTGTAGTTTGTAATAACATAAATTTTATTTGTTTGTTGCACATACTTTTCTTAATACCAAACAGTGAACTAAATTATGTCGAAATTTATCGTCGCAAAAATATTCGGACACATAACTTATACTCGCATTTCTTTCGAATAACGACATACCTTTACCGTTTGTTTAGAAACATAATGTCGAGCAAGATGAAGAACACGCTTCACGGTATCAGTTACTGTTCGAAAGCCGTTAGGATCAGTTAGAAATTCTAAGTATGGGACGAAAAAGTAAAAATACTTCATTTGACGTACGACAATTAGTAATTTTTTACAGAGAAAAACGTATCGGGAAATCAGTAATCTTCTGAAATTAAGTAAGAGTACCGTAGCTGATATTATACGGAGATATAATGAAGAAAATCGAATTGAATCGATTCCTCGGAAAGGCCGACCACAGAAGCTTGACAACCGAGAGAAACGTATTATTTTGAGAAAAGTGAAAGTGAACTCTGGTTTAAGTTCTCCAACATTAAGTGGTGAATTATTTCAAGAGATAGGAAAGAAAGTTCATCCAGTTACAATGTGTCGGGTGTTGAAAACAGATGGATATAATGGTAGAGTAGCGCGTAAAAAACCGTATATAAACGAGACGAATCGCAGAAAAAGATTAGCTTTTGCAAAACAATATGTTCATGAGGAAAAAACTTGGTGGAATAATGTAATTTTTGAAGGTGAAAGTAAATTTAATCTGTTTAACACTGATAGACGAAAATTAGTATGGCGTAAACGAAATCAAGAATTTAACCGAATAAATTTAAATCCAACAATAAAGCACGGTGGTGGAAGTATTATGGTGTGGGGCTATATTTCATCTAAAGGAGTTGGACAACTGGTTTTTATAGAAGAAATTTTAGATAAATTTAAGTATCTAAATATTTTAAAACAAAATCTTAAGAAAAGTGCGATCACAATGGATATAGAAGACACATTTAAATATTATGAAGATAATGATCCTAAACATAAAGCCAGAATAGTTCAAGAATACCTTTTATATAATTGCTCAAAAGTATTATATTACATCAGCCACCACAGTCACCAGACTTGAATCCCATTGAAAATGTATGGGATTTTTTGGACAGGAAAATTCGAACAACACCGATAAGATCGAAGGAAGAATTTAAAAAACGATTAATTGAAGAATGGAAATGTATACTGCTAAGATACTTACAAAAAGTTATGGACAATATGGCTAAGCGGTTGCGACACGTAATTAAAGCAAAAGGCTATCCAACGAAATATTAATTATTGCTTATGTTAATAATTTTCATGCTTAAATGTTATAGTTTGTCAAGCGTCCGAATATTTTTGCGACGATAAATTTCGACATAATTTAGTTCACTGTTTGGTATTAAGAAAAATATGTGCAACAAACAAATAAAATTTATGTTATTACAAACTCCAATGAATGTTCTGTTATATTATAAAACAATAACTCCAAATTTACTATTGCAAACGATCGAAACTAGCAACAATTTTTTGAATAGCACAATATCCGAATATTAATAAGAGTCACTATATGTCTTCGAAATGACTCTACCTCCCGTGCAGATTATGGTTCTTCAAACGCCAAGGACGGTTCTTAAGCGAGCACCATCGAACGCTTAGCAAACCCTGTATTATTGTTGAGCGCGTTCAAGTATCTGGCAATTATCCGCACACGATCCTAAAGAAGATGAATGGAAACTGAATGACGACCATTTCTATCTGCTTTATTATAAAACGCCTCATTTTATTATTATTAATTTATTACACGGAACGATCACATTAAATAAATATAAATAAAAAGAAAATAAAAGTCACAGGCTAATAAAGGCTAATAATAGTTCTAATTGTATAATCTGAAAAAGTTCGATTAAAAGTACAGGAAATATTCGTTAGAATTTTTTCGTATAATATTCAAAATCGAAGTCAAAGAATGTAAAAGCTAATTACAGTTGTAATTGTATAATCTTAAAAAGTTCGATTAAAAGTAAAGAAAATATTCGTTAGAATTTCCTCGTGTAATATTCGAAATAAATAGTGGAGGGTACATAAATAAAAAAAAAAGCTAATAAAAGTATCGTACAATAAACCAGAAAAATAAAAGTAATATACTGAACAAGTCGTAACTAACAAAACGAATAAAGTGGACTGGATTTAAAAAATTTTAATAAATTTTATAGTAAGACGGCTAAGACAGACATTTTATAATAGGTGTACAAACATTGCAGCAAGTTATGTGAATAGATTTGATTTCATTTGAAATTAATCGCGTCTAGATAATAAAAAATTGTAATTTCTCAGCGTTATTATTCAACGAAAATTATAAAACTTAAGAGAACGGAGAAAATAGTAAAACACACGCGCACTGAAATATTAAAATATGGCAGTCAGTACCAACAGTTACGAAAAAGGAATGTTTAAAGCTAATTTCCTGTAGATTGCTTGTCCTACTTGATTTCACCGTTTCAACCATTACAATGTTTTAAAATAATTTTCAATACACCATTCTCAAAAATGCCCAATTGTGCTAGGCTGCTTAATAAGGCTGAACGACGTTCATATTCGCATTCATCAAGCACAGGTATACTAAAGACGTTGCCATAAACGAACGGCTTATCTCAGGCTCGCGAAACTTAATCTGTCTATGGATGGGACTATAAATAAAGTTTCGCTCTTAGCCAAATCACCGCACCACTTCCAAGAGGGCAGTGAAAAATTTATTCTTTGAGATTGTTGAACAGAGTAGTCATTCCATTTTTGCAAACGCAACAGGCGACAAAGAATGCAGAGGAATGGCAACCGAACCATTGCAGATCATCGAGAGAGAAATGACTGGGCGGAAATTTTTCGGGAATTCTATTAGCGTCCCCGTACGACCGTAAATCTTGATCTCGATGACTCACGAGCGAGATCGTCCGCACGGGTGGATCCCGTGGCCGCGTTCGCCAGGACGAAGCGTACCGCGTCATTAATTAAGGCCCGCGGCTTCGTGATTCATTTGGGCCCCATAATGAAACTCGAGCAACACGCAAGCGACCGGCACAGGCCCGACACAGTGTTCGATCGCCACTGTAAATACGGTTGATGATCGAGGATCGAGAATGACTACACCGTCTCCATCGACGCTTCTCTATGTCATCGCCGCACAATAGCAAACGCAATAGGTGCTACGGGTTTACCTTAATTCGAGGTAAGAAGCTTTTCCAAACCTACGCGAGGATTACTCGAGGCCTACGTAACTCCATTGTTGAACAGTTCCGCAAAAATACTCGCGCGGGTTCACCGTCAGTTGCATTGTACATGGAATGAAAAAAGTCGCATGATATGCAGACGATTGATTGCGAAATTCGTGCTAAAACTGCTTTAACCTCTAGCATTGTACCATCGAGTCAGACGCGCGATGAAGATTTTCAACAGAATCTTCTAAATATTGGACAATCGGATAAGTATTGAGAGATTTCTGTTACTAGATGTTGTTTGGTGTCATATATGGGGCAACACTAATTAGATTGTGTCATACCGACGCGCATTTGAGAGGTGATGTTTCCGTCTACAATTTTCATGCAGACATTTTTGTATTTCATCAATCGTGTCAAAAGTAATATTAGTGTAAAAATGAATGAATTTCTGAAAAAGTTCGCTATGTTTTGCAATTTTACTGCGAAAAATGCAAAAACGTTGCAGAAGCCTAGGAAAAATTTTGTGATGTTTATGGTCAAGATGCCGTTCTGGAAATTTCGATATTAACCCTTTGCACTTCGAGCAATTTTAATTCCAAAATCGAAACATTCCTTTTACGTAGAATAATTATATTGTACATGGTTCATTTCCTTTCTCGCATATTAAATTTATTACTGTTATTTGTGCGTACAACAGTACAATTTTTAACGATTAAATTAAAAGCAATTATAGTTGTGTGATAATTGTTTTGAATAATATGTTGTTTTGAATAGTATGGCAATTTTTAGTGACGCCTCAAAAGAGCCATTAGAGTGTTAAGGGTTAAAGATACACCTCGCTCTGGTTGACCAATCACTGAAAAAGTCCATGAAATAATGCAAATGATTGAGCAAGATCGGCATATAAGCAGTCGTGAGATTGCTAGGAAACTAAACATTCACCATTCAACCGTTTTGGATCATTTGCATGATTTAACAGAGAAAAATTTGACGGATCGAGATTCCATCTGCGAATCATTGCTCAAACGTAATGAAATCGAATAATCTTTTTTTGTTTTTAATGCATCTACCGTGTAGACCAGACCTTGCACCATCAGATTATCGTTTGTTTCGATTTCTGCAAAACTACCTTAATGGTAAAATGTTGAATTCACAAAAGGACTGTGAAAATCACTTGGCCAAGTTTTTAGCCGATAAACCACAGGAGTTCTATTCCAATGGAATTACGGCTCTACCCCAAAAAATGGCAAAAGGTCGTAGGTAATAATAGCCAATATATAGCTGAATAAAATTAATTTTAAATCAAAGAAACATTTAATTTAACATTGTTTAATATTCAACACGTTCATTACCAGCTTATTTCTTGAATATCGATGCATGCTCCGAAGTGTTGCTTGATGGGTAATACGGCACATTGAATTTCAGTTGTGTTTATCGCGGCACAAGCTCTTCTTATATTCTCTTTCATATCTTCGTTAATCGTTGGTATTTCATTATACACTTGCTGCTTTAATTTTTCTCACAAATAGAAGTCCAGAGGCGTCAAATCTGGAGAACATGTGCGGGCCATTTATGATTTCCTGCACGACCAATCGAATAATCTCCGAATGTCACATTGAGAAATTGAATAATTATCCGTGCAGAATGAGCAGAGCATTTGGCTTAACCCAGACCACGAATGATCTTTCCAAATAGGTTATTGTATTCGTCTCGAAAATGCTCTATCAGAAAGTAAGTAAAAAACATATCGTTCCATTTAACACTAAACCTACCGGCATTTCATGTATATCTAATCCTACCAGGAGCGGTCAAATGACCGTTTCAAAAGAAATGACCGTTTGGTAGCTCTCTTTTATTTTTGCGGATAGTACCAACAAGCGTAGTTTTTTTACTAGAAGTTTACTCGCTAATGATGAACTTGTAAAAAAATGACCCCTATATGGTTCTGCTAATTTCAAAGTTACAATTATTATTCTGCTGTATCATTATCAATATCGGAAACTTCTTGGTCATCGTCCGAACAATCCTCGTCGATATTATTTATTTTGTCTAATAAATTTATATTCCTCGAATGTCTTGACATTTTTGGGGATGAATATACAAATGATAAAGTAAAAACTAAAATATAAAAATGTAAATCAAACGGGCCAAAAACATTGAGACCAGAAATAAATAAAAAAACAATTGTAAATCATACCACAAAATATTGTTGGCTCAGTTGACTTTGTCGAAACTATCACTTATACCACGTAATAATTTCTATTATACACTCCGAAATTTTGATGCTCTCTGTTCAGATCGCAAGACCGTACTGTCGTACAAAAAACGCTATGTATTTGTTCCAATCGCCCGTTTGTCTACACTGTAGATCCACAATCACATTGTAGACTCGTAAAACAATTTCAGGAGTGCGCTTTCCGAAGAATATAGTCGTAAATAACATGAATTTTTCAAATGGTCAAATGACCGTTCGTGGTAGACTAGTCATGCTATACATTTTTTTCGGAAAGTAAACAATAAAGAAAGTTGTGAATGTTGAAAAACGGGTTGTATGTATATTATAATATTCCTATAATTATAGGAAAAGTCAATAAGTTACATGGTGATACAGTAACGTTGTGTACGAGAAATTCTAAACGAAATTTCAAACACGGTCATTTGACCACGCATGGTAGGTTTAGTGTTAAAAAGAAAAAAAAAGAGATGACCTCCATATCTCCTTGACGCCTCCACCTATCAAAAAACTAGTAATATCGGATGATCAGCCCCTCGATACCAAATAATTTAGCCTGATGCATTTTTTCCTATCACCAATAGCAACCAAATTATTCGGACGGCCGGTTTTAAGTGCTTCGCCCTGTATATTGGATTAAAATACTTCTTAATATCCGCATTTTGAAATCAGGAATTTCGCATGGCGACAACCTAATATGAGGGACACATTTTTCTGATTGGAAAGGATTACAGCGTTAATAGTGAACATAAAACGACCGACTGGCGACCGTAATAAACTATTTTCAGTATCGTTCGAAAGCAACGTATTTTACAATAAATTTCTGAGTTGCGCAATCGGTTTTTCGACTCGATGTCCGTACTTTACGCGACGAAAATGGTCAGGTAACGTTGCTTTGGAGCAGCGTTTATTTGCATACCTATCGATTAAGGGGTAATTGGACGAAATATACGGCGTGCACGTCCATCGAGTCCGCATAATACAGATGCCAGAAAGTGAAACTACCCACAGTGGAAGAGGGAGAACGTGGAAACTCGTTCCCACGTCGCAGTTTGCTTGTGTCTAGAAACGCGTGGGCGCGCGTAACACGCGTAACCGGGGGAGGCAAAACGCCGCCGACTGTTTCCAGATATAATGAATGCCGCTTAGGCCGCGTGGGTGGTTTGGAAATGCTTCGAACGGCGAATACCGACGTCCACCGGCGACTGTAACTCGAGCTTCGGTCAGGTGCACGACTCGATTACCTTAATTCTCAAAACTTGTTCTCGTCTCGATTTACGGAACCGCGGCAACGAACATTGGATTCAATCGCGAAAAACCGTGGACAAAAGTCACTTTTCTGAAAAACAAAAGATATCTAAGATCTTTTCATCGACTCTATAAGCTCGAATAATGACTACGAGGAATCCGCAAAAATTGTCACATAATTCAAAATAATTTTTATATTATTCAATGTGTCCGTATTCCATAAGTTATGTTATAGATTCGAGTGTATGAGAAAACAATTCCATGTGCACAATATGATGAAAATGTGCTAGTTTTAACATTAAACCTACCGAGCATTAAAATTGACTGGTGTACATTGTCTGATAAAAATAGCAAGATTTAATTTAATTGGATTATTTAAGATTTCCATTGCAAAGTATAACTGAACAAAGAGATTTATCGAATCGATTCCTATGAAGGCAATTTTATAACTTCGACAAATGCAAAATCAAAATTCTGAAAAGAGTCATTTGCTGTGGTAGATTTAGTGTTGAAGATATGTCTTGATCGTGGAATTCAAATAGCATCGAGTGCCAAGGGTTTGCTTGTCATAGTTTCGAAAGAAAATTACGTTAATATTTCGGAAGTATAAATCATAAAAGATTTTGTACTCAATTTCATTGCAAACAGTGGTTCTAACTGATACAAATCACGAACCGAAGTAATAAAACATTAATATCTCATAAAATACTACAAACGCTTCGGTACAAACCACTCGCCCACAACACTGCTGTCGACTCACAAATCCCAAAGCTTTCGGATACGAAAACAAAACTATTGAAACAAGCTTAGAAAATACGAAACCATAAAAAATTCAACAACTACTTGCCTCGAGCGAATAAATCAAATCGACATAGACACCTGAAGTCTGAAATAACTTCGCGCAGCCACTGATCGCGCGGGCACGCCCTAATTCAACACTTCCACGTAAAAAGCACTAATGACCGTCCCCAGCCAAAGAAGCTTAAATCCGCTCAAATCTGTTCAGCTCTGCAAATTGGCCAGAAATTATTTCCACTGAATATTTTCAAAGACTCGTTCCGATCGAGCGAATTCCCATAACGAGCATAATCGAGCACGAACGAAATCATAAGAAAAGCAAGAATCAGAGGTGGTCATTCGATGGCGTAATGACTGCCCCCACGTCTGCCCCTACCCCCGTGGTCCCCGTAGTGACATTAACTGCACAGTAGATTAACCATCGAGAAATATGTCTCGTAACGCCGGCTCCGGATTAATCCATACCGGTGCACACGTAAGAGCATCTCGGCAGTCGGCTACGTGTTTGTCCATAGGGTAAGGCTAGAGCAAGCTTGTTAAAACTTTAGTTAATCACGGCCTGGACATCGGTCACACGTTGTCGTACTTAATTCGCGATCTGCCGTTCCGTGTCCCTCCTCGATCGCTCCCCGTTCTCCTCGTCTGGCCCTTGGGTTCTCTATCAGGCTCGAGACCTCCCCGGCCCTTCGCCGCTCCTCAGCATCCTACATAGATGTATCTCGGTCTTCGCATCGCGGAGCTGAAAACTCAATTACAGCTTAATGAATTGGCGCGGACTGGACACGGGAAGAGGAACAAGGTCCTGGGGAAGAAGGTCCGACACGAGAGCTACCTTTCTCTCTCTCTCTGACTCCGTCCCTCACCCTTTCTCTATACCTTTCTGTGTTCTTTTATCTCTCTCTCTTTCTCTCTCTCTCTCTCTCTCTCTCTCTCTCTCTCTCTCTCTTTTTCTTTGTGAAACGATTCTTGTTGGCAACGTTGGCCGGCTGGTAACGAGCCAGCCGTAACCTGCACGTACGTTGCATCGGAGATACCAGATTCGAGATAGGAAGATCTTGAGAATCGATTTTCCCTTAGCGGCTCCAAGATCGGCCCGCGAAGTATAGGCGCGCATCGCACGCGGTATCGATCGCACGCGATCATCGCCTCGCCGCAACGCCGGCCGATCCATCGGCGGATCTATCTCCCGACACTGTGGATCGCGGGACTCGGGAATTCGTTCGGTTTCAACAGCCCGAGAATGCATGGTCGATCGTTTCGCGCCGGCCTTTGTGCCATTCCAATCTTCACCCAGCTGCCGTTTTACTTGTTTATAACTGACCGAATTCGAGACTTCACGATATTTGATCCGAACGCGAAATTATGGCTCTTCGCTGGCATTTTTTGGAGACGTCGCAACGATCCGAAGCGGAACCATTCCTGCGATCGAGGAAAATTGACTTCTCGGTCGAGATTATGACTCCTGGTTAATAGGATTTGCGTTTAATCCTCGGACAACGGATCATTTTGAGAAACTTACGATGGACGATGTTTAACATTAAGGAAGGAATGCACTTTAGAGCGCCTAAAAAATGGTAATTTATAGGAATTTTTTTCTGAATAATTACAAAGCGAAACATTCTCAAACTATCATGATATTATGTTCTATATTTAAACAATACAACAAATTTTCTGTTTTAATGATTAATGTATTTTTTTCGCATTATTTATAAATCTTCACAGCGCCGCGCATCGTCATTTTGTGTACATTCCAGAGCCTCTAATTTTCATCTGAAACAGGAAAACAAAAGTTTCTTTAATACTTATAAAATTATCTCGTCGATGAACTAAAAAAATTCCAACAGAAAGTACAAAAATTTTGAGCTTTACTGAAGAAGTTGCGATTTTTCGCTAAAGATTTCGACTTTATAATGTAAATTGAAAGGAAAAAATGCAACCATTTAGGAATTTTTTTATTTCATCGACGACATTTTGTCATAACCTAACGAAAAATCGCCTTAGGAGCTCAATTGGTCGATTGTTCAATTGCTCTTTATCGTGTACACAACATTCAGAAATATGATATTGAGAAAAACGCGTTTAAAGTTTTTCGACTGTTAGAGTAGTAGTTATTGAACACTTACTTCTGGAGGAAACTAATCGGCTGTACCAGGGCCATATAGTAAGCCTTCTGTGGCTTCAAAAAATTCATTTTGCTCCATTTGGTGCATCCTACGAGAGATTCGTGCCTCTTTTGTGCTGCTTTGTCTATGGCGTTCCTATCTCGTTATGCGATGCGCGTCATACGTATCGGCAAAGAATTTTCATTGTTGTCCGATATTAATATTTAATACATTCATTATTTTTAATATAGCTGAGTAGCCCTCGTTGAAAATGCCAGCCGCAATAAAGGCGAAGGTTTCGATAATTTTTGCTCCGGAATTTAGATGTTTTAGATGCAAGGAAAATTGCGCGAAATCTGTATTAAATAAATTGTGGCATTTTGATAAGATAATATACAGTGAAGAAAGTCAGTATACCCGATACCTCTTATAGTTTCCATCGAACACGCATGAAGATAAGAAAACTCACATTACTTCACATACGTATATGTTAAAGAGTTTCTTCTTTCACGGTTAGCGACAGAAATCGAAAGATATGGGACAAGAGATGGAAAAATAACGCCTGTAGCGTGAATTTGCGTTGGAAAGAAAATAGTCTTGACCACCAACGGATAATAGAAAATGAAAGTTTAAGGATGACCAAGAAACCTGATCTACAGAGATGCGAACGTGCAACGCATGGCTTATTCTGGAATCTGAAACACTTGTGATATCGTTTGTTTGTAAATCCTCTTTTTCGTTTCTCGCGCTGCATCGTTTATCACAAGTTGTTAAATTATTATTTCGCGATCTTTCGAACTACGCCAGCCGCAGACGTCGAGTCGATAGTGTTCGAAAAACGCGACAGCAGAGATAAGAATGATGGTTTATAGGACCACCGGTTATCTTTTTCTAGCTACCGGGAATGGGCACGAGTTTGTCAACGCTTGAAATGTTGAACCTGATCGCACAGTATCCTGGCGAAGAGAGTTTCAACCGGCGCGGCACCGCGCGTTGGAAATGAGAAACTTGTTTCTACCGTGTTGTCCATATATTATTACCGTTGCCTTTATCGATTTTGTTCGAATGATTTAGATATCGGCGATGCCGGGTGCTTTCGATAGAGAAATCAGGTCATCGAATTAGGCGTGACATGGATGTTCCGAGTTCCGCTGTCCAGTTTTCGATCGAACACACGATCGACTCCAACAATCTCTATCTTAAACGCAATTCGCGTTGCACACGGTTGTTCCATCAAATGAAATTTCAACCATGAAAATGCTGTGTATCCAAAGGTTCGAATTGATCTATGTTTCTCTTATTCGGTTAATAAATCATACCGCGATTACTCGAAGATTTATCTGGCCAGGCTCAAAGAAACGCGATTACGAACCGCTCAATCAATGGTTCGCGAGATGCGTATCATTTTAATTTCGCTGTTCGTCAATTAAGCGTCGGTTAATTAAACGGGGAAACGATAATGCAACTTACAAACGAGATCAGTGTGTCCGATCAAGCTCGACGCATCGGTAACTTCAACGCGCGGCTCGACCGCTGCGCTGGTGATTTCAACGCCAGGTAGACAACTAGCCTAACAGCCAGAGGGCGGATCGCTTAGATCAACTCTTCTGTACATTTGTAGGCTCTACATATTTTTCTATTACGCAATTCGTGTGCTCTGTCATTCGAAACGTTCCTTGTAATTTGGTTCTGCGTACACTCGTTTGCTTTAACCCTACGAGTACGGTGCCGAGTTCTGTTTCGATCCAGAGTATCAAATTTGTCGTTTAACACTAGTACTACCGAACTAGTCATTTCGAATGGTCCTTAGTTTTTTCTTTCGCAATTATTCAAGTTATAAAAACGTGTTCATCATTCTTTAATGACGTACACGTTATAATAAGAATTGTATGAAGTTCTACTAGATACAGTCTCATTATTACTACAAAGCAATGTATGATATATCGTTGGATTTATTGTTCGGTAGTTCTACTGTTAATTATACAAACTCTAGCGATTAAATTGAACGAACGGTTGTTAAATCAGGATTAACAAGAAGATTGATGTTTC
>CM052094.1:6407002-6432499 GCA_028453745.1 Agapostemon virescens
TTCCTTTCAATTTACATTATAAAGTCGAAATTTTTAGCGAAAAATCTCAACTTCTTCAATAAAGCTCAAAATTTTTGTACTTTCTGTTGGAATTTTTTTAGTTCATCGGCAAGATAATTTTATAAGTATTAAAAAAACTTTTGTTTTCCTGTTTCAGATGAAAATTAGAGGCTCTGGAATGTACACAAACTGTGAAGATTTATAAATGTTGCGAAAAAAAATACATTAACACTTCGACTGCCATGCACCGATATATGGGTGACGGAATTATTTGTACGGTTTTAAAATGAATTTTCACGTTAATATATTCATCTTACCAATGTCGATCGTGATCCTGAAAGTGTAAAAAGGTAAGAGGAGTACTGTAAATTATACATTTCATTTAACAAATTTTTATTATATTCAATGTCTCATTTCTATTATATAGAATTTTTCTGACTTCTAGTTTGTCAGTCAAAGTGTTAATCATTAAAATAGAAAATTTGTTGTATTGTTTAAATATAGAACATAATATCATGAAAGTTTGAGAATGATTCGCTTTGTAGTTATTGAGAAAAAAATTCCTAAAAATCACTATTTTTTAGGCGCTCTAAAGTGTATTCCCCCTTTAAACCTTTCGACCTTCCCACAATAGATGCGTTCTCTTTATTTTTATAAAGTAACGCGAAATGGTAATTTGTGACGATTCGTGAGCCGAATGTTGACGTTGGTAATTTTCTCGAAAATGCATCGATGAGTCTTCGAGCAGCAGCAGAAGATGCAAGGATAGTTGTGGAAAAGTAGGTGCCCCGAGGAGGCCTCTTTCCATCGAGCAGTTCCGCGTGGCAAGTAGCGAAACAGTGACTCGCGGAATCGATTAGCGTCGAGTTCAAGGCACTCGAAAAATTATGCACGCCCGTCCTCCTACACCTCCCGAATGGCGAAGTGGAGCATCGACTGCGACCGCGCTGGTATGAATATGCAACGGGCAGGCTATAGAGGCCGTCGAGGACCGTATAAAGGCGCGCTTACACGTGTGGTCCGGTGACGAATGCGTGCAGGTACATCGGTAAACACATGTGTAAACCGTGCGTGCTTTACACGTGCGTGCCGAGGGTGGGGCACGTGGGTGACTTTCCGTTCCACCCACACGTCACGTTCGCTGCTCGCTCTTTCGACAGTCGCGACGTGAACGGCAATAAATATCGTGGCCGAAGTTGTCCTGCAACCGATACACCCTGGCGGCTAGGGAGTCGTCTCGCTTCGTGAAATTGAAGCTTCTTAATTAGCCGGGATGCTTCTCGAGCTGTCTCCTACCGATTAAACGTCCGTATTCGATGAATATTAAACGCCTCGTTCGGATGACATTATCAGACCGAACCGCCCGAAACGAGGAAACGTTTCTTCTTTTTCTTTTTTGTGCCTTAACTTGACATTGGAATCCAAAAAAAAAAAAAAAACCAACAAAGGAATTCTTCTTTGTTATTCGTCGGAAAGATGTGGGCGGGTGGCAGCTGTATTGATAACCGAGGATGATCACCGTCTTTACGCGATTACATATGTACATATAATAGTTATGCTCGTATAGAATTTATACAGTCACATCGAGAGACTTTTTTTTCCCCACCGCTGTTATTAATCGAATAGCCTTGTTAATGGGCCGAGTAGATTTTTAAACTAATATTCTAAACGGAAATTGCTGGGCGAAAACGTAGATTTGCATAGAAGTCTACAAACTAGCAATTAGTATTAAGTTAATGGCGAACAAATGGCCGTTAACTACCCGCGTATGTAATACCTATAATTTTGTGACATATAGTTTACATAAATACATTAAAACCTTATCTACCATAATTTATTTTCGCTCTACCGTGTTTCTGGCCCACTGCCGCGCAGACACCATTTTACGGGGGAACGATAAAGACGGTATAAATGGCTGTTTTCCTGTAATTCTACATTTTTTAATCGGCTATAATTTATCGTGAAAATTACTAGACTTTTATTACCTACTGGATAATAAATATAATATTGACTCTCTTCAGTAATTAAGCTGCGAGAATGAATTTCATGTGATTCATTTGTCCGTCGCTCTGTAACGCGATTATTATACTGTGTAATATTATATTAAACACTTGTACATGCATATGCAGATATATTTAAATGTGATAACAAGTTTAGATCGTGAAATACAAATTAATTCCATATTGTCTTCGCTTGTAATTTCATACAAAACTTCATATACAATTTTAATACATATTCGTGTTAATGGACAACTCAAATCTGTTCGGTCTCGACCTTTCCAAATTAGTACAGGGGAATTAGTTAGGCATTACAAATAAGTCTCCGCCGTTTGAAATCGGATAACGCAACCAGTAAGTTATGGCGACTAGTGTTAGATGTAAAACGTCATATCGTAAGGTTGCACATCTGTCAACGATATAACTTCGAAATTAGCAATTGAGCATCAGCGTCGTATACCTTTTCGGTGCGAAAATGTTGAGTTTTGAGCCGAATAAACGTCATTTGCGGGAAGTTCCGATTTACTTCTTTAATTTGCAGAAATCTGCAGTCGAGGAGCATCGATTGTTTGTAGATACATATGATAAGGCTGCATTAAGCGAGAGAAGTTGTCGCGAGTGGTTTCAAAAGTTTAAGAACAGTGAATTTGATGTCAAAGACAAAGAACATAGTGGAAGGCCGAAAGTGTTCGAAGACGCGGAATTAGAAGCATTATTATTAAGATTCCTGTCAAACGCAAGAAGAACTTGCACTTGCATTATCAGTGACTCGACAAGCGATTTCGCAACGTTTAAAATCATTGGGAATGATTCAAAAGCAAGGGAATTGAGTTCCATATGGGGTTGGAGTTAAAACAGCTTCGAGTGCAAAAGGTTAAGCATTTTAGTGCCTAACGACGATGTATCGCTGCGTATATCCAATGGCGCCTTACTATTTGTATTGCGAGCGAATTCTTTCTCAAAATAAATTTATAAAACGTTATAAATCGTCTAATTTCTCGTTAGATTAAGTTAATATCTTTAAACAAACTCGTTATAAAATGAGGTTTGCTCTATGGAGATTCTGGGATAAGTGCTATGGGGTTGCAAATTTTAGCAAATTCGTTAAATTGGTCTGATGTTCTTCGCACAGGTATGGTACTTTCGCTCGACACTAAAAGGGTTACCTTTTCTAAGATCAGAAAGATAAAATTTAAACCGTATGGTCGACATTTGACACCAGAACTCCCGAGCATTAAACTAAACAAGTATACACATATTATAATATGTACGAATAATTATTCGTTCTTATATGGCGTGCGAGTGCTTTTCACGCCGACTGTAGGTGTTGGCTAGTCAGAAAAGTATTGAGAGACTTTTGTCATTTTTTGATTAAATGTGTCTTCTATTCAAAATGAATTTTGTTTAAGCATTTATTGGTCGTTATTCTTGCCATTTTTTGGAATGGATCCATAATCCCATCGGAATAAAACTTCTGTGGTTTATCGGCTAAAAACTTGGCCAAGTGACTTTCACAGTCCATTTTTGAATCCAACCTTTTACCATCAAGGTAGTTTTACATGGATCGAAACAAACGATAATCTGATGGTGCAAGGTTTGAGTTATACGGTGGACGCACTAAAAACTAAACAAAGAAAATGGTTCGATTTCATTACGTTTGCGCAATGATTCGCAGATGGAAACTTGATCCATCAAATTTTTCTCTGTTAAATCATGTGGCACCCAAACATCGAGCTTCTTTTTGTATCCAGCCTTTTGCAAATGATCCAAAACGGTTGAATGGCGAATGTTTAGTTCCCTAGCAATCTCATAACTGCTTATATGTCGATCTTGCAGGACCATTTGCATTATTTCATCGACTTTTTCAGTGATTGATAGACCAGAGCGAGGTGCACCTCTAATATCGATATTTCCAGAACGGAAGCGAGCAAACCTTCTACATGTTGTTGCATTTAATAAAGCATCTTGACCGTAAACATCACAAGTTTTTTCCTAGGCTTGTGCAGCGTTTTTGCATTTTTCACAGTAAAATTGCAAAACATATGCGAATTTTTTCAGAAGTTCATTCATTTTGACACTAATATTACTTTTGACACGATTGATGAAATAGAAAACTGTCTGCATAAAAATTGTAGACGGAAATATCACCTCTCAAATGCGCGTCAGTATGACACAATTTGATTAGTGTTGTCCCATATATGACACCAAACGTGCCTAACACCTAACGACTATGTATCGCTGCGTATATCCAATGGAGCCTTACTATTCGCATTGCGAGTGAACTCTGTCTCAAAATAAATTTATAAAACGTTATAAATGGTGTTGCAACTTCAATGCAAAAGAATTTAAAAAAATTGTTTTTGCGTTTGACTCGTTAGAAAATAAGGTTCGCGCTATAAAGGTTCTGGGGTAAGTGCCGTCGGATCGCAAACCTTAGCGAGTTCGTTAAATTGTCTCGGTATTCTTCACGTAGGTGCGATACTTTCGCTCGGCAGTGAAAGGGTTAAGCAACTTTTAGATATTTCATAAATACTTCGTAGGTATTACCTTATAAGCACCGTAGCGTGAACGATTCTACACGAACACGGAATAAAGGCACGATATAGGGTTAACGTCTAGCACAGCTGAATGTTAGTTGATCAAACGACCCTCGAAGACAACGAAGATCGAAAGTTACGAAAGAAAGGAGAAGTTAGGGTGAAGAAAGGAGGAAAGGTATATGCGCCGGCTGACAATGGAGCCGCAAGAATAAAGAGGATAGGGAGGGTATATCTGCGTCGGAACGACAATGCCCGTGCTCTTTTATGCATCTTGCGTTGGCGATCCTCTTGTTCGCATAAACTCCGTCGCACCAGATAGGCTTCGATGGCCGAACCCTCGATTAAAACTATCGATCGATACGTCCTGCCCGGGCGTATTCTCTCCCTTCCCATAGTGATACCTGTCCGGCCACTTTTTTGCATTTATCCCATCTTCCATCCCCTGCCAGGGTATTACCGTTCGCGCTGTAAATTTTTATGCGAAATAAACATTCTCAATTGTAAAAAAAACTAAGGTAAAATTGAAATTCGTTTCTCCGTTCACGTGGATTTAACAGATTGAAATTATTGTAACAAGTCCCTTACATTCTTTTAACGTTTTAATTATTATGAAACTCTTTTATTTATTTTTGTTACAAGTACATACAATACTTTCATTACAATTTACGTATTTAAGGCATTTCGAATCGTTTAAGTATACATGATTTTCATGAATCGAATGATTACATTATTTAGGAGGATTGGTAAAGTTTTTTGTTGAAATTTTAAAACATTGGATGTGTAATAAATTTTTTATTTTAAACTATAGCAGTCCTGTGTAACTCTATATAGTCTTATAATCTACGTCTTGATGTATTAAGATTTCAGAGAATTATTGTGACCATGTCAGAACTAATTGAGCTGTCTCGATTATACTAAATACTCTATAATACTAAAAATATGTATATTGCATCAATACACGCTGACAGTATACAACTGACTTTTAATAAATTTCACAAACAATAACTATCGTTAATTTACTATAAGTAATGCAGATTTTTCATATTTGTGGAAGGTAAGAACAAAGGCACAATCATTAGAAATCTATGTCTACAGGAAGCTAACGATTCTTTGCGCAAAGCAAGACCAATGTACGCTGCACCGCGAAATCAAAAGAAACCTAAATTCTAATAAAGAAATTGTATTCTCTGAATTTCTACGACTTTTCGTAAAACGATCCCCTGATATTCTGTGCTCGCTGTAAAGAATTAGCTTCTACTGATTTTATGAGCGCGAAACTATAGAATTCGTCTCACAAAATTATCGAATACACCCAGTCAGAGGATCTCAAAAATCATCAATATTTACTTATAATCAAAGTTTCCCTCGATTGATATATAGAACATTTTATAGCTTCCACTTCAGGAGAATATTCACGGTCCTATCGTTCCAATTGCGTGTCCCTTTTTCCAGCAGGAGTTATAGCTCTGTCGAACCATGTTCGGCCCTGTTTCGCCATCGAGAATCGTCGTTTTTGAAGCGAGTTGGAAGGCGAGGTTCGCCCGCAAAATCACGAAAGGAACGCGTCGCGGAACAAGTTCTTTTTTCCGTCGTCACGGGGGAACCGTTCAAACGAAACCGCGTTAATTATTATTAATGAAATACCGGTAGCGGGGTCGGAGTGGGGAGCAAGGACGGATCAGGCGACCAAACGAGAGTGAAATTGCCGCATTAAAAGCTCGCCTCCCGTTTGTAATTAAATTACGGTTCTCTCCTTTGGCGGATGAGTCAGCTTTTACTCCTGCGAAACGTTCTCAGCATGATTCAACATTCAACGTACGGCCGCGCACATACTCGCGAGTTATGCCGTGCGAGGGAGCGCCGGATTTATACAGGAATCGTCGGCGTCGATCCCGGCGTGCCGGTGCCTTTATCGCGGCGCGTTCAGGTTTTCAGGGTTGTTGAATCGCTTTCAGTTATCTAAATTGCATCGGAATCGATGTCGATGCCCACGGTTTCCACTGCGCCGTCATAAACCAACACCTGTTGATACCGGACGCGTGTGCGGGGTGGTCCCGACCGTTTCTCTGTTCCGCTCGCGAGCCAAAAACATTTTTTTTCGAGCCTCCACTTAACCTCGCATCGATACGACCTCGTTTTCCAGTCGTCGTTCGACGGATACGTCGCAGCCTCTTATTCAACGTTAAATCTACCATGCGCTAAAAGTCATTTGACTGTTGTATGAGAATTACGAGATTACATTTATTTAGATTTTCTACAAACATTTCGTAGAATATCACCTTCAATAGTGGAATTCACAGGACCGCTTCCCACGTTTTTCCACTTGCACATTTCAAAAGGATACTGTGCCATTTTTATACAGGGTGTTTCGTCTAAAACAGGACACCGAAATATCTCCACTACCTCTGCAAATACGAAAAATGTTGCTAACGTAATCTAAATGGTTTCAAAAGACGAATCAGATGGAAGAATCGTTTTTTGTAAATTGTAATTTTTTAATTGTTTCTCCAAGGTCACTCGTGTTTTTTTACATATATACACAGAGTTTTTGTTGTTGTATGTTATAGCAAACATTATTGTGCATACATCTACAATGTTAAATAGCACAACCTTGAAATGACCGTGAACTCTAAAATTTGCTAATTAATGCAGAACTTACTTTCAGCGACATTTCAGATTGCAACGGTAACAGGAATTCGACTATGAACTTGAACTTGTACATAAACATATTGTATCATTCGTCTGCGTACATAGAGAGTGAGAGAGGTACGTATTTAAGAGTTTGCTCACTGCTAGATTTCTCAGTGTATCGACAAGCGATCCATAATGCGTTATTCAGAACAGGAGAAAATTCAAATGGTTTTAATTTACGGTGAAGCTCGAGAATGTCTAAGAGAAGCAATACGAATTTACAAAGACAGATTTCCAGAACGTTCTTGTCCACCGAGTTCTGCATACTCAAGTATTGTTAAAACATTTTGTGAGACTGGTAGTGTCAACAGAAACATTCGTATGAAACGTAAGACTGTTACTCATGAAGCAAATGTGAACAATATCATCACGAAAATAAATCAAAACTCGCATGTTAGTACAAGGCAATATGGACGTGAAACTGGTATTAGTGTTACAAGCATATTCCGGATTCTTCATTCACAAAAATTTCATCTTTTCCATTTATCTCTTCACCAGGAGCTCCATGGCAGAGACATTGAAAATCGCGTACACTTTTCTCAATGAGGTATACAGAAATATGAAAGTGATGAAATGTTTTTCCAAACAGTATTGTTTACGGATGAAGCATCCTTTACAAATCATGGTCAGGTGAACCTCACGAACATGCATTATTGGTCGGTTGAAAATCCACGATGGTTTAGCAACTCGATAAGCAGAGACCATGGACCATAAATGTCTGGTGTGGTATTCTAAATAATAGGATAATTGGTCCGTATTTTATCAACGGTACGCAAACTGGGCAGAAGTATGCTGAATTTTTAGAACATATTCTACCAAATTTATTAGAAGATGTATCATTTAAAGACCGACTAGTATTATGGTATCAACACGATGGGTCTCCAGCACACTTTTCCCATATGGCAAAACGAGTCCTCAACGAAAAATTCCCAAATCGTTGGATGGGACGCAATGGATCTGTATCATGGCCGGAACCCGATTTCACCCCACTTGGTTTTTTCTTATGGGGGGCATTAAAGGGTACAGTTTAACAAGAGCAGCCCACGACGCCAGAAAATATGAAGGAACGAATAATTGCAGCATGTGCTGATATGAAACTTGAAATCATCGAAAGAGCTGTACACTCTGTCGTTTTTCGCCTAACGAAATGTATCACAACGGAAGGACATCATTTCGAACATTTATTGCAGTAATAAATGTGATTACTTACAAGTTCAAGTTCATGGTCGAATTCCTGTTACCGTTGAAATCTGAAATGTCGCTGAAAGTAAGTTCTGCATTAATTAGCAAATTTTAGAGTTCACGTTCATTTCAAGGTCGTGCTATTAAACATGGATGTATGCACAATAATGTTTGCTATAACATACAACAACAAAAACTCTGTGTATATATGTAAAAAAAAACACGAGTGACCTTGGAGAAACGATTAAAAAATTACAATTTACAAAAAACGATTCTTCCATCTGATTCGTCTTTTGAAACTATTTAGATTACGTTAGCAACGTTTTTCGTATTTTCAGAGGTAGTGGAGATATTTAGGTGTCCTGTTTTAAACGAAACACCCTGTATAGTTGTATAGTTGGAAAAGTATTAAGAGATTTTTGTCATTAGATGATGTTTGGAGTCATATATCGAACAATGCTAATCAGATTGCGACATACCGACGCGCATTTCAGAGGTGACATTTCAGTCTACAATTTTCATGCAGATAGTTTTATATTTCGTCAATCGTGCCAAAAGTAATAAAGCAACCCTGAAAAAAGAACAATTTGACAGTGGAGAGTTTAGGGTTAGTAAAAATGGAGCGTTATACGATACAACAACGTATTTTCATTATTCAACAATATTTCAAAAATAATGAAAGTTTCGCGGCCGCAGTTCGAAAATTTTATACAAAATATGGTCAAAATAGTGTTTTAACCTCGTCAACTGTGAAAAGATTCATTGAATGTATATTTTTGGATTCATTGATCGTTGGAAAATATCAATTCATTGAAAATGCGAAACCAGAATACCCTTTTGAATTCTTTAACTTCATCGGTGATTTAATTTTTCCCGATTCGGACATGTCTCGGTATAAAAATAGTTGTAATTAATTTCCTTCGTATTGAATGGACCCGAGTAAGTGCAAGTAACGAACGTGTAACGTTGTTCGTATCACGATCAGTTATGTTTGTCCCAATCGGAGCCGAGACGGCTTTGAAGCGGGAACAAACGATTAATTATACAATGCCCGAAACCACTCGAGAATGCGGTTTCATTCCTCGGCATCGGGATGTAAGTCCAGCACCATGATAGATCACGCTGCTCGATCAAGGGTGGCAAACTGTCCGCGCAGAAGGGTGCGGGTTTTCCATGCGCCCTTGAGGGCTCAAGACACTACAACACCAGCCGCTGCGTGAACCGGACGAAGGCACAATCACGCACTTTTACGACTCGTCCTCGATAAATTGCTCTGCGTGGAAACCGACAATGGCTCCTCGGAGGGGAAAAGCCTCGGGGTCGAGAGGAGGCGAAATTTATCCGTATCCAAAACAACGGTCACCCCTTCGAGGCAAACTGTGGGAAACACGGACAGCTGAGGACAGGACGAACCAAGAACGGAAGGAAGGAAGGAAGGAAGGAAGAGGGATGAGTCTCCTGCGAAACAGAGGAGCGCAAGCAAGCTGATGCTTTCCACCACCCCTTCGTGCTAAGATTATCTGCCTGCTGGCACTGAAAATACCAGGAGGTGGTCCCACCCCTCGAAATTTTATTAAGGACCTACCAACAAACGTTCTTGCTAGCGATCGATCGTGCTCTAAGAAAATTCTCATTTTTCTCAGTTTACTCTTTTATCTTTAGATGTTGAGCACATCTAATTACATCTATGCATGCATTTGGAAGATATAACGAGGGTGCATTGACGTATACAGCAACCATAATTGGTTACACGAAGCTCTTGAAACGTAAGACTTCTTTTATCGAATTCCTTGATTTTGAAGTAAATGAAAATATTGCCACTGTTACGATTGAATATTAAATTGTGAATGTATCCGCAGTTGACATAGAGAAAACTTACTATACGAGTTCAGAATAGACGTAAAGTGATAGAAACTCTTAGCAATATGAACAACACAATTGATGGGAGGATTGTTAATATGCTTGCGACCCAACTTGTTTGAAACATTAGCGGAGATGAATGTCTCATAGACGACGAGGCTCGCGAATGTCCTGAAGTTGATAATTACGAACTGCCTGGTTTGTAAACATCAAAACGAAATTTGTCATTGACGCAATGTTATTGTATATTTTATATACAAGTTTCATATAATAGCATAGTTTTTAATTGCGGTGAACATGTCGAATTTTGTACCTGGAAACCACGATTTTCGGACAACATTGATTTTCTGTTACCATTTGAAGAAAACTGGTGTAAAATCGCATCGAATGCTCTTGATAAATCACAATGCTTCGGGCGGTTTAAAAAATACAAAAGTGGAGATTTTGACGTGAGAAACAAAGAACGAGGAAGACCACCGAAAAAGTTTGAAGACAGCGAATTGTAAGTATCGTCGGATGAGGGTGACGCTTAAACGCTACAACAACTCCCGGATCAATTAAATGTGACACGAGAAGCCGTCTCCATACGTTTGAAAGCCATGGGAAAGATCCAATAGATAGGAAAACGGGATTAAAAGGCAATCTGAAGTGATTTTGCTTCATGATAATACCTCATCACGCACAGCAAAACCGTCAAGGAAACGATTGAGGCGTTTAGTTGGGAAATACTTTCGCACGCGGCTTACTCGCCCGACTTGGCTCCATCCGATTATTACCTATTTGCATCGATGTGACACACGCTTGCTGAGCAGCACTTCATATCTTACAAAAATGTACGAAAATGATTTGATGACTGGTTTGCCTCAAAAGAGGAACGGTTTTTTTTTTTTGGCATGGCATTCACAAATGGTCAGAGAGATGGAAAAAATGTATAACTACCGATGGGCAATACTTAAAATATTTTGTATTATTTTCATACAATAAACGTGTATTTTCTATAAAAAAAAATTCCAGTTTCATAATTACATACCTAATACCACCAAAAGTACATTTATGAAAATTAATAAACAGAGCAACAATTAATGTTAAACATAGTCAATCGTAAGTTTATCAAAAAGGATCTGGTGCCCGAAGGTTAAACGCGAGTCTTATTAACCAGGAGTCATAATCTCAACCGACAATTCAATATTCCTCGATCGCAGGGATGGTTCCGCTTCAAACCTCTGCGACGTCTCCAGAAAATGACAGCGAAAAGCCATAATTAAAAACTAAACATGTATTTTCTATAGAAGAAATTCCGGACTTATAAAGGGTGTCCCAAAATTTTCTGTTTTGAATATATATTGAACTTTTGTTACATTACAATAACGCAGTTACTTGATTGCAATGTTAAGGATAGAATATGTACACGCTGATGTCACCAATATGACGATACTCGTCCTCAAAGGGTTAAAGCCTTAAACTTAAGGTACGGAGTTGTATATTAAGAGAGGAGCAAGGAGATTAGAAAAGAAATACCAGAACATGTGGGAAAGGTAAGAAAATCTGATTGTAAAATCAGGTGAATTGGTCTGTTGACCATTTGCTTCCTAATAATAGTTCCTGAGATAACTGTTGTTCGTGTCAAAGATTTAATACCTCTGTAGACATTGCATCTCATGAGTCTTCCCAAAGCCATTCCCTTCTTGCCAAAGGCACAGGGAATCCATGGTATTTTTGTAATAAAAGTAGTGAAAGTTAATTCGTTAGTTGAATGCACTGGCAAGGAATATTATTCAATTGATAATAAGATCGCACAGATTTTGTTATGTAGATCGAAAGAATACGTCTTAGAAGATTGACATAAGTAAATTACAAATACTACAAAAAGTTGATGAAAAAGATTGACAAAGATGAAAGCAAGGAAAATGAAGATGTAAATGGAAGATTTATATTTTCAGTAATAAAAATAAAATTACGGGATGTTAGAAACATGAAGCAGAATAAATGGAAGATACTAAAAGTCGGTAAATAATAACATTTATAAAAATGAATAGTAATACAATTAAATAAATATAATAATACTATAATTCTTACTCACTGCGTCGATTTAAACGGCTTGTTTTTGGAGGACCGGTGTGTTTAGCGCCTCCAACTGATCCAGTCTCCCTGAATTTTTCAATTATTCTTTTCACAGTTGACGAGGTTAAAACACTATTTTGACCATATTTTGTATAACATTTTCCAATTGCGGCCGCAAACTTTCATTATTTTTGAAATATTGTTCAATAATGAAAATACGTCGTTGTATCGTATAACGCTCCATTTTTACTAACCCTAAACTCTCCACTGTCAAATTGTTCTTTTTTCAGGGTTGCCAACAATTTACTGCAAAAATGGCGGCAAATTCAAACCTTGCGTTAATTTTGGGACACCCTTTACGTACATGCGATACTTTAGTGATTCGATGCTTGGTTCAAATAGACGAATAAATTTAAATATTGAATTCCACGTTCCAGAACAAGGACCGCACCTAATCTTTCCACGATGCCGATACATAAAACGTATAGTTGAAGTTTGATAGTAATAGGGTAAGGTAAAACCACGAAGTCACGATCGGCATGAAAGTTTTTGCAGACACGTTGACGCTACACGCTTGAATCAATTATTCCTCATCGATCTCCGCAAGCTGCTTAGCGAGGATATTACGCTGATATAGAGATCGTTGCTGACTCGGGTCGATGATTGCCTGCTTTCGATGGTCGTCAGGCGTCAACATTGCGTCCCGGGGATCATTCGTAATCGAGAACAGAATTAAGCGCTCACCAAGCACACTCGCGCCGCTGATTGCAGTCATTAATAGAGAAAATTAATGAGCCGGTGGAACCGACTCGCTTCGTCTTTGTCCCGCGCGGTTTCGACGTGCCTCCTGAGCTAAGCGCGCGTGTTGATTCACAAATAAATCATCGGCGTTCGCGCCTGCACCGATCCTTCTTTGAAACGAAACGGATTTATTCGAACTCCCCTCCTCGTCTGTTCATTCATGGTTCGTCGAGAGCCGGTATGTTGATTCGATCGACTGTTCCGTTTCGTTTAATCCCGAACAGACTCTTTTCGATTACCGTTCCAACGAAAAGACCGACACAATCGTCCGAAAATAAACTCGCAAGATAGTTATTAGATGATTGCAAATGTTCGCATCCGATGTAACAATAAAATACAATCTGATGCATTTTAAAGTATTTTTACTCGTCAGTTTAGAGTCGCATCAACATCTCACGTTATCAACAAAATTAACATTAAACGCCACGCTTACATTTTGAATTATATAGATATTCGATGACATTTAGGCACATTTATTTAATTATTAATAGAATGCAATTTTTTTAGTTTTATATCGTATTGTTACGGCGGTTGTCCATATGGAGTCGCCATAATGAAGAATTGCTCTATGGTGAACAACCCTTATGAAAATAAGAGAACATAGGGGTTGTCACGGAACTGTTATACCGACAGACAATCGAGAGAAGTCAAAGTTTGCCTGTCGAGCGAACTGGGCTGCTAATTAATCAGATTTATCATTATTTACACTTGTTGTATATAGTTATTAATTCGTACAAACATATTTATTAACTAAACAAGATGCCGCGTCGTTCACCGAATGAAGAACTTAAAACGCGCAACAATATTGTATACTGTCAATCACCGGCAACTGTCACGATCTGGATGAAAAGCTTAGCTAAACTTTATTTAACTAAATGCTAAACTTTCCATCCAAATCGTCACCGTCGCCGGTGACTGACAGTATAAAATACAATATAAAACTAAAAAAAATTACATTCTATTAATTTTGCTATTATTAAAGTTTAGCTAAACTTTATTTAACTAAACGCTAAACTTTTCGTCCAGAGCGCGTCAATCAACGGAGACTGACATGGCGCTTGACGTGTTAACAAAGTTATTGTGATTGCTTCGATTTTGTCACTAAGGGCTTTTTTAGATCTATTGGCATTTTTTGCTTTTTACAGTATTGAGCATTAATCAATTGCATCCATTACTATTTTCTGCGTTTCCCAATGTTTCACAAGCTGGTAAATCGTTCTTTCATGAAAACTGCGTGGTTTTTGTTGAAAAATCTTGAGACTTCAAAAACGGATTATGAGTTGTCGCAATTATCGGATATCAAAGAAATAAAATTGTTTGAACGGTTTTGTTCGATCAGAAAGCTGCGAAATGAACTCTCTCTTAATTACACTATAAATTCTGGCGTACCTTAACTACGCACATAATTTCAACAGTTATATAGTCCACGACGGATATTATGTTACACAGTGCAGGTTTCGAATTAGTGAAGAGCAATGGTAATTAAGCTCACCAGCCGGAACAAAATTTCTACCAACAATCAATCATCCTGTATTCCACGAAGATAAGAAAGTATTCAAATCGATCTGAAATTACTCCTTCCACTTCTCTCATGCATGTAATTGTGTTCCTTCTTCCGTTGGGTGTGCAAATAATTTGTACGTTAATCACCTCAATTAGTGAATAAATATTGCTTGACAAGTCGGTGGTGCAACAATTTATCGTCTCGCACATCGAGATCAACAACTAGATATCTGTTTCCCACATTGATTCACTGGAAAACCTCACACATATTTTACGGATATCTTAGATAGTTAGATTAGCTACGGATAAAACACTTTGTTAACGCTAGGATATGCCAATTTCACTCTGAGAGAATATTTATCTTCTCATAGACGCGAGGAACTAATTAAAAATATCTAAAGAGTGCAAACGTTCGAGAAAACTACAAAAGAGATCGCTAAACTCATTAGAAAATATTAATCTTTGGCAAAAATTGTAACGATTCATAATAAATAAAAACTTTACATATCGAAGTTTGTATAAACATCCACTAACCCATCCTACCGTCTTCTTTTAATACGATACTAAACATTAATATGAGTTTTGTCTTAAAAATGTTGCGAGTCACGCGTCAGAAATGAAAACTAGAAGAAAATGTATTTCCTTTTTTAACAAATTTTACAAATGCAAAAGTAATATAATAACATGCTTAGATTCTTTCGATGAATTTCATATTTTGTTATTCGCTTATTTATATTTGCTATCAAATTCTGAATCTAATTATAACACTTTATAATATTCGAGCAGGATAATATGTTTGCTGGTATTCCATAAAAACAAACAGCAAAATAAATGCTAGTAGCGAACGTGTTAAATAAGGTTATTCCCTTCATTGTTAACATAAATGATTTATAGAACATGCTATCTTTTCAGAATCATGGAGAACGTCAAACCTACTGAGCATTAAAAGAGGCTGATATGCACTATCTTATGAACACGGCATAATTGAATTTAATTAGATGTTCTACGATTGTTATTATAATATATGCTTGCATAAAGAAGGAAGCATAATCAATCACTTCCAATGACAGCGTCTTTACAATTTTAATAATTGTGCAAAATTTAAAAACGATTATTCGACCGGCGGTGATAGATTCAGTGTTTAACACTAAACCTACCAACGGTCGCATGACTGGCTTCAGATATTCCGTTTGACGATTATTAAAATTATAATGATGCTGCTAATGATGCTGGAAATGATTATACTCGCTTATTCGTTCTAAAACGCATTATAACGAATATCGCAGGAAATCTGGATAAATTCAATCATTTTCTAAGGCA
This sequence comes from Agapostemon virescens, assembly GCA_028453745.1. Taxonomy (NCBI): domain Eukaryota; kingdom Metazoa; phylum Arthropoda; class Insecta; order Hymenoptera; family Halictidae; genus Agapostemon; species Agapostemon virescens. The sequence goes on from CM052094.1 coordinate 6,422,958, forward strand.
GTACAATCTAGTCATTTAACACAAAACCTTATATAATGTCTCCGAGGTAACAAATAACAATATTGATAACGGTTGGCAGCGTCAACCCTCAATTTTAAATATCAAAGTAAGTGCCTTGCAAGTTGTTTGCAGATAGAAACCAACAGCACCATCTTGTACAATTTACATTATTTGTACTTCTATCTATTCTATTATATTCTATCTATTAATCAAAACAGAGTATACATAATAGCTTTGGGTTTGCAGATTAATAACAACTTATTTGTTTGAAATTTCAATAATCATTTTGTTATTATTTGTATATGATACAGTTTTGTGACTTTACGATTACAGTAAGCTATTATGATAGATTTTGGTACATTTAAGATAATGCTTGTCCTTTCTTCTATTTTCAAAGTTATATATCATATACACAAAATATGGATACGTAATCGCGTAGAAGTAATAAAGGAATTAGAATTAGACACATTAGTGGTAATAGATCCGAAGATCCTTTAGTATTATTAGTTTAGATCATCCAGTAGTATTTACCCGACGACGCATAAATATTATTGACAGTGACGATGAATTTAGTACCGAATTATCATCGGATAAGGAAAATTCAGGACCACAAAAAATTGTTTAGCAATCAGTACCCCAGACGAATAATAGTTGTCATCGCCCTTGGAAAGGAGATTACCCTGAAGACCCCGAAGGACCCTACTCTTCTGTGACCCATTTTCGAAAACTATAGTTGAAAAAATAGTTCAAAAAACTGATTTTTGAAATATTGTTCAATAATGAAAACACATTGTTGTATCGTATAACGCTCCATTTTTACTAACCCTAAACTCTCAACTGTCAAATTGTTATTTTTTCAGGGTTGCCAACAATTTACTGCAAAAATTGTGGCAAATTCAAATCTTCCGTTAATTTTTGGACACCCTTTATAGAAAGCTAGCGTCCGATAAGGGTTAAATATCTTTTAGACCCAGTGGTTAGGGAATCCGGACAGGAAGGAGAGTGGGGAACCGAGGTTTTCCATAAAGGCGCATTGCGCCGTTCGCCAGGTGTCCGTTTCGCGAGTATGTCTTTCCCATCGAGTAGTTTGCTCGTTACCTTGGAAGGCCGCCCGATGACCTCGACTTTGAAGGCTCACCCACAAGCCCCGATGATTCTCGCACGACCACGACGAACATCGGGACCATACGAGTCGGGGACAACCAGACGAGCCGGTGGCGCGCCTTTCGCCTCGCGTAATTATTCACAGTTCATTATTCAGTGTCAGATTATCGCGGCGTGACAAGTGTTGCGCGACGAAGCTCGCGAAAGAGCCCCGGAGAGTGTCAGACGTGCGCGCGCGCGCGTTCTCTGGGAACCGGGCTTAAGCCGCGAACCGGGCCCTGTTAAGAAGAAACGCGCGTGTGAGTGATTAGAGTCGGTGCGTTAATCAAACGATGAAATATTCCACAAAGGACCCGAGAAGCTGGTGTGCCTTCTGCCGCGAACACACTAGCGCAGGAACTTGAACGACCGCACTCTCTCGACCGGTTCGAAGAAGACGGGCATCGACGTCACCGACATCTCGTGACGCGTCCTCAACGTTTCTACTCTATTTCTCGGACGAAAGGGTTGGATTGTAATTTGAACGACATTTTTATAAATGTACATTGAAAGTAACATGGGAAATAGTAATATATATTTTTCAACTCTCCGCACTAGAAGCAATTTGAATTTTAATATCATTTCGATTTTGTTGTAAAACTTTTCATAATGTGTACATGAAATTAAGTCTGTTTTGGGGGAAATTGAATTGTTAGTAATTTTTAAAATATAGATGAATTTAATAATATAAAAACTGTTTTGAATAATACAATTTCTAATGGCCCTTATTGTCGCCATTCGAGTGCAAGGAGCCTTTAGCCTTTAACCCTCTGCATTCGAAGTTGCTTTAACTCCAACTCCAAGGCATTTTTTCTGATTTAGTATATTTTTATTCTACACGTTATATTTCATCTTATGCATACAAAATTTGTTTACCATTACTCGTCCTTGCAACGATCAAATTTTTACAAATTTCTTTGACGCAAGCATAGCGATGTAAAGATTGTTTTAAACAGTGCTGCAGCTATGTTCAGTGGTGCCTGAGAGTTACCGTTCGAGTGCAAAGGATTAATCGAAATACATCTCCATTTTTCCATTTTCCTGCATTTCGTAGATGCGAACAAGTCGAGATTGGTCTAACATTTGTCCGACACTGTGGTATTAAATGAACAACAACCTTAAACTGTTTAATAAACAAAGTATGATCGATACAGTGAGTCCTAGTTATTTACAGATGCTCATAAAAAGAGGATAATCTTTTAAATGTCGCAGTGTCGTGTGTACCATTTTACGTTTATAGCCAAATAGATTACGAATTTGGACTTTAAGAATCCCTCGATAGAAGTCACAATGTTTTGAAGTTTTGTATAAATAGAAATAAAATTGTTTTATACCATAGGCAACCCGAACGTAAAGAGACTAAACGAAGTCTCGTCGCAAATGTTTGTCATTTCAGAGTCTACCCAATATGCAAGAATTGAGCTGTTAAGCCATAGAATTTTAACAGCAATAGGTTAACGGTGCTGCTGGCAAAAAGGAGGATCGGCCTTTAAATAAATCGTCGATTATCCCTAAAAAGAAGTTCAACACCACGCAGACAATCCTTTTATCCTTCGGCATAAATATGCTAGTGATTTTATTTCTACTCGTCCATCCATCTTCAAGTTTAATTCACGATCGAATGCGCCGTGTACGCTTCTACAAGAACACTGAACAAACCTATGTAATTTTGAATGATAAATGCATGTAATAGAACACTGTGCAACATTCAAATAATAAATCAACCGATTTTTACAGAAGCGAGCATGATAAATTTCACGGTAAAGAGAAATCGTGAAGAAAATGACACGAATATTCTGAAACGAATTATGAAATGATTTGATACGTACACCTATGCAGTTTTGTATCTCTGTTCAAATACGATCGCCGATACAGATTAATGACAACGCAGGGATTAATTGGAAGTCGAACTCGATCGTGATCAGAACGGCAGCGGGCGAAGCTTCTGGTATTAATTTAAGTCATTAACGCGTGGTTAATTATCGTCGATCGTTTACCATCGGTTACGAACGATATTTCAAGTGGCTCGTTTATCAAACGAGTCTCGGGCCCCGTTCTCTTTCTCGACGCACAGGGTTGCGGATTGATAATTGAAGAGAGATATCTGTCGCGTGTGGGTGTGATAAATTATTCTGAATGGACTGGCTGGTCAATAATAAGAGATTCATGGTGTGTGTGTGGGTAATCTATTCGCGCGTTGCGAAACGCACCGTGAATTTTATGTTATTAGTGCGTGTAACACAGACTGACCTATTTCGATCGATGTATGCAAGTATGGACGTTATTAACCCCTTGACTCGCCATTCTTTTTCCATCGCCGACACTGGCGTCGGGGCTTGCTTTATCGTTGCATTGTACACGACTATTTATCAGTGGCGTTGAACATTGATGATAGCGAAAAAGTATCGCCCATTGTGTTACACGTACTGCAGAATTAACGATATCTAGAACTTTTAAATTACTAGGAATTGTTCAGCTATGCTCGAAACACTGTAACCATTTCGTATTGAATTATCGTTACGGTTGTCTGAAACACACAGATATTTAAATTTTTGTTCGCTGAAAAATTCTATATTAACACTTTGCCGTCTGCACGTTTCACAAGGATTTTTTTGTTTAGCGCCGGCGATTTTTCCAGGTTTTTGGACATCATAAATCGTCAAATTTTACTAATACCGTCGTCAGTTTCCATTATTTTTCAATCCTATCCCGCTATTTTCATGAAATTCTGAGGATACATGTAAATAAATGTAACATTTTTTTGTATTACATATACAGGGTGAGTCACCAAACGTTTGCACCTCAAATATCATTATTGTTTCTAAAGATACGTAAAATATGGTAAGGACAAAATTGAATGGTATAATGGAGCTGATATAATGCTATAAAAAAATTTTGTTTTTATGTAATTTTTTTAGAAATATCAAGGTCACCTTGACTTTTTAAAATGGAACCACCCTTTTTTAAAAACCTACAATGATAGTCCCTTTCATTAGGAATTCAGTGACTATATTATTCCTACGTCATTCAAGGTAAAGGACAAAAAAACGTATAAGATTTAGAATATGAAAGCAAAATACGTTTATCACGGTTGAGACTTGTAGTAAATAGTAAACATACTATGGTCGTAGTTAAAGTAAACATACTAAGGTCCTTCAATGTTACTGTTATTCAGCATTCTTATTTACTATCAGTATGTTTCCAAACGCGATTCCGCTATGTCTTATTCAATGACTGAAAAGTGTGATATGATCACGATTTACTGTGACTGTAGACAAAATGCAGTGCAGGCCCGATTACTTTACGAAGAAAGGTACCCCGAGCGAAACATTCCTTCTAGATAGACTTTCATTAATACGTACAGGTTGTTTCAAAGTACAGTAAGACCCCGTTTAACGCTGCTTCGCTTAACGCTGTTTCAATATTACGCGGTAGTATTGGGATTCCCCTAAATCGCACACTGTATTGATACTTGTTGTATATGTGTACACTATGTATCTTTTTCAACGCTATTTGTTAGTCTGTCCAGAATAAAGGTTCCAACTGTATTCCCCGAAGTAGCAGTCACAGTACGAACGCATCTTTCCGACGTCACAGTTGATTTATTAGCTGTCATCAACGTTACTAAGTGTATAAAGATATAAACATAATATTTTATTTTATTGTGATAAATTAGGCAATTTTTAGTTCTTACGATGTGTGACAGCAAAAAAAAACTGAAAGTAAAGTGACAAGAAAAAGCATTTCGCTGGAAACTAAAATGCAGGTGTTTAGACGATTAGATGCAGGCCAACGGCAATCTGATATCGGCACTGCATTAAATTTGACGACTTCAACAATACGGACAATTTTAAAAAATAAAGAAAAAATCATGTCATCAGCAACTACAACCACAACGATTACTGCAACAAAAATTACCCGTTCTAGAAGCAATGTGATGGAGGAAATGGAAAAACGACTTTCCATCTGGATTGACGATGAAGTTGATAGCAATATGCCATTAAGTCAAGCAATTATAATGGAAAAAGCGAGAACAATTTTTAACTATATTCAGAATGAAAAAGGCGACACCAGTGAAAATTTTGTGAAAATTTAAAAATAGAAACAATCTTCATAACATACAGATTACTGGAGAAGCGGCAAGTGGAGATACAAAAGCAGCTGCTACATTTCCAGCGACATTAAAAGCAATCATTGAACGAGGGAATTATCTATTTCGAAAATATTCGATATATAAAAAATTTCGAATGCGCAAAGGGTTAAGAACAACAAAGCTTGAGATGGTCAAGTACAGAGGCAACTTCGTTACCGACAATCAGAAATACGAGGTTTCGATTTTCAGTAGGTCGCAGCGATATGAAAGGGCCCAGCCGTTTTGGGGCCGCATGCCGCATCTGTCCAGAAATTCTTGAACTCGTGCTATACATCTGCTTCGGTGACGTAATCTGACGTGCACCGGGTAACGGGTCCCTTTATGATGACGTCACAAGGAAAGGGAGACCGCAACCCTCGAGCCTCTCGGACGCAACCATATATGAAGAAGCAGCTCCAGCATATCCCGAAACGTCCAAATTGTTCATCTTCCCCGAAAGCGATTACCATTTCTTATCCATGGTACCGTACGGGTCATGGCGGGTGGTGGCCGACAGGTTGCGGCGAGGGAACAGGGTAGCCAGTCGGTGACGTTTTTGCGGCTTTTAAATCGCGGTAGCGAACGATGGAACGGGGTTGACCGAGCGTCGCGGCGGCCGCAAGAAAGCCGGCAAGTGTTTGCACGTCCGAGTGTTCGTACGAAGCGGAATGTCGTTCGGCGAAGCGACGGGTACGCCGAAGAAATTGTCCAGGGAGAAGAGGAATCGAACGATTACCGAACGTGACTCCCGGACGACGCGACGGCCGCGTAACTTATGTTAGAACCTGCCGGCGATAAGAATAACAGCAGAATTCCGTTTTTCTAGAGCGGCGAATTGATGCGTCTGCCACGTTCCATAACCGTCACTCTCATTTCACTCTCGACGCCAATTAACACATATAGGGCCGCGTGACCCGCCCTCTGGGTCATCGGACGATGCTATCGCGATGTAAGCTAGAGCTGCGTGAAACTTTGAAGAATAAATGTTTTAAATCTTATTTTAAACCTAAACCTACTACAACAGGTTATATGACCTTCTCAGATTTTTCATTTCCCAGTTATTTAAGTTATAAAATTGCCTTCATAGGATTCATAAGATTCAATCATTTTCTCCGTTCAATCATACTTTGTAATCAAAATCGCAAATAATTCAAATTAATTAAATCTTGGCATCTTGATAGTTTTAATATTAGACCTCCCTCAATGGGTCACACTACTCTTTTCATGAAATTTTTATTTTGCTATTATTCAAATTAGAAAATTGCTTTCATAAGAATCGATTCGATCTTATTTAGCGCAGATCATTCTTACTTTGCATAGAGATAAAAATGTATAAGATAAAAATTTTGAAATTCTTACACGATCGTAGACGAAATAATCCTGTTCATTGTAACAGTGAAATAAATCTGGGAACAAAAGGATGAAAACTTTTTACAGTACGTTTCTAAGATTGAAATGTCTAAAACACAAAAAAATCATTTTAACCCTTAGCGCTCCAATTGCGTCTCTGATGCGACACTAAAAGTTTCCTTACTGTTATTTCACGTATATTATAGATCGCTATGTTTGCATTTACGAAGTCGGTAAAAATTGAAATGTCACAGCTACGTGTGACAGTAATAAACTTTATATTCCCGAAAGGAAACGAATCGTGTACAATGGAGTTGTTTTAGATAAAAAAAGAATGTATCGATTTTGGAATTAACACTAAACCTACTGACCATTAAAATTACCTGGGGTACATTGTCTTAAAAAAATGACAAGATATCATTTATTTAAAATTTCTGCAATTTTTACTAGAACATATAATTGGATAAAGAAATTTTTTGAATCGATTCCTATGAAGGCAATTTTACAACTTCGACAATAGTAAAAGAGAAAATCTCAAAAAGGGTCATTTGACCCACTCTGGTAGGTTTGGTGTTAAAATTCCTTGGAGTGCTAAGGGTTAAATTGTGCCGACTATGTATCAAATTGAAAATGCATTTATAAACTCTTACACGATTCATAAAAATTGGTTATACGCGCTCACGAGACCATTATTTCGTCTGCTATTCACAGTTCCACTAACTTTTCGTCTCTCGAACAAAAGAAAACGATATCATAGGATATTCCTACGACCACAAGATTGAAAAGAAAACGAGCAACCCGCTTTATTGATACATCGCGACGATAAAACCCCTGGAAGGTATCGCATTACGATGTGGCGACGCCCAAAGGCTCTCAGGAAAACTAAAGCAACGATAATTGAGGCATACGGTGCAGTCGCTTGGCTCGCGCTGACCTCGTCGAAGACACTTGTCTACCTTCGAAGGTCCTTCGTGTCTCGGCCAGGGGAACGTTTGAATAATGCAAGCACCGGAAAGTGAATATTGACGGCGGACGATCCCGTGGAAGGACAAAGCCGACGAACACGGAGTATGGAATCGATGGTCGGATAAGAGAGTTTCGTTCGCTCATCTCGGTCGTCGAACGTATGCGGTCGCGAGCGAGCGCGCGCGCGTACGAACGTAAAAATCCGCGCCGTGGGCGTTTACGAGGATCATTTATATTTTTCGCCAGCGGCCTAGCGCGCGCGATATAAACGCGGGAGCTCGTTAATGCGCGTGCACGCCGGAACATAATGCGCCATCAGGCACGCTAATAGTTGTTCGGCACCGTCGACAACTCTGCGAAATAGGTCCTGTTGCAAAGCGAGTCGCCGCGCGTCGTGTAGCCGCTCTTCAGCTGCCCACGCGTTTCTAGATGATTCACGCGACGCCTCTTCGACGAGAGTCGAGGAACAGAGACAGAGAAAGAGAGAGTGTAGAGGGGGAGCGATGGTAAAATTTGAAATTTTTTCCCATGCATCGTTGGGATACGGCACTCGTAAATGGAAAACAGAAGCGCCGCGGGACCGTCCTTTCTCTCCGCCGTGGTTCAAGCAGGTAGAACGGCGCGGAGAAGAGGACGCTCGAGAGTGCCGGGGTGAAGTACAGGACGTTAAGGAATTTTACATCCATCGTTCGCTGGTTTTCAGCGTTGGTGGAATCTTAACGGTGGAGGCAGGGAAGACGAGGCGGTTTCGTGAGATACCGGGCGCAAATCGTACCGTCATCGTTTTCTCTCTCCGCAGCGACCGGATCGAAGTGTCTTTTCTGTTCGACACGGCTCCCTCCCCCTCCCGGGCATGTCCACAAATCTCAATTAACCGACCGGGTGAACAGCATTATCAATGTTCATCACGGCGAACCCGATAAGCCCAGCACTTACTCTAGATCGTAGTTGAGTTTCACGAGCGGCCGAACGATCCTCGTCGAGGCCGGACGACACCACGGTGTTCGCCTCCAATTAGCTTATCGCCGCAACTGAAGAGAGCCCTGGCACCTTGCTATCTTAATCCACCCGAGATCGTCCCCGGTCGGTATTCGGCGAGATCGGTATATTGGGGAACGTTGTCCCACGACAACGACGTCTAGCAAAGATAGAACCAGCACGTCTCGAAAGAGGGTCTCACCTTGGCGGATAGCCGATCCACCCGAAGCTCGTCAATTCGCGTGCGTACGCGTGTAACTCTCATTGTAACGAGCAGCGTTACCACGTCGTAACGGCGGAGTAATGGGACCTCTTACTAGAACAATGGCGCTGGCGACACGCCGTGTACACCGACGGTTAGACACCTTCGGCCGTGGGCAAACAGAGTTTCTTTTCCTCGCGAGCGAGCGAGCGTCCTTTCGTAAGGAGACACCGGTGCGTGGCAGACGCGCCATTGTGTCCCAAGCGTTGTCAGCCACCCACGCGCCCCTCGAGACCCTCGAGATCGAGCCGCAAGAACCGCCTGTTAGGCTTGTTAATTTAATCTGCGACTTATACCGAATTGACGCGTCACAGAAATGGCATGGCTCTTTTCCCTACCCCTCGGTGTCTGTCGATTACACTCCGGGACAATAAGATAGCACACCTCATATTTTCCCATATTTTGCGTTAACAGCTGATTAAAATATACATTTTCTTTTACCGATAATTCAGAGCACGTCTGTGTATACAATTTACGAAACATCGCCCACAACATATGAGCCGTTTATTTTGAAAGCGGCGTAAGTCCAATTATGTTCAAATCGAGATATTGAAGGGTTTGCGTTGGATTACATTTAAAAGTATGGATAATAGATATCATAATAGAATAATGTTTTTGGGTTTCCAAGGGTGTCAAATTTATCATCCCAATTAGCATAATAAACATTATTGAAGAAATAATATGTTTTTGATGGCTACGAATGGACTTACG
>CM052094.1:6440688-6458189 GCA_028453745.1 Agapostemon virescens
ACGCCACTTTCAAAATAAACCTTTTCATCGCTTTATTAACCAGCAAAATCTTAACTATTTTAAATATATTAGTAACAAGTTGTCTCAGAATGAAAAGATCTTATAAAAATGTAACTATTATTGTAGTTGACTCGATTTTTTTTTTTAAATGGACTTACGCCACTTTAAAAATAAACGGCTCATTTATTGAAAGGATGGGGAAAGCTTAACAAAACTGAAGTAACATGTAATACGATTATCACTTTAGAGTCATCTAGTGGCTTTTCGTTGAACATTGCGATTGAAATCAGTCTCAGAACCGTCACGGAAAATGAACACCGATATACACGTACGGCTGTTTCAAAGCAATTAATTTCTGTCCGCGACAGACGACAAGCCAACGTCCCTTTTTTCCGAGTGCTGGCAGCGCACGCTAAGTGTTGCTAAGCAAATATTTAGGCCCTATCCACCGCTAGAAACTGCACTCGGCATCAGCCTCGCGAAATCGAGATTCATATATTCGGCCGCGCCGATCGGCGCAGTCCGATTTCCGCAAACGATGCTAATGTCGTTGGAGTAGAGCATACCCAATTCGCCGGTTTGCAATTGCCTCCCACTTCGAACTTTCTACAAATTCGAGATCCCTGTCGGAAACATTCGACGCTTCTCCGAATGCCTGGCTCTACTGATTCTGATTCCATTCGTCGTATATGTTTGACCTTTCGCTGGCTAGAAAAAAGTTTATCCTGTGACTACTACGTACTTATACAGAAATTTAGTGGATACGTTGACGATATTTGACGACGTTTGACGACGTTTGACGACTAGCATGGGTTCAGGTGTTTAATTCGTTGATTCATAGCGAAGAACGATGTTGGACAAGGAGGAGCGAAACGAATTTACTGCTTGCGTTTGACAGTTCGTGGCGACGTTTAACATTCAGGGAAAAAATTGTTGAATTTGACTCAGGTGGCAAGTGTAATCTATAATTAGGATTTTGTCGAAGGTGACGAAATGAGAGAAACTTATCGCATCTATAGAATTAAAAGATGAATGTATAATTTTTACTTAATGATGTTTAACGTTCCCGGTGCATTTAATTTTGGTAGTAGGATTAATAAACCTTAAAAGAACAGGCAGTTGTTCATGACCTGTTTTCGACGACATTTGACTTGATTTCGAGGTACCGATTGAGGAAGATTGGCCTTTGACTTTCATAAAAATTTTCCGAAATATTTCAAATAATATTCAGGCATATTATAAACAAATATAACGTGTGTTTGATATCTGAGAACCTCGACCAAAGCATTTATTGCGTCTCCAAATATCTGACTCGCCGTGTTCGATTTGATTCACCGTATATCTTTGACCTCTCGTTGTCGCGCTTCGAGAAGAGGAAAAAGGAATAGAAGCTGAGAAATGGTCCTGTTGCAATCGCGCTCGCCTGGAACTGATTGAAATGCAGCTCGTACGTAGTAGACGACGTTTGAAAACGTCGTTTACAGACAAAGAGACAAATTATCGATTTTACACCTGTAATAGAAATTCTTTGTAGCTCATGCGTATGCATGATATTTCGCCGAGATCGTTGGCAATAAATTAATCGGAACATACACCGGTTCACACAGTTTCCGTCCTTTTCCTTTTTTTACCCCATTGATCACGTTCGCCCCTAACGTACAGTTTTTCCCGTGGCCACTGTTATCGAAATCTCTGTTGCACCGGTCGAAAAACATAATACTGGACAGGCACTCGATGTCGATCGATCGATCTTGACCAAGGCTCGTAAAATGTCACGAGAGAGAAGGTGCGGAGCCGCAATATCCCATGCATATTAAGCCGCTCTCTAACCGTGGCGGATTACTGCAACGCGAAAAACGGTTAATTGCTGCCGCGGCCGACAACACGCGTAGGGCAATAATTATTGCAGGTGTCAGCAACTATGTTGCCGGCCCGATAATCATTTATCGAGAGGAACGGTACCAGGAATTTTTCAGTCACCAGTCGGCCGATACATCGCTCCGATGCTGTTTATCAGAGGAGATAGGATCGTTAATTCTGTTCATCTAAAGTAATCCTTCTGCCATGAGCTACAGGAAGCAACCGTCGTTACAGAATTTTATGGTTTTCGTACCGCTTAATACAAGCACAATAAATCGATTGTGTATTAAACGCATTTTTCTCTGGCGGAACGATCATTCTTATCCATGCTGGAATTCCGTGGATCACGGACCCGAGTTATGAACATTTCAATTGAAACTTTTTTTCTCTATCTTCCCCGACGATTATAGATTCTTATAATTTTTATCGGTAACACGTTATTATGCCTTTTTATTCGACGGTTGTAAATTCACAGAAAAATGCACACGCGTTACGACTCGTTTAAATGATTAACCACAAGCCGGACTAGCAGTTGTAAATTTCACATATTTGTAGTGTTTCATTATCGAGCATGTTTATTGTTTTCGTTTATTACCCGCGCAGCTACAATCCCCGTACTCGCAAAACAGAAAGTTTCTTCTTGTGCCTCCGTAACAAATATATCTACCGGATGGCTTAAAAGTTTTTTCAGACCTGAGTCCTGTTGTTCTTACAACTTACACCATTGTTCTGTCTTTTTTTTTAGGAATACCTGCACCACCAAAAATTACACGATACGTTATATAATATATTCTAAAATGATACTACTTCGTATCGATCTTGTTAGAAAACTGTCTTTATACTGTACACTACATCCTAAATGATACCACCTTCTATACTATATGTAATTTAATTGTATAACAAAATGTCGTTTAGAAGTAATAATATAATGGATTCCGTGTGACCCGTGTTTAATGCCTATAAATATGTAAACTGATATATGACTGATGCGTTCTGGCTAACTGGTGTATGCTGACTGACGTTTGGGAAAAACCGCCTTTTAAACCTAAGCACTTAATCCTTAGCATTCCAATGGCTCCTCTGAGGCGACACTGAAAATTGCCAAACTATTATTCAAAACAATTTGTACATCACAAACGTTTGTAATTAACACTAGAACTACGAAAGTAGTCATTTTGACCGGCCCTTGGTTTTTCTTTCGCAATTATTGAAGTTATAAAAATGTTTTCATCAGAAATTTTCTAATTGATTGCACGGAATCAATTGCACGGGAATGACTTTCAAAATAGAATTAACTTTGGTCAATGGAGATTGCTTAAAAATCATTCAAACAAACAAATACCACCTCGGATGTACTTATCAGAGTTCAAGGTTCCTTCAGAGCTCGTTTCAATCAATGTATCAACGTAGACGGCCATCGTTTCGAACATTTGTAAAATACAGGTATTCTGCTTCCATATTTTAGTTTTATACGATTTTTCTGTCCTTGACCTTGAATGACCTTGGAATAATATAGTCACTGGATTCCTAATGAAAGGGACTATCATTGTAGGTATTTAAAAAAGAGTGGTTTCATTTAAAAAAGTCAATGTGACCTTGATATCTCTAAAAAAATTACATAAAAGCAACATTTTTTTATAGCATCATGACAACCCCATTGTACCATTCAACTTTGTCCTTACCATATTTTACGTATCTTTAGAAAGAACAAAGATATTTGAAGTGCAAACGTTTGGTGACTCACCTTGTATAGACGAAATTGAAAGAAAGGCTTTTAGTCTAAACCTGGACCCATAACCTGTTGAATAATTGTCTACACAATTATTGTGGCATAAATCCCTTCGTAATCAATAATCCAACAGTTTAGCTGCGTTTTCCTTGTGGAAAGCATACTCTATACCTTGTAGTTGAATTTGGTTTTTCTGCCAGTGACTATTTTTTCTAAAATGTTGTCCCTTAGCTCTCCGAAAAGCCTGAAAGGTGGATCATTGTAAGAAAAAACCGTTTTAGAAATATGGTAATAAGCATCGCGTACTATGCCGCATTCACTATAATCTACAGTTATCCATTACCTACAGTGGGGGACAAAAGTATTCGTACACTCTTCAAACCTAAATAACTTTTTTAAGATTGGACCAAACGTCTTGACTTTTTTTGAGCAATTAGTTGCATTGATTAAATAAATGATATACAAAATGAATTTTGTAAATATTGGAATTGATGTGAATTACATGACCAATAAAAAAGGAACTTTTTAAATATTTTTTATTTGAGCCACGCACAAAAAATTTTAAAGACGCATCTGGTAGATCTATGATAGTTATACGCATGCAGAAAAATTCATTAAAATCGGTCGACGTATACACGAGCTACGTGCTATCGAAAATGGTGAAAATCGGAATTTTTCACGATTCTTGATCAGTTTCTGCTTAAACTACAGAAATTCTTACATCTTTCTACGCGTGCCATATTTTCCCGCCTTAATCAATGTCGGTGAGATTTTCAGCATGTGTATAACTAACACAGTTCTGAAAAACGCATATTTCAAATTTTCATTACGAGTTGAAATAGAAATGTTTTAAAAAATGTCTTTTCTTCTTTCCCACGTAATTTCTACCAGTTAGAATTATTTCAAAATTATTTTTGCATATCATTTAGTAAATCAATGCTGCTAGTTGCTCCAGAAAAGTCAAGTTGTTTGGTTCAATTTTGGAAAAGTTATTTAGGTTTGAAGAGTGTCCGAATACTTTCGTGCACCACTGTAGCTACTTTCGGTAGAAATTTTTGATACTTTAGTTTATTTCGCGACTGATGGTTTACAGTAAATTTTGAATGTATTCAACAAAATGCAGTTTATAAGAAATAATGCAACAACAATTACACTCTATGCTCTCCAAAAACGCCGTGACCCAATATCGCCGATGCGAAAATAAAGTGCATCGATCACGTGTTTACTCGTGACTGGTCAGCAACGTTTAGGCATGAAGAGACGAGTAGGATGGAGACACGGAAAGCAAAATCACCAACTGGTTTTGGAACCTTGATTAGGAAAAATTACCAAACGCGAGTCAGTGAATGAAACTGTGGGCAAAACGATAGTTACACGAAGCGATACAAGCATACAGAACGACCCCGTTTAACGCTGCTCCGCTTAACGCTGTTTCAGTATTACGCGGTTGTATTGGGATTCCCCTAAATCGCACACTGTATTGATACTTGTTGTATATGTTTGTAAATGAAACGGCCATGCACCAACCAAAATCGGTGCACTATATAACAACGGTGTACGCTATGTATCTTTTTCAACGCTATTTGTTAGTCTGTCCAGAATAAAGGTTCCAACTGTATTCCCCGAAGTAGCAGTCACAGTACGAACGCATCTTTCCTGCGTCACAGTTGATTTATTAGCTGTCATCAACGTTACTAGGTGTATAAAGATATAAACATAATATTTTATTTTATTGTGATAAATTAGGCAATTTTTAGTTCTTACGTTGGGTGATTGCAAAAAAAATGAACGTAAAGCAACAAGAAAAAGCATTTCGTTGGAAACTAAAATGCAGGTGTTTAGACGATTAGATGCAGGCCAACGGCAATCTGATATCGGCACTGCATTAAATTTGACGACTTCAACAATACGAACAATTTTAAAAAATAAAGAAAAAATCGTGTCATCAGCAACTACAACCACAACGACTTCTGCAACAAAAATTACCCGTTCTAGAAGCAATGTGATTGAGGATATGGAAAAACGACTTTCCATCTGCCAATATGCCATTGAGTCAAGCAATTATAATGGAAAAAGCGAGAATAATTTTTAACTATATTCAGAATGAAAAAGGCGACACCAGTGAAAATTTTGTCGCTAGTCGAGGGTGGTTCCATCGATTTAAAAATAGAAACAATCTTCATAACATACAGATTACTGGAGAAGCGGCAAGTGGAGATAGAAAAGCAGCTGCTGCATTTCCATCGACATTAAAAGCAATCATTGAACGAGGGAATTATCCTCCTGAATTAGTTTTCAATTTTGATGAAACGGGCGTTTTTTGGAAGAGAATGCCAAAACGTACATTTTTGTCCCGCGAAGAAAAGCGAGCACCAGGATTTAAAGTTGCAAAATATCGTTTAACCCTTCTACTGGGTGGTAACGCTAATGGAGACTTTAAATTAAAACCACTGCTTATCTATCATTCCAAAACCCCAAGAGCAATGAAGGGAATTTCAAAATCAACTTTACCAGTAATTTGGGAGTCCAATAAAAAATCTTTGATCACTATGAAAATTTTCCAGAATTGGTTTACCGAACATTTTTGCCCGTCTGTTAAACTGATAAATTTTCTTATTCTCTGTTCTTTTTCACTGATCCCCATTACATATTTACATATGTACGTGTTAAGTTGCCTCGTTTACGCTGTTTCGTTTATCGCTGGAACTTATTGGAACGTATCCCCCGCGTTAAGCGGGGTCTTACTGTAATCAAAAACCCGTGACTCCGGTCGAACCAAGTCACGTGCACGCAAAAATTCGTTCAAGTATAATACACCATCGAAGTCGCTAGAATTTCCATGTAACGTTCTTCGGGTGACCCAGACGCCTCGTCAGACGGTCAAGGACCTACTTTGACTGGTAGATGAAGCAGCCGTCTATCAAATTCGCGAGCCTCTGAAACATCTGGCACGATAAATCCTGGATCATCGATCACGATCTTCTCGCGTAGAGCATCTTATACGCACTCGGAATATCGAAAGTCATCGGCAGCGTCGAATTCGCGTCGCGCGATCCCGCCGACTCTAAAATCGTCTCTAAATTCATTATCGGCCTGTAAACGGTTAAACGAACCGAGACCGAAGATTTTAATAGATAACCGAACGAACTCGATGGGTTCCCGTCTCCCACGCGGGTCCTGGAGGATCGAGGTTAGGGAACGGCTTACCGTTAACGAGATCGTTAATGAATTCGGTTGACGGTGGAGGCAGGTGGATTCTGATTCCAGGAGAGGTCCGTCCTCTATGATCGCCGCCGCGGACCCGTTAATGAAACGTCCAATTGTCGCGATGCTGATTAATCGACGGTCTATCGGTGGGGCGAGATCTCGCTTTAATTTAATTGCCATCATCGAGCGGCTCGAGGAAGCGGCCTCCATCTGGCCTCCTCGCGGCAGTTCCTTTCTCCGGTCAGGAGGAAAGACGCGGGGGGGGGGCAGGGAGGAGGAGGAGAAGGAGAGCTTACCGGCCCCTTGACGCGGTGGTTAATTAACCGAGGAGCCAGCAAATGAATGAGAAATAAACTTTCAGCCCATGACGAAGGATCCCTCCGGTACACACCGTGATTTAAGGTCAACGGGACTACGCGCGCGCGCACGCTCACTCGCTCGCTCGCGCCAGCAAAGAAAGAAACGCTCGAGAACCGTTTCGAACGCGAGGCTCCGAGGATCCGCGAATTTCACTCGGCCATAATTCGTGCGTACGCGTGCTGCGTCCGCGATGCTTCCTAATGAATACCGTAAAACAGGAGTTTCTTTAGGCTCCATAGAAATCCGCGCGGAGAAAAGGGAAACGAGCAAGGCGAATCCGAAGAGGAGCCTTCTATTCACGGCGCGGACGAATGAAACGGACGACTAGGCGACCGAGTGACACGGCCGACATGCCCGTTTGTTTATATCGGGCAAATTAGATTAATATTCCGCGAACGTAGCGGCGCGGCGTCTGCCTCGGAACGATTCTATGGATTTCACGCGTGCCTGCCATTGCTCGCAGGACGCTCTCGGTTCCGCGAGCGATCTAGTTGTCTCTCGGTTTCTCTCATTCTATTTGCTCTTCTCCTAGCTGTTTCTCTTTCTCTTTCCGGCGGCGAGAGCGTCGCCGTCGCAACAGGAAGATTACACAGTGTCGTTGGTCGCGGCTCGACAACGCGACACCGACGGAAGATGAATGCTCCACGCTTTCGCGAACTCGCTCCCTGGGCGGGACGCGTGTTCCATCGAGGCCGCGAGCCGCGCATCTATGATGAATGCTCGATGTTAACTGAAACAATAATTCAGTTAAGACTACCGCCAGTCGCGCCTCGACACGGCTCTTTCCGTTATATATTGCGCCGAAGTCGGTTCGTTTATTGTTGCGCCGATGTAATAGATGCGGAACGACGCTCGCGTAATTTATGCCAAGGGTGGTGTCGGAAGCGACGCTACGCGGAATGTAAAACCGTATCATAGCGCGGAGAATTTACAAATCAGTTCATAAGTTGCATTTGACGATGTGTGACGTTGTCCGAGTTTGTTGGGTTCGGGTCAGCTGGCGTAATTTATGTTGATCGTGCAGTAACGAAACTTGGAAACCAATCGAATCGATAGAGTTTACGAATTAATTCATAGCTTGCGTTTGACAATGTTTGACGTTATTTGAATTTAACCTTGCAGCTTTATAAGGTTAGATAACTTGATTTCATTTGGGGAAAGGTGTTGAAAATGCAGGTACGATAGGGAACATCAAATTTGTAAAGAAACGACATGTTAATTCGTTGCTTGCTTCGAAAGAAGTTTCATGTAATTTCCTTTAACCCTTTGCACTCGAATGGCGCCTATAAGGCGACACTAAAATCTGCCATACTATTATTTAAACGACACTTACATCGCTAAGTTTGCAGTTGAGAAAACGATAAAAATGTTACAGTCCTAAGTACGAGTCATAGTAATTAATTTCGTATGAACGAAAGGAAATGAACTATTTACAGTGGAGCTATTATAGATAAAAATATTGCTTCGATTTTGGAGTAGAATTGCTTCGAGTGCAAAGGGTTAATTGTTCATGTCTGTATGTTTAGACTATATTCTAAGTATTTTGTTGGAAGTGGAGTATCGAATGTATACGTAGCTCGTCTGTAGAACGTACGAGTTCTTCATGACTTATGATTGACAGTGTTTGATGCGATTTTAAGCAAACGATAACCAGTTCTTAAATAATTAGCTTGGAAATAAAAATTAAATAGTTAAAAGCAAAGTTATATTTTTAATTACAGACTAGATTTAAGTAATACAACTTTGCTATTACATATTCTACTTTCCAATTAACCAGTTAAGTGTGTTTGACGATTGTATCCGTCATGGAGATGTGGCAGAATTTTGTGTCATGATGATTATATCCATCATATATATATGGATAAAATTCTGCCACATCTCCATGACGGATATAGTCATCAAACACACTTAACTGGTTAAATGCAGATAGCAATTACGCAACAGATAAAGATCAAAGAATAGTATGTAACGGTGAAAATTTGAGAACTTGAAGATAGTTGTGACAGTGAATAATCAAAAGGTAAACGTGTGGTATAAATGACAGCTATCAATTGTTTTCGTCTGAAGGAAACAGAAAACAGATAAACGAGGCTGTTTACAAAGATTCGACATGTGTTTCTTCTGGCAGGTTTGAAGTATAACATAAAGGGTGTCCCAAAATTAACGCCAGATTTGAATTGCCACCATTTTTGCAGTAAATTGTTGGCAACCCTGAAAAAAGGACAATTTGACAGCTGAGAGTTTAGGGTCAGTAAAAATGGAACGTTATACGATACAACAACGTGTTTTCATTATTGAATAATATTTCAAAAATAATGAAAGTTTGGCGGCCGCAGTTCGAAAATTTTATACAAAATATGGTCAAAATAGCGTTTTAACCTCGTCAACTGTGAAAAGATTAATTGAAAAATTCAGGGAGGCTGGATCAGTTGGAGACGCTAAACACACCGGTCGTCCAAAAACAAGCCGTTCAAATGTCAATATCGACGCAGTGTGTGAGAATTATAATATTATTATATTTATTTAATTGTATTACTATTCATTTTTATAAATGTTATTATTTACCGACTTTTAGTATCTTCTATTTATTCTGCTTCATGTTTCTAACATCCCGTAATTTTTATTTTTATTACTGAAAATATAAATCTTCCATTTACATCTTCATTTTCCTTGCTTTCATCTTTGTCAATCTTTTTCATCAACTTTTTGTAGTATTTGTAATTTACTTATGTCAATCTTCTAAGACGTATTCTTTCGATCTACATAACAAAATCTGTGCGATCTTATTATCAATTGAATAATATTCTTTGCCAGTGCATTCAACTAACGAATTAACTTTCACTACTTTTATTACAAAAATACCATGATTCCCTGTGCCTTTGGCAGGAAGGGAATGGCCTTGGAAAGACACATGAGATGCAATGTCTACAGAGATATTAAATCTTTGCCACGAACAACAGTTTTCGCAAGAACTATTATTAGGAAGCAAATGGTCAACAGACCAATTCACCTGATTTTGCAATGAGATTTTCTTACCTTTCCTTTCCTTACCTTATTAATAAAGGGTGTCCCAAAATTAACGCAAGATTTGAATTTGCCGCCATTTTTGCAGGAAATTGTTGGCAACCCTGAAAAAAGGACAATTTGACAGCTGAGAGTTTAGGGTCAGTAAAAATGGAACGTTATACGATACAACAACGTGTTTTCATTATTGAACAATGTTTCAAAAATAATGAAAAATTTTATATAAAATATGGTCAAAATAGTGTTTCAACCTCGTCAACTGTGAAAAGATTAATTGAAAAATTCAGGGAGACTGGATCAGTTGGAGACGCTAAACACACTGGTCGTCCAAAAACAAGCCGTTTAAAGAATGTTGATGAAAACCCAGGAACATCGATTCGGCATCGTGGACAAGAATTGCAAATTTCAAGAAGCTCTGTACAGCGTATACTCACAAAAGATCTGTGTTTGCATACTTACAAAATTCAATGAACACAACAACTGAAGCCTAATGACCATAAACAGCGAAGAGAATGGAATTCGGGGAATGGATTGTTGAACATCAACAAGTGGATGCTGATTTTTCGAGTAAAATCATCTGAAGCGTTGAAGCACATTTTCACCTTGATGGCTTTGTTAATCGCCAAAATTGCCGTGTTTGGGGTTCGGAGAACCCACATGTGATTGTCGAACAACAAATGCACCCACAACGTGTCACTGTTTGGTGCGGATTTTGGGCTGGAGGCAACATTGGACCATAGTTTTTTGAAAATGAGGCTGGTCAAGCAGTAACTGTTACTGGTGCTCGATATCGCGACATGATAACACAGTTCTTTCTGCCGAAATTGGATGCTATTGGTGTGGTCAATATGTGGTTTTAACAAGACGGTGCCACATGCCGTACAGCCAGTGAAACAATTCAATTACTGCATGAGACTTTTCCTGGTCAGAATCGGCCCCCTAGATCGTGTGATTTAACACCATTAGATTTCTCCTTATGGGGTTATTCGAAGTCAAAGGTCTATGTCAACAAGCCCATACCCAGCCGTACATTACAAGAGGAAATTAAACGCTGCATCAACGAAATTCAGCCGCAATTATGCAGAAAGGTCATGAAAAATTTCGACAAAAGGGTGCGTATGTGCCAGCAAAGCCGTGAAGGCCATTTGCCCGATGTGTTATTCCGTAAATAACCCTATCCTATATACTTTATGATTCAATGAAAAAATAACAATCTAAAGACTAATAACTGTGTTTTCTATTTAATTCAAATCTTGCGTTAATTTTGGGACACCGTTTAATATTTTTTTACCATTCAGTTAATTTCTAAGGGTAGACCAATGATTCGCAATTGCTGGACGAAAGCGAATAAATTGTAGAAAAACGTAGAGACGATACAGTACCAAAAGACTATCGTTTCTGTGTTTCATCGGCGTGACCTTAACTCTCGCTCTCATCGAGAGAGACGACGGCGTAGGAGACGAGGGTCCCACAACGAGTATAATTATTAGTCACGCTGTGGTCAGAGAATATATACCTGGCCACAGCCTGACCGAGACCCGCGTCGATTCCATGTTATTTCCACTGATTACATTCATTATCGGATTTAAAGTTAGTCGACCCTTAGTTAGGCGCGCTCCGAACCGTCTCGTTGCTACGAACCCGCTAGTCTTGCCTAGTCGATGCCTCGTCGAAAACCTTACATTAATTTTATTGAACTGCAGCGATTACCCCCTCCCAATTTCAGCCGAAATTTTTGTCCTTCATTGAACTTCGGAAATGTTCTTGCGATCAACGCCTGGAAATCTATGCGCGATCACAGCACGAATCGTTATGCAAATTCTAATTTTTGTGAACTGATTTCCGGAGATTGGAACAGAATAAAGTTGATATCAGTAAGAGTTTTCATAGACTGTGTAAAAATCTAACTTATTCTTGTTAAAACAATAAATTACATTTTATACATTTGTTCGTACAATTATTTTATATATCTGTCACACAATTTTCATCATGATTACACTGTAGTTGCGAAAACTTTTGAAATATTCAAATAACTAACATCCAGGCAGAAACACCTACATAAAAATTAGCGACATTAGTAACATTATTCGGATGGCCTATTTTAACCCTTTGCACACGAATGATGATTCTCAGCTGTAGCACTGTTTAAAACAATCTTTACATCGCTATGCTTATGTCAAAGAAAGTAAAAATTTAATCGTTGCAAGGACGAGTAATAATAAACAAATTTCGTATGCATAGGATGAAATGTATCTTGTAGAATGAAAATATTCTAGGTCAGAAAAAATGCCTTGGGGTTGGAGTTAAAACAGCTTCGTGTGGAAAAGGTTAAGCATTTTAGTGCCTAACGACGATGTATCGCTGCGTATATCCAATGGCGCTTTACTATTCGCATTGCGAGCGAACTCTGTCTCAAAATAAATTTATAAAACGTTATAAATGATCTAACTTCATTGCAGAAGAATTTAAAAAAATCGTTTTTGCTTTTGACTCGTTTGAAAATAAGGTTCGCTCTATGAAGGTTCTGGGGTAAGAGCCGTGCTTTCCCAAACCTTCGTAAATTCGTTAAATTGGCTCGGTATTCTTCGCATAGGTACGATACTTTCGCTCGGCACTAAAAGGCTTAAAATTCCATCAACTAAATTTTGTCCTAAATCCTCAGAATCTACTGATAACTGATTCGCCTGAATAACCGTGCAGGAACAAAAACTGTTTAAATAAAATCCCAAATAACAAGGAATGTACAAGCAACACAGAAACCGAATAAGTGAGCCAAGACGATCAGTGACAGTGACTCATCCTGCACCGGACACTTGTCTCTGCCGGAGCATTCCGCTCGTATTTGCGAGATTCGCTCGTAGTTATCGGACGAGCGTTACGCCCACGCACGATAATGCAAGTGTCGGCGGTATCACGAAACAGAAATATTCCACTGGCCGAAAATCGGAGCCTTTGTTGTCCGGGACGTGATAGACGAAGAGATCGTTCGAGTCTCACGCTCGGGTCACCGCGGGTCATCGTGCGGATGCAAAATATTTGCCGAGAGCGATTTTGCTTTCAGCGTGTTTATTCCGACCTCGTTGGCCGTGCTTCTCTTTCTCAATGAATTTTTCCGGGGAAAAAAAAAGAGTTAGCAAGGTCGAGAAAAATCCGCGATTCATCGGAACGCGTGAGCAAGCACCAGCTATACAAACTAGAACACCGATAACCGAGACGACGAAGGGGGTACGTTGGTTTCCGTGGTGCCCGTTGACGCGCTCCCGTGCAATGATCTTGATATTCGACGAAACGATAGCAAAATTTTCCACGTCGAGACGTAGCCAACATTGTCGTGTCACGAGCAGAATGACTTTACCCGTTTGGTGCGCGCGATTATAAAAGCTTCAGGTAATTGCACAGGTGAAACTATACCTTGTTCATTAGTAAAGATATATTCATAGATATTTTTAACGGTATCGCGTTATTTCATGGTGGTGTGCAATCTGCATCTGTAATATTGCATTTACGAATCAGATCCTGAGAAACGTATGATTATTAGAGTGTGGATCTACACGTGAAGTGAAACATTTTATATTTGCTTCGAGCAACAGGAGTTCGTTCCAAGCGACTTAAGAAGCTTGCTTTGCCTTCAATTATTGTAGCCAAATGAAAATGTGCCGATGAAAATTTCGAATTTGCAGAATCAGTACAGTTTTTATATCTGAGCACGTATAATGATGGGAATGGCAAAAATTCGATTTTGTTCGTTTTATAAGGATAACGAGTTAATCGGCTTTAGCGATATATAATAGCGGGAGAATATACATATTGAGTCCATGGATGTCGACGTTTTCATAGAGCCATTAAATTGGACAAATTGCACAACTTTCAAAAGAGTAATATATTAAATGCATAGATTTTGACGTTTTCAAAGAACTATTAAATTAGACAAATTACATAGATTGCAAAAGAGTAATACATTAAGTGCACAGGCAGCGACGTTTTCTTAAATCAATTAAATTCGACAAATTACACAAATTGCAAACGTGTAATATATTAAGTGCACAGATGTCGACGCTTTTTAAAGCAATAAAATTGGATAAATTACACAAACTGCTAAAGAGTAATATATTAAGTGCACAGATGTGGACATTTTCTTAGAGTAATTAATTTAGACAAATTATGCAAATTTCAAGAATATAATATATTTAGTGCATAGATATCGACGTTTTCTTAGAACAATTAAATTGGACAAATTACACAAATAGCAAAAGAGTAATATATTAAGTGCACGGATGTCAACGTTTACTCACAACAAATAATTTCGACAAATCACATAAATTACAAAGGAAAATTATTTTCTAAAAATGACAGGCACTTGTGTTACGTATGCATTTAATTGTATTTAATTGAAAAAGCGGCCTTTTTTGTACCGCTTTTCCATGATAACTTGGATTTTGATATTTTCACGTCTACGCAAAAGTGTCTTCAAATTCTCCGACCCAACCCACTTGGCTCGAAATAAAATTACGCCACGAAACGAACCAACAGGAACCTATAGAAGTCCAATGTCGCCCGTTTCCACACAAAGAAGCAGATCTCCTTTGTCCGTCACGGAAACCGGTGCGAGTCGATCATAGAGAAGGTTTAAACCAGCCGTCTGACCGATTTATAAATACATGCCGATAAGGAGGGATTATCGTTGTTTGCGTAACTTTCAGCGTGGGCGTCTCAGACGTTGTTCATTGATTGCGCTACATTAGCGGGGCTCGATATCAGGACAGGGAAACAATTCTTTTCGCGCTGCACTGTGGGAACATTCCTCCTCAATTATCCCAGACCAATCTAATTTACATGTTAGGTTCAGACGTTACAAAACATTGAACTTCGTTGCACGGTAAATCCCGATAAACTAGGCACACGCGTCCTCTTATTTACGACGATAACTCGTTAGATCAACGCGTCGTCGTAATGTTTTTCTACGTCAGCCACCCACTGCGAAAACATTTGTTCTGATCATCGATTTTCATCGCGCTATTTGTCATCGCTAGAGTCTTTCCACAAATACCGAGTTGCGTAAATTTGCTGCAATTGCAATTCGCAACGGCAGGAAAATTATACGAATCGAAGACTCGTCATATATTGGATAGTCGAAAAAGTGTTGAGAGATTTTTGTCATTTTTTGATTAAATGTTTCATGTATTCAAAATGTACTTTATTCAGGTATATATTTGCCATTATTATTTATGACGTTTTGCCATTTTGGGGTATAGCCATAATCCCATCGGAATAGAACTTCTGCCGCTTATCAGCTAAATACTTGGTCAAGTTATTTTCACAGTCCCTTTTTGAATCCGACTTTTTACCATCAAGGTAGGTTTGCAGAGATCGAAACAAGTCTGGGCTATACGGTGGATGCATCAAAACTTCCCAACCACATTTTCTCAATTTTTGCGAATCATCAAATTCGTGTGTGGTCTGGCGTTGTCATGATGGAACACAACACCTTTTCTGTTGATCTATTCTGGTCTGTTTTTTTAATCGATTGCTGTAATCTGGTTAATTGTTGATAGTAGAGATTAGAATCAATCGTTTGACCAGGCGGCAGCACTTCATGATGGACAATTCCTTTCCAATCCCATCAAACACACAGCATCATCTTTCTTAGCGTCAATTCTGGTTTTACCACCGTATGTGATGATTCACCGGCCTTTGTCCACGATCTTTTTCGCATATTGTTGTCGTATATGATCCATTTTTCATCGCCTGTTATCAATCTTTTCAAAAATGGTTCGATTTCATTACGTTTGAGCAATGATTCGGAGATGGAAATCCGATCCATAAAATTTTTCTCTGTTAAATCATGAGGCACCCAAACATCGAGCTTCTTTTTGTATCCAACCTTCTACAAATAATCCAAAACGGTTGAATGGTGAACGTTTAGTTTCCCAGCTATCTCATGACTGCTTATATGCCGATCTTGCTCAATCATTTGCTTTATTTCATTAACTTTTTCAGCGATTGGTCGACCAGAGAGAGGTACATCTTTAACCGTTAACACTCCAATGGTTCCTCTGAGGCGACACTAAAAATTGCCATATTATTATTCAAAACAATTATTACACGACCATAATTGCATTTAATTTAATCGTTAAAAATTGAACTGTTATAGACACAAATAACAGTAATAAATTTAATATGCAAGAAAAGAAATGAACCATGTACGAGCAAACCATCTCTATGCTGTTGCATTTGATAAGGCATCTTGACCGGAAACACCAAAAATTTTTTCCTGGACTAGTACAGCGTTATTATCTTTTTCGTAGTTAATTTGCAAAACATAGCGAATGTTTTCAGAAATTTCACTCATTTTCACACTAATATTACTTTCGACGCGATAGACGAAATACAAAATTGTAAACTGAAACGTCGCCTCTCAAATGTGTGTCAATATGACGCAATCTGATTGGTGTTGGACGATATATGACACCAAACAACATCTAGTGACAAAAATCTTTCAATACTTTTCCGACTATCCAATTATTTCCAAATTATTCAAATCACACTAAAAAAGGAACGAAATTCTCGAGCGACTCCCGTTTCCTGCAACAGATGCATAACACGTTTATTCTGCATAAAGGTCTAATGGTTTGTTGGTCGTTCTCAAAGCAATAAATGAGTTATTTATTTTGAAAGTGACGTAAGTCTATTTAAACAAAAACGAGTCAACTACAATAATAGTTACATTTTTATAAGATCTTTTCATTCTGAGACAACTTGTTACTAATATATTTAAAATCGTTAAGATTTTGTAACACGAAAATTTGCTGGTTGATGAAGCGATGAGAAAGTTTATTTTGAAAGTGGCGCAAGTCCCATTGTGAGAGTTTCAAATGGATATGGAAAATAATTATGCAATAAAATTTTATGAGATCCCAGCTTTATGTTTAATTATCAAAGTAACAGTGCCTAACCACAGAAAATGCGATTTTTAAAAGGGTAAAAAATACTGACGGTGAAAGAATAAATTGGTTTAAAATATGTTGGATGAGATTTTTGAGAAGCGATTCATATAAGTTATTCTATGAAACGACAATGAACGAGAATGCACCATTCAAAACATTGGAGTTACTACCGTAACGGAGAAGACCAAAAAACTTTAATAATATCCAGTTAGGTTCACTATACAATAAACCGAGACCACTCACAAACCTAAAATATAAGGACTTAATGGATTTATTACATTATATACCAGCTGCACACCACAGTTATTTTAAATTCCTCCCGCGTACACAAACTGGAGAAGACTGAATAATAATTAATAAAACTATATTAATTTTAA
>CM052094.1:6458289-6468942 GCA_028453745.1 Agapostemon virescens
CCCCGCGTACACAAACTGGAGAAGACTGAATAATAATTAATAAAACTATATTAATTTTAATGTAAAAATTATTTAACAAAGAATGAAAGTTGAATATTTTTTTGATTTTATAACATAAAAATGTATACATTTTGTTTTAATTTCAAGGGAAATTTACTTTTTCTATGGACTTGTGCTTTCTTAAGAATTGAAAACGTCGTTTCATTGATTTTGAAAATGGCGTAAGTCCATTCATAGCCGTCAAAAATATATTATTTCTTCAATAATGTTAATTATGCTAATTGGGATGATAAATTTGACACGATTAGAAACCCAAAAACATTATTCTATTATGTTATCTGTTACCCATATTTTTAAATTTAATCCAACGCAAACCCTTCAATATCTCGATTCGAGCATAAATGGACTTAAGCCACTTTCAAAATAAACGGCTCAAATATTCAGTTACGCGTTGAAACTTGCGAGGGTTGATTTCGGGCCATAATTTCACGTTGCGAGGATGGAAGGGGAAGCTCATCGAGCAAAAATCATGCATGCCATCGGGGAATCAAGGGTCTGCGCGACCCTAACACGAAATTCGACAACTCGTCGAGTGATCATCGCGTGCCGATCGCGTGCTACGCGAATCGTTTCGCGAATCGCCTTCTGCTATCGAGCAGTCAATTACCACCTGCAATATACATTCGATTAACATATTATATTTACCTCGGGTGTAATTAATCGGTCGTCGTAGCGGGCAGTGGTCGCGCGTTGGGCCCGTGGATCCCGAAAACCAGCAAGGGCAAAACATCGACGAAACCTGCGCCGACCAGGTTCTCGTCCATGGAAATCCTGCGAGCCTACGTGATTCCTAATTATTATCGGAGGACCGTTGCGTGGGTATCATGGCGGGAGAAGCCCGATATATCCGTGCCGGCCGCTATCAATACATTAATTAAAACATCGTTGCACGGACACGGCTGACAGCGCGCTCACGCCCAGCTCGATCGGCCGAATATAACTTTTATTTTTCAATCCTCCACTCTTTCAACCGAGGCCCTTTTTCCTGCTACGCGTCAATTTTTGTTTCTCCGCTTCGTCCGCTCGCATTCCTCGAGGAGCCTGTACACGGTAATCGCGCGTGTCTTCCGCGTAAATTAATCACACGGCTTCACGATACCGCGGCTCTTCACGTATCTCCCTGGGAATCGTTCCTGGTTCGATTATACGTCGCCGAATCAACCAATTATCTTAGGAGTCTTCTTTCGACAATGCACGATCGACGCTAGAAAAGTTCAACGAACTAGCTTATGAAATTCTGCCTCGTCCAACATATTCCCGGATTTGCAAGGGAAGTTATTTGCCAACCAAACAGTTGCTTGAACGCTTTACCGACCGGAATCATATTAATAATTGTGATGTATCAAAACAAAACTTAAAAACTGTTTTTATATTGCAATTTATACCAAAATTATTAAATAACATTACTGAGGATGCCTCGTTGGTTTACAATAAAAATTGCTGCCAGCATTGAATAACCCATTAAAAAGTTTTCAGTAATGAATCATGATTATGGATCATGAACCCAAATTGCAGCGCACAGACCACCGCAGTCGGTCAAATGACCAATTTCAGATTTTTCCTTTAACTCATAGCATTCCAATGGCTCCTCTGAGGCGACATTAAAAATTGGCAGAATATTGTTCAAACCAATTTTTACGTTACAATGTTTGTATTTAAGAAGCTAATAATAATCGAAGTGTTGCACATACGATTAATAGTAACAAATCTGATGTGCACGAAAGGAAATGAACCACGTACAATGGAATTATTCTAGGACAAATAAATGTCTCGAATTAGGAATTAAAATTGCTTGAAGTGCAAAAGGTCAAAATTATTGAAGTTACTCGATCGATTTCTTTATTCGATCATATATTGTTATCGAATCCTCTCGTTTTTATAGGACAATTTATACAAGCCAGTTTCGTTGCTCTAGCGTTGACTTTGATTCTAAGTCGAGGTACGCGGGTTTAACACTAGAAAGACTGAAACTTAGTATATACCTATATTGCCCAAAAGCAGTCAAAATGACTGCATTGTGAAAGAATAACTAATGTGTAAAGAAATTTATTTAAAATTAATTTTTAATATTTTTTTTATATTATTTACAGTTATATAACAGGTTATCAGTAAATATAACAATAAAAAAAAACGTATTTCCGGTAATGACGCTGTCCAATCGTTCCTCAAAATTCGGCGACATTTTTCTTCTGTGCACTTTCTTATATGTTTGATAATATGGTTATCTATTATCAACGAGAATGCACTGATAAGACTATCTGCCATAATGTTCCTTTTTGCGTAGCCTGTTGGCCCTTTCACACCCTTGAAAATACAAGTAGATGGTAACCTTCCAGGAATACCACCTTCGTCAAATTTTGACCACGCAGTACCATCGGCAGCTGTTTCGGTCTCCTGAAAGGTGTTTTCAGTTCCTTCAACAGAATCTGAACTACTTAGCACCCTACACCTTTTCCTGGGCGTATTGATGACACTTTCATTTTCATCGTTGGTGATCGACTCTTCTTCGCTATCTTCAGTTTCAAATGTTTCACTTTGAATATGAACCGTTTCATCTTCAGATGATAATTCAGAATTTATTGAATCTGATTCTATATCGGAGCTTATGTTCGTTAGCTTTTCCAATAACTCACTTCTATTTGACATTTCTTTCATGAATTTAGGGCGCAAATGATATAAAATAAACAACTTGTTAGAACAAGTATCACTGCATAAAGATACGAATAACAAGTACTACTTTAGTTTATTGAGCAACGGGTCCATTTACACGATGAAGTTTTTGATGCTAGCGTCACGAAAAAAAGTAGGAGGTATAGGGCAAGGAGGTACGCGAAAAGAGACGAAGCTGTGATGCTAGCATCAAAATAACTTCCACCTAACCTACGGAATCAAGAAGCACATGTACTTGTATGTTATCATGTAACGGTAATCGAAAAAAAATGAAAAATGTTATTTCAATACAGAGCCGAACTGGTCATATAAGAAATTTACTCAATTCAATAATAAGAGTCATTTGATTATTTAAAATTTTCCAAGCAGTCAAACCGACTGCTTTTGGGCAATATAGGTATAACACATATATATATATATCTTCCGATATATATATATATATCGGAAATGAAGGAGGGAGGAGGTAACTACAATTATTAATAAACGCATTTATATGTTGTACAAAAAGTCACAAAATTCTAAGAAATTGTATCATTATATACATAATTTTGTTTCTAATTGAAATTAAAAAGCAGTCAAAATGACTTCCTTGGGCAATCTAGTGTTAAAGATAAAATTTGAAAGGTGGCATTAATCTGTTAGCAAACCTATTAAGGCGTCTTGTAAACCGTTCGACACGGAACGAAACCGATTTGCAAGTTCCCTCGGTTACGATCAAAAGTGAGTTAGAGATTACGCGAGATTAGCGGCGAGCGTGTGTCGGCGCGACGCATCGATGCAGGCCGTTGGTCGTCCCGCGAGTCGGCGATGCAACCAGTTGCATATCCAGCTAGTATCGTGCTCGAGTGCAGCAATGGTTCGGCGTGGAATAATACGTTTCGAATAGCCGTCGTTTTGAACAGGGGTGGCGCGGAACTTCGGCTGTTCCCCGCAGCTTGAAAGAGAAGTACACAGGGGGAGGGAGAGGGTGAAATGAAACAAGGGGGTCGTCCTTGCTCCTCCGCTGGAGTACCTTTTGCAAGGGAGGAGTCCGCATTGGTGACGTCGATGAGGAAGTGGCGGAGGAGGAGAGGCAAAGGGGAGGAGAGGAATCCCAACGTGGCGTGGGAATCAGAAGGGAGAGACCGCCTCACCACCCCTCTTTCACCGAGACCCTTCAGGGGGCGAGATTTTGCAACCTGGAGACGCAGTTGCCAGCAACGATAATCACTGTTGCTGCGTAGTCGACCGTTGTGTTAGCTACCGGTGATTTACGTAACTATGTTTGTCAGTCCACTGACTGGATAATCGAACCGACGCGATTTTGTTTTTTATCTTTTCTTTTCTTTTTTTAATCACGACAAAGGTTGTCGAAGACACCCGGTGCGACGTTTGTGCGTCGAGAATAAGTGAATTGAAATTTCGAACGACAGAGTACCGTCGAGTTCGGAAAAGTGTGTTTGGAAGGATCGATAAGCTCGTTTGTCGAATCGACAGTGAAGTTTGTGAACAATTGTTGAATCGACGTTTTTCCATCCAGTGTCATCGACATGGTCTTAGAATGGTCGAATTGACGTACCCTCTGGAGAATCAAGACAGCGATATCAAGGTGGTACGTAAATGTTATTTATTTAGAAGAAGCGTAAAATTGCAGAATAAAAGTGTAAAAGCGTTTAATACGTGTAAGAAATAGTGAAAATTGAATGATTGCAAACAAGATTGCTGCATCCGAAGAGCAGCGATGACACATAATTTGCTGTAGATTTTCGCTTCTTCATACTTTCCACCGCTATTCTTAAATTATGCAAAAAGGAACAGGAATGTTCGAAAGTGTTTTGCAATCTAACAATTTTATTTTAATCTATTTGGAAATACTCTTCGGTGAGCAATACTCTTTGCGATGCGCGCTCTGCTCTTATCCGTAGTCACTCTCCCTTAAAAAATATGAAGGCTTAAAAATCGAAAAGGTCTACGAACAAATTTCTGTATATTTTAATAAGCTTGGTAATCGACT
The DNA here is from genome assembly GCA_028453745.1 of Agapostemon virescens. NCBI lineage: Eukaryota > Metazoa > Arthropoda > Insecta > Hymenoptera > Halictidae > Agapostemon > Agapostemon virescens. The sequence continues at coordinate 6,463,013 of CM052094.1, forward strand.
AAAAATTAAGAATATGTTCATAATAAGATCGCTAAAAATGGCTGACTACCGTAACAGTTACCCTGGTAGTTAGTTTCAACGTCTGCAGGACTATTAAAAAAATATATCGCATTTCTAGCTGGCGCCTCTGAATAACAATTCAAGTGCAAAGGGTTAATAAATGCGATTAAATATAAATCTATTCCTCTTCAATCTATTCCATTGTAAAATTGCCTCACGGTTAGACATCGTTTCGACCTATATAGTGGCAACAATTTTTTATTTAACAGTATGTATAATAATAATTCGAGAGCAAAGGGTTAACAAATGCCATTAAATATAAATCTGTCCCTATTCGATCTATCCCATTGAAAAATTGCCTCGCGGTTAGACTTCGTTGCGCCCTTTTTCGTAACAACAATTTTTTATTTAAGAATATAAAAACTGTTATTGTACGAAAGTATTAAATTTCTTGCTGGCATCTCTGAATAACAATTCAAGTGCAAAGGGTTAACAAATGCGATTAAATATAAATCTATTCCTCTTCAACCTATTCCATTGTAAAATTGCCTCACGGTTAGACATCGTTTCGACCTATATAGTGGCAACCATTTTTTATTTAACAGTATGTATAATAACAATTTGAGTAACAATTGGAGAACAAAGGGTTAACAAATGCCGATAAACATAAAACTGTCCCTCTTCGATCTAGTCCATTGAAAAATTCCTTCGCGGTTAGACTTCGTTTCGACCTACATCGTGACAACAATTTTTTCGTACACGTTAGAAAACGTAAACACGAAAATCCGCGCGTTCGGATGATCGGCAGGGAATAGCGAGGAGATAGAGACAGAATAAGAGAAAAAGCAAGGGAGACAAGTAAGCCGAAGCGAGAGAGAACGGGGCAAGCAGGAAAGCGGTCGCGGGGAAGAGTTGCCCCGCGTGAACCGCTCGAGGAGTAGGAGAAAGAGGAACGAGGGGAGGTCATCCCCTCTTTCAATGACCCTCTCTCTCCCCCACCAGGGCTCGTGTCGCGTGTCCTACCTCCCACTCCTCCTACCGCACGTACCGTACACTGACAGGAATCGGCGAAACGCGCACACAGAGACACGAAGCGAGCGAGCAAGAGAAAGAGAGGGAAAGAGAGAGAGAGAGAGAGAGAGAGAGAGAGAGAGAGAGAGGCGAGAGAGGGAGAGAAAGAGAGAAAGACGGTAAGAGCAAATGCGAGTCGGACGAAGAGAGACACGAACACACGTGCACACGGTCAGAGCCGTAGGAGCGAGTCCATGTGCATCTGCAAACGGTTGCAGTTGGTGCGTGGTGTTACACGGCCGGGTGGGACAAGGACACCGGTGATGAGAGAGAAAGAAAAAAAAGGGGAGGGTACTGTAGGTGGGTTAAGGGTGGAGGGGTGAAGAAAGAGGCGAAGAGTGGAGAGCAGAGCAGCAGAGGGTAACCAGGACAGGGGAGGGGGAGAAGGAACATCGTACGTGTTTCGAGGTGCAGGCACGCACTCGTGTGTTGGCGGCCACACGTGTGGTGGAGAGAGAGACACACAGAGACCAGAAGAGAGGACGAGAGAAGAGACGAAGGAGAGAGAGGTGACTCTCCTCGGGGCTTTAGTTGCCGACTGTCCGCTACTACGCGCGGTGTTACGCCATCGTCATCGTTGTCCGTCTTTCTCTATCCTCCGAGGCTTTTCGTCCTCCTTTGCCGTTCTCTCGGTCCGCGTGTCTCTCTCACCTGTTGCGGCGCGTTTCTTTAATTCGCGATTTTCGGTGTCCCGCGCCGGTCGGCCACGCGACGTCTCGCCAAGCCTTCGAAACTCCCGCGAAAAATTCGATACCCCGTGGGGACCGATCGATCCTTCAACATAACGATCTCGTCGTCGGAGATCCTGGAGACGCATAGACCCCGTCGCGGACCAAGCATACGAGGAGGAACCACGAGGTCCGCAAAACTGCAAAAGGATATTGCGGGAGACTGAAACAGTGTGATCGATGATATAGAGAAGCGGAGAAGGTCAAGCATATTGACAACGGATCAGCCAGCAAGGTAAAATCTTGGCCGGGAAGCGTCAGTGTTATGTCGCGAGTCAATAGCGTTCCGTGAAATTTAGTCGGTCGGCCGCCTAGGCCTTCCGTGACACAGTGACCGATAATATTATGAGAAATCGGAAAGAGATCGGGAAAGAGCCCACGGTATCCTGTCGTACTTAGAAATCGACGGTGGTAACCAGCTTATAAATTTACGGATTATGAAGATCGATCGAGCGTAGGGAGCGGAGCAGTTTCGTCGAGCATCGGCCATCTTCGAAGACCTATCTACCCTTATCGCGTGTGTCGGCGCTGGCCAGGCCGAATCATCGAGTCACGCGATTCGACGACGACGACAACGACCACGACGACGACGAAATTTCTAAAGAGTGCTTGCAGGAACAAAGGACGCAAACAAGTTTCATGAAACGAGTGAAGTGGAGTGCTAGAAGTGACGTGTGCCTGGTCGAGCGCGTCCCTCGTCGCCACGATTGAACGACCGTCGACAAGCAGATCCACGCTGCCGTCTGCACAAGAGGTGAGGTTTGCGTCAGATTGATATAAGAATTGTTGTAGCGTATTCATCTGTAATTCGTACAGGAATTTTAAACCGATCATTCTACTTTTCCCCTTAAAAACTCACCCTCGGGACCGTAATTTCCCCGAAGCGATCCTTAAATTTACAGCAACGCGTTCGGTTCGCGTGATATTCTATATTTGCGACGTTTCAGCCACCGATTGGTGAAACTTTTTGCAACAACGCTGGAAGATAATTATCAGCGGTAACAAAGGCATATGGGGGATGTCGAACGAGTAAAACATAGGCATTGCATTTGCGTAATCGTTGAGCAACGGTGGTCCATACTTTGCGATACCACATAGAAGATTATGAATCGCGGACGGAATGGCTTGTTCGCACGGGTAGATGATCGGAACGGCCCACGCGGCACTCTCCGCGTTAATCAATCACTGCCCCTTAATTGACTGGTTATAAAATAATCGTAATAAAACCGGTGCTCGTCCGGAGACGTGCTCGGAGAGTATGGCAGGATCGTCGTAAGTCCCCGATGTCGTTGACGCGGTAAGCACCGTTGAATGGGTCAGTGGCTTATCTAGGTCGAGTATCGAAGGATGCGACGTACTAATTGCTCCGAGACGGGGGTGGAACGCCGTCGTTCTAACGAGTAAAGTCGTCATTAGGACAAACGATTGTTTTGCCTATCAGGGATCGCTAATTACCGGCGCACGGTCATCTCGGCGATATCTCGCTTTCGATCGTGGATAGGTATTTACGTGTGCGCGTTCCTCCCTTCTCTCCCCATCCCCTCTTTCAAACCGCTGTTTTCCGTCCGGGTAATTAAATCAATCTTTGTTCTATTACATTCCGCGCAACCCCCCGCAGAACGGCAGAACGGTGGCGCAACGTAAAACTGTCAGCGAGATAAGAGCGTTAACTTTACGACACCTTTCCGCAAAACGCACTCGGTCCAGCCGGGAAAAAAGAGGACAGGGGTAGAGAGCGGAGAGAATGAGGGGGCGGGAGAGAGGGGAGGAAGAAATAGAGACAGAGAATGCCTTTCGGATGATATCATTCGCGGAGAACGTTCCGCTGAGAGTTTAACGAGCAGCAATGAAAATATCTAATAAGCTACTGAGAAAATAATTAATACACGCGCGATGGTATTAATCGTAGCCCGATCAGCTCGGCAATTATATTTAAAGTATTACCGTTAAGTATTATCGTAAAACCGTAATCTACGACCGATTCCCGACTTTTCATTACCGTGGCTACAGCGCGGAACTTTCCAAGGGGTGTGGTGTGCACCGAACGAGTAAATCCGCGGATCCACTCTGTTAACACCGAACCTGCCGATCGAAACGACCAACTGCACGTTCTTTCGGTCGCAATTATTGCAATTCTAAAGAAACAAACACGATTTACGATTTATTGAAGGCGACGCGCACCGATTATGTTTAAGCCTCGCGGTAAGATCCGTATTGACGAACGTTCGCTCTCGTCCACGAAGAAATGCAAGAAGAGAGTAAACAGCGAGGAACGGTCGCCCCTACGACACGGATACGACTGTCAGCAGCCACGCGTAATAATCTCACTTTCATAATTCACGTGTACAAACGCGATTCAGCCGATTTCGCAACTCGCGCACGGTAAATGTTCGCGGAACGACGCGCGAACGGAACTAGTCCACGCGCCGCGAGATTCGATGATTTTCTTTCATAAACCGCGGGCTGCCGGTGTGCACGTACAACAACAACACGAGTTACATGACCGCGAACAAGCTGAAACGAGAAAAACATTCTCGCTTTTCGCTTCGATACAAATGCCGTGCGGTTTCTCCGAGGTCTACGCCGGCCACGTGCTTTTATTTTCCTCCAAAATATAATTAGTACTTTCCATTGGCAATTCTATGTTATTATCATGCCATTAATAAGTCCGATTAATTGGCCTACGCGGGTAATATGCGCGCGGTAATAAGCAGTTTCGTAAGCACGGGTGGAAGAATGCACGGTGAACGAATCAACCCTCGCACGACGGTGACTGGGTCTCTGGGAACCCTAACAATGACGTAGATGAAGGCTTCTGTGTCGAATGTAGGTCACGAATCACTGTGGCGAGTTTGGTACTTCGTTTTGATCGACATTAAAATTGAACTTGTCGACGGGCGTGTCGTGTAATCGTTTAACTCTTTTGTTGAGGGATTGTATCAAGTGAAATATTCGCGTAAGAAAGAAGTATAAATAAATAAATATATATATTTAACACTAAACCTACCATGCACGGTCAAATGACCGTTTTTGAAATTTCGTTTAGAATTTCTCGTATACAACGTTACTGTATCACCATGTAGCTTATTGACTTTTCCTATAATATACATACAACCCATTTTTCAATATTCACAACTTTCTTTATTGTTTACTTTCCGAAAAAAATTTATAGCATGTCTAGTCTACCACGAACGGTCATTTGACCATTTGAAGAATTCATGTTATTTACGACTATATTTTTCGGAAAGCACACTCCTGAAATTGTTTTACGAGTCTACAATGTAATTGTGGATCTACAGTGTAGACAAACATGCGATTGGAACAAATGCATAGCGTTCTTTGTACGACAGAACGGTCTTGCGATCCGAACAGAGAGCATCAAAATTTCACAGTGTATAGTAGAAATTATACAACAAATTTTATGGTATGGTCATACAACAATATTTTGTGGTATGATTTACAATTGTTTTTTTTTATTTCTGGTCTCAATGTTTTTGCCCCGTTTGATTTATATTTTTGTTTTTATTTTATCATTTGTATATTCATCCCCAAAAATGTCAAGACATTCGAGGAATATCAATTTATTAGACAAAATATATAATATCGACGAGGATTGTTCGGAAGATGACCAAAAAGTTTCCGATATTGATAATGATACAGCAGAAAATAATTGTGACTTATTTGACAGCGATACGGCCGAAGAGAATATTTTGAATACACGAAGAGGACAAAAAAGAAAGAGATTTATAGTTAGTTCCGAAAGTGAAAATAAGGAAGAGATTGAAACTGCTATCTATTCGTCTATTCGCGGAAGAGCATCGATTTATAATATTTTCAAGGAAATATCAGGACCGACAGTCCTGATATATATAAAAACAATAATAAACACAGCTACAGATTCTTCTGGACGGAAATCTTATCAAATGAGATATTGTAAAGTCAATAAGACAAACAAAATTTGTATAAAATGTAAAAAAAACGTATGTGGAAAATGTGCAATACAAAACGCTGTAATTTGTAAAAAATGTGCTGAAAATGCATAAAGGTACATAAAACTTTATAAATAGAAAAGCGGGGAGCGGTTTTTTATTGTAGCACCAGAAAAATATTTTGTTCACTATCCAATTGGCT